>CM060618.1:38810131-39265131 GCA_030578275.1 Meda fulgida
TGGTTTACCCCTGTGCTAGAGCTGATGCCGGCAAACTAAAGCAGCTCCCTTCGATCGTGACGGGGGCGCTCTCCCCTCGTGCCATTTTGTTGTTGTCTTGTTCCCGTTTTGGTCTAGTCTCTTACTTTATTACTTTTACTTTAATAAATGTTATTCCTTTTTGCACACCACTTTAACGTGTCATCTCCTTCTTTGTCGCGGCTTGTGAGCCGGCCGTGACAAATGGGGGCTCGTCCGCTCGTTTGCTAACCTTTGAAAATTCCTGTTATTTGTCGACGTGATTTGGGAAGCGTTTTTGTTGCGTTCAGTTATTTTGTAATGAACTTGGCACGTTCATTAACTGAAACGTAAAAAAAGAATGTTGTTTGGGTAAACGCTATTGTTTGAGATGTCTTGTTCGTCGTTTGGAAGGAAATGCGCGTTGAATTTATTTGTTTTGAGGACATTGCTGTATCCTTAGTTAGCTGTTCTATGCTGTTTCTAAGAGGTAAGTGACTTTACAAATCTTATCGTGGGGAGAATATTGTTGATGTTCCCTTGTTAGGTGTAGCTGCTTGGTCCCTTTTGGAACAAGTAGGTAATGTAATTTTTTTTCTTTTTGTGTGGTGACCGTGAGCAGTTGTCTCGGGAGCATATCCGTGGTATGAGTTAGTCGCCAGCGTGCTGGTTGCTTTTCTTGTACTAGCGGTAGTTGGTGCTTAAATACCCCTCGCCAGTAACCACACGAAGATTAGGGGTGAGTTAGCTAGTTGTTTTTTCCTATAGATAGGGAAAGGGAAACTTTTATTCGTACCACGTGGGGTTTGTGAATCACACTATTAATGGTAACGTATATTTTAGAGGAAGTATGTCTAATCTCATAGAAGATTTTATTATTTCTCCCTCTGAAGCATTACTTGACTCGTTTACAAAAGATCAGTTGTTTAACATTGCGGATCATTATGAAATCGAACTTGAAGATAAGAGATTAAAAGAGAGAACAATTAGAGAAACAATTAAAACAAAACTAATAGAACAGGCTATATTGATTGAAATGTCTGATACAGCTACTGCTAGTCAAAGTAAACCACCTGTTGGCTTTTTAACTTTTGAACAACAAGAGAGGTTATTGCTGTTACAGCTTGAAATGGAGCGTGAGAGAAATAGAACTAAACAGACAGATATAGAGCTGCAGCGATATCGCTTGGATATGATCAGAGAAGGCAGAATAGATGATGGTGCAGAAGATGTTTTTCAGGGTGCTTCTAAAATGTTTGACACTGCGGGAAACTTGCGTTTGATGCCTAACTTTAGTGAACGAGATCCGGATACATTTTTTACCTTGTTTGAACGGATTGCGGAAGCGAGAGGTTGGCCCAGTAAGGAACGTACACTACTTTTACAATGCGTGCTTACGGGTAGGGCTCAGGAAGTCTATTCTTCGCTTTCAGTCTTGGACTGTAACGATTATGACCTCGTAAAAGCAGCAGTTTTGAAATCGTACGAGTTAGTACCAGAAGCGTACAGACAAAAGTTTAGAACGTTGTCCAGAGGTGTTAATGTTGCCCATGTTGAGTTTGCTAGAGAGCTAAGTACAGCATTTAGTCGCTGGTGTATGGCATCTGAGGTAACCACATTTGAGGATTTTACCGACTTAATCGTGCTAGAACAGTTTAAGAGTTCTATGCCTGCTCGTATTGCAACATATATAAATGAGCAGAAAGCGGACACAGCTGCTAAAGCTGCTGTGTTAGCCGATGATTATGTGTTAACACACAAGAATTTTGAGTTTCAGAGAAGGGACGAATTTTTCGAAGATAAAGGGGATCGTATGTCTAGAAATTCGTCTCTTGTCTGTAATTACTGCCATGGTAAAGGCCATTGGAAAAGTGAGTGCCCTGTGCTTAAAGCCAAGAGTAAAGGAGGAAAGTTTCCTCGCATTAAACCAGCTGCTCTTGTGGCACCCGTGTTAAGTCCTGTTAAATCATTGTGTGAAGGATTTCCTAAATTGGGTAACCTTTTAGGAGATGGTGATTATGCGCCTTTTATCACCCACGGACATGTGTCGATGATTGGTACAGAGATAAAAATTCCAGTAACAATATTAAGAGATACGGGAGCTTCGGAATCTTTTATATTGGAGGATGTGTTGCCGTTTTCATTTTTGAGTGACACTGGTACTAGTGTTCTTGTTAGAGGAATTGGGTTGGATGTGGTGTCTGTTCCTTTACACAGGGTAACGTTGTCATCTGAGCTTGTGAGTGGTGAAGTGGTGATTGGAGTGCGTCCGTCACTGCCTGTGGATGGGGTGGATATAATCATGGGGAATAATTTGGCAGGGGGTAGGGTGTGGCCTGATACCTTTTCACCTCCTGTGGTTTTATCTGTTCCTCTTCCAGCTCCTGACGAGAGTCACAAAAATTATCCGGAAGTGTTTACTGCATGTGCAGTAACTCGTTCCATGACCTCTGCACAGCCAAGGGTAACTCCTGATTCTGTTGTAGTAAAACCATTCTCTTTGCCTGATGATTTTTCTGTTTCTCTGAGTTGCTCCAGGAGCAGCAACTTGATTCTTCTCTCCATCAATTATTTGAGAATGCACTGTCTTCTGATGAAATTAGAAATGTTGCTCATGGGTATTTTTTGCAGGATGGCATATTGGTGAGAAAATGGATTCCTCATGGTAGTGATTTTGCGGGAGATCCTATTATGCAGGTGGTAGTTCCAGAGAAGTATCGCTCACTGGTATTGCAGATTTCCCATGATAAACTTGCAGGTCATTTAGGGGTAAAGAAGACCTATCACAGAATCCTTCGTCATTTTTTTTGGCCAAAATTGAAGAAGGCTGTGTCACAGTATATAAAGACATGTCATACTTGTCAACTAACGGGCAAACCAAATCAGAAGATCAAACCTGCTCCGTTGTTTCCTATTCCTGCTGTCAGTCCGCCGTTTGAGCACCTAATTATTGATTGTGTAGGACCGCTGCCTAGATCAAAGTCAGGTTGCATTTATTTGCTCACGGTGATGTGTGCCTCTACTTGGTACCCTGCAGCTTATCCTCTCCGTACGATCACTGCCAAATCAGTGGTGAAGGCGTTGACTCAGTTCATTTCCATTTTTGGCATACCGAAGATTGTGCAAAGTGATCAAGGTTCTAATTTCACTTCTCATTTATTTTCTCAGGTCTTAAAATTGCTGCACATTAAGCACAATAGGGCTAGTGCTTATCATGCTCAAAGCCAGGGGGCTTTTGAGCGTTTCCATCAGACGCTGAAGTCTTTATTGCGTTCTTATTGTGCAGAGATGGAAGGTGATTGGGAACAAGGATTGCCGTGGTTGATGTTATCAGCACGTGAGGTATGTCAGGAGAGTACTGGGTTTAGTCCCAATGATTTGGTGTTTGGGCACACAGTTCGGGGTCCACTGGCAGTACTCAGAGACCAGTGGGTTGAAAGTGCACCACCAAAAAACTTGATAAGTTATGTGAATGATTTTAAGCGTAGGTTATATGAAGCAGGTAAGGTGGCAAAGGAACAATTGTATTCTTCACAAAAGCGTATGAAGACTATTTTCGATCGACGAACTGAGGAACGGAAATTCATGCCTGGCGATCAGGTTTTGGCTCTGCTACCTGTTGAGGGCTCCCCATTTCAAGCTCGGTTTACAGGTCCGTATGTGGTAGAAAAACAAGTTACTGACTTAAACTATCTGATTGCCACGCCAGAGAGAAGAAAGTCCACCCAGTTGTGTCATGTAAATTTGTTGAAGCCCTATTATTGCCGTTCTCACAAGATGTCAGACGATGAGGTGAAACCTGCATTAGCGGTTGAGAGAGTTTCGCTTGTGGGGGAGGAAATAGATGAGGGAGTTTCTTTTCCAGATGATACAGTACTATTGGGACGTTTAAAAAATTCAGAGACTCTTAAACATTTTTATAAAATGCTGGCTCATTTACCTGAGGATAAATGTGGTGATTTGATTGATATTGTTAATAATCATGTTTCCTTATTTGGTGATGTACCTTCGCGTACACATTGGTTGGAGCACGATATTGATGTTGGGGATTCGAAGCCCATTCGCCAGAATTTTTATCGGGTGTCCCCAAATAAACTCCTGCATTTTAACGCTGAAGTGCAGTATATGCTGGATCATGATATTGCACGACCTTCATTTTCTAGTTGGGCATCTCCCTGCTTGCTTGTGAATAAACCTGATGGTACTTATCGGTTTTGCACCGACTATCGTAAAATAAATAGAGTAACCAAACCAGACTCATTTCCACTGCCTCGTATTGAGAATTGTGTTGACCGGGTTGGGTCGGCGAAATTTGTAAGCAAGTTCGATCTGCTTAAAGGCTATTGGCAAGTTCCATTGACCAAGAGAGCTCAAGAGATTTCCACTTTTATTACATCGGAGGGGTTATTCTCTTATAACGTTATGAGTTTTGGCCTTAGAAATGCGCCTGCAACCTTTCAGCGGCTTATGAATAGGGTTGTTTCTGTGTTAGAGGGAGTGGCCGTCTATCTAGACGATGTAGTAGTTTTTTCATGGGAGCAGCACTTGAAGCATATTGCAGCCCTGTTCTCTCGTCTTGAAGAGGCTGGCCTGACCGTCAATCTGGCTAAATGTGAGTTTGCCAAGGGCACTGTGACTTACCTAGGTAAGGTAGTTGGACAGGGATGTGTGCGACCAGTTCGGGCTAAGGTTGAGGCCATTGATCACTTTCCGTCTCCTACTACTAAGGAGTTGATGCGGTTTTTAGGGTTAGTAGGTTACTATCGGGGATTTTGCAGGAATTTTTCTACCGTGGTAGCCCCTCTCACTGATCTGTTGAAAGCAAAAGTAGCTTTTGTTTGGACATCTACCTGTCAGGAGGCTTTTGAGGCAGCTAAATCACTGCTTACATCCACTCCTGTGTTGGCAGCGCCTCGTTTTGATCGTTCTTTTCAGGTATGTGTGGATGCTAGCAATGTGGGTGCTGGAGCAGTGTTGTTACAGGCTGGGGAGGAAGGAATTTGTTGTCCAGTTAGCTACTTCTCAAAAAAGTTTAATTCTTATCAGTTGAATTATTTGGTGGTTGAAAAGGAGGCATTAGCTTTGATTTGGGCTTTACAACACTTTGAAGTGTATGTGGGATCCGTGTCAGACCCATTGGTTGTGTATACAGACCACAATCCGCTTGTCTATTTACATTCTTTGCGGTGTCCAAACCAACGGTTGACTCGTTGGTGCCTTTTCTTGCAATCGTATGCACTTGACATCCGACATATTAAGGGGACTGACAATGTGGTAGCTGACGCATTGTCTAGAGCTCCTTATTGTTTTTAACTTATTGACTAACCATGTTTTGCTCTGCTTGTCTGTCTTAAATTGCTTCCACAGGGCCCGTGGTTGCTGAGAATATTGGAGAGTATTACAGAGTGGTGGGTCTTTCAAGTTTGGAGAGTTGTCGGGTGACGGGTTTTCATAAATGTCCACCCTTTTTTTTATGGGGGGAGGTGTTACGACCCCAGTGTGGGTCATATCGTGTGGATTTGCTTGTCCTTGTCACTTGTTTTGTAGGTTGGAGTTGGAGTGAGTGACGTCATTGATGACTGATGGTTTACACCTGTGCTAGAGCTGATGCCGGCAAACTAAAGCAGCTCCCTTCGGTCGTGACGGGGGCGCTCTCCCCTCGTGCCATTTTGTTGTTGTCTTGTTCCCGTTTTGGTCTAGTCTCTTACTTTATTACTTTTACTTTAATAAATGTTATTCCTTTTTGCACAGCACTTTAACGTGTCATCTCCTTCTTTGTCGCGGCTTGTGAGCCGGCCGTGACAGTAGTGATAACTATTAATTACATTTGATCAATTAAACAATTAAAATATACAATACTTCCATTTTTTCGCACCAACTTTTAGATATTTAATTGATTTTACTAAAGACTTTTTAATACTAGACTTTTTTTGTTCCAACGACTTCCATTCATACACATGTGAATGTGGGAAACCGTAAACACAAGATCAAGTGATTTACCCTGCGTTTAATTTTAAGTTCACAGTGTCCATAGAAATTTCACATGCTGATGCTACTGCACTTCCTGCTCAGCTGCTGTTCGGATGCTCTCACTTACTGCTACGCGCTTTGCTCTATCGCTTTTATATTTTTATATTTTATCTCCTTTTATCACCTAATTTTAACTTCAGCAAATCAGCACAGTGCTCAAACGCTTGGATTACTACCAAAAAAAAGCAGAATTATTTTATTCGACCAGCCTCCCACTGAAAGCTTACATTCCGGGGAAGAGAAAACACAACTGCCTACATTCATAAGAATAAGAAAATGCCTCCTCTGGAATCTACTTGCTGCTCTAACTGCCACAGACTTCTACAAAAGGATTGCAATTCTTTAAAAAAGTTAATTGCGGGACCACCAAACCAGACGGAACACACAACAGAGCTTCGTCATGGACGCCCTCAGCATACAGCCGGTGAGTCCCATGAATCTCATGCTCCTCGACAGGCTATACTGAGTGTAGAGAAACAAGCCGACCGACTTACAAATCGATGGTACAAACAGGGAGCAAGACCCAAAAGGCACTCGAGACATCAGATTGTCAAGAGCAACACATATTGCTGCAGTAGCATCCTCTACCCCAGATACAGCTCTGACAAGGATTGCAAACACTGGTCTCCTACCACCGCCTATACATCTTGAGAACAGATTTGAAGTATTAATGAATGAGGAATCCCCAAATTTGATGATTGTGATCGAACACAGACTGAATCAGCCTGTAGCTAACACTGATGCTAACTGGGGCTCAAGGTCGAGCAGACAGCGGCACTCAGCTCAGAGCGCAGCCGGACCCAGGACTCTGATAGTGGGTGACTCCATAATCAGAAACATTAGTAGCAGGGATACAACAACACGCTGCCTTCCACAAGCAACAACTTCTGATGTAAACAGAGAACTTCAGAACATTCTGATGAAACATAAGACTGCAAATCGACTCATCATTCATGTGGGGAAGAATGATATTCATAAAGAGCAGTCGGAACTCCTTGAGAAGGATTTCAATGAACTTTTTGAAACACTTAAAAGACTGAAAGTTCAAACATTCATCAGTGGACCACTCCCAGCAAGAGGAACAAACAGGTTTTCACGGTTGCTTGGGCTTAATATATGACTGCAAAAAACCTGCAATATAAAAGGTGTGAACTTCATTGACAACTTCAATCTTTTCTGGAGTCAGAGGCAACTGTTTCAACAGGATGGCCACCACCCAAACAAACTTGGTTCAAGAGTGCTAAAGGACAATATCTACTTCTCCCTCCGTCATCCTTCTGCAATGTGTGCCAATCCACTCAACCTGAATGGCGCACACACACACCTGGATACAGTATGAATGACCACAGGATTTCACTTCAGCACCTGAATGGGCATGCGGTTGACACATCACACAAGGACAATGATAACACCAATCAGCCACAACAACCTCTGCTCACAGACACAATCTCAGCTGAGCCCTGCCCACAGAGCTCACCACAGACAGACGGTGACATACACTGCTCCAAGATTTTCTGGCGAGGGAAAACAGCGAGGGAAACCAGGACAGCATATTAAAGCCTCCAATAACACCAGACAACAGCCCCTCTCACCAGACACGTTCTCCATCTCTCCAGCATCTCCACTTCTGTGCTTCTCAGAGAAAATGGAGCAACTGGTGTATGCTGGAACTAAACTATCCCACTCTTTTGCTGCAAGCCCCCAGATACCAACCAAAAAACGGCAGGCCCCACAACCACCAAAGCCTGCAGGCCCAGCTCGCCCTCCCCCTCCTCCTGTGAGAGCTCTTCGGCCTCTGCCACAGCGCCAGGGCACACACCCTCCTCCAGCGGCTCGATGTGAACCAAAAACAACTGATACCAGCTCTCAGTGATATGTGTCGGGTCCCCACTATGATAACAATAACATTCTCAAATGTTTACAGAACAAGCGGGAACCCAGTGTGCCTGTATCTTTATCTTTCTCTATTGCTGTTCGATTACATGATCTAGGGTCTATGAGTCTAAGGCCTTCAAAAGCCGTACAGCAAACCCACCTGATCTGGCACGCCAAACTAAGATTGCTGGGGGGACAAAAAGTAAGACTGTTAGGTTAGCACTTTTAAACATCCGCTCACTTAAAAATAAATCACTTCTAGTCAACGACTTAACCACATACAACCTGGATTTTATGTTGCTAAATGAAAAATGGCTAGAAGACAGCTGCAGTGCAACAGTCCTCAATGAAACAGCCCCTCCTAACTTTACTTTTATGAGTGTTTGCAGAGCGGGCAGGAGAGGCGGAGGTTTAGCTGCTCTTTTTAAAGTTGTCTATCAATGTAAGCACATATCAATTAGTAATTACCCGTCTTTCGAATATCTGGGCATTGTGTTAAACGGTGCTCCACGCATTGTACTTATCATTGTTTACAGGCCTCCAAAATACTCTCCAGCCTTTGCTGAAGACTTTACAGAACTGTTATCAACAATTTCCTCAGAGTTTGACCGTTTTGCTATTGCTGGAGATTTTAACATTCACATAGATAGTGCAGAAACCAATATGGCAAAAGAAATCAAAACTGTTTTAAAAACTTTTGATCTGACTCAGCATATACATTGACCCACACATAATCGTGGACACACTTTAGATTTACTTATCAGTAAGGGTCTAAACATTTCATCGATTGTTATTAAGGACGTAGCACTGTCTGATCATTTCTGTATTTTCTTTGATATATTGATCTCTCCTGCCATTGAAGCTAGATCTGTGTCTGTCAAGAAGAGATGCTTAAATGAGAACACTAGTGTACTATTTATGAAGGCTATATCTTTAACACCAAGCATATCTGCTGACTCTGTTGGTTTTCTCCTTGATTCTTTTAACTGAAAAGTTAAGAGTGTAATTGATGATATTGCTCCTGTGAAAGTCAGGAAGAAGAATGGCAGACAGAAAGCACCTTGGAGAAACTCAACAGCAGTGCAAAATATGAAAAGACAATGCAGAAAAGCAGAGCGCATGTGGCAGGAGACAAAACTTGTAGTCCATCATAACATCTACAAATACAGCATCCATGCTTTCAATAAGGAACTAGGCAAAGCTAGACAGACTTTCTTCTCAAATATTATAAACAGCAATATAAACAACACGCGCACTCTTTTTGCTACTGTAGAGAGACTGACAAACCCCCCAAGCCAGATTCCCAGTGAAATGCTCTCAGACAGCAAGTGCAGTGAGTTTGCTTCTTTCTTCTCTGAGAAAATCAATAATATCAGAAAAATGATCAGCTCATCCTTGAGCCGCACTGGGGTCAGACAGATCAGACAACAGCCTGGGAAAGTAGTCACTATGTCTGATTTCAAAGAAATTTATGGCAAAATTTTGGAAGAAATCATACAGCACCTTAAAACATCAACCTGCGCCCTTGACGCACTTCCCACATCTTTTTTCAAAACTGTGTTACACAGCTTAAAAGCAGATCTCCTAGAAGTGGTAAATGCCTCACTTCTCTCTGGGAGTTTTCCAAACTCCCTGTAAACTGCAGTTGTCAAGCCCCTCCTGAAAAAGAGCAATCTGGATAAGACCATATTAAGCAACTATAGACCGATCTCAAATCTTCCTTTCATAGGCAAGATCTTTGAAAAAGTTGTCTTCAATCAGCTGAACAAATTCTTAAGCTCGAATGGATACTTTGACAACTTTCAATCTGGTTTCCGACCGCATCACAGCACAGAGACAGTGCTCATAAAGATAATAAACGATATTCGCTTAAATACTGACACAAGCAAATTAAGAATTTGTTCAGCTGATTGAAGACAACTTTTTCAAAGATCTTGCCTATGAAAGGAAGATTTGAGATCTATAGTTCTAGTACTACGCAACCTCAGTGCTGCATTTGACACTGTCGATCACAACATACTTCTTCACAGGCTGGAAAACTGGGTCGGGCTTTCTGGGATAGTCCTAAAATTGTTCAGGTCATACTTAGAAGGGAGAGGTTATCATGTAAGTATAGGAGAGCATAAGTCTGAGTGGACATCCATGACATGCGGAGTTCCTCAAGGTTCAATTCTTGCGCCACTCCTATTCAACCTGTACATGCTCCCAATGAGCCAAATAATGAGAAAGAACCAAATCTCTTACCACAGCTATGCAGACGACACACAGCTCTACTTAGCCCTATCGCCTAACGATTACAGCCCCATTGACTCCCTTTGCCAATGCATTGATGAAGTAAACAATTGGATGTGCCAAAACTTTCTTCAGTTAAACAAAGACAAAACTGAAGTCATTGCGTTTGGAAACAAATATGAAGTTCTCAAGGTGAACGCATACCTTCAGTCTAGGGGTCAAACAACTAAAAA
This sequence comes from Meda fulgida, assembly GCA_030578275.1. Lineage (NCBI taxonomy): Eukaryota > Metazoa > Chordata > Actinopteri > Cypriniformes > Leuciscidae > Meda > Meda fulgida. The sequence goes on from CM060618.1 coordinate 38,820,499, forward strand.
TCAAGTCAGGAATCTGGGTGTGTCTCTAGAGTCAGACCTTAGTTTCAGTAGTCATATCAAAGCAATAACTAAATCAGCATACTATCATCTGAAAATATTGCAAGAATTAGATGCTTTGTTTCCAGTCAAGACTTAGAGAAACTTGTGCATGCTTTCATCACCAGCAGGGTGGATTATTGTAATGGACTCCTCACTGGCCTTCCTAAAAAGACCATAAGACAGTGTCAGCTCATATAGAACGCTGCTGCCAGGATTCTGAGCAGAAAGAGAAAATATGAACACATCACACCAGTCCTCAGGTCTTTACACTGACTGCCAGTTACATATAGAATTGATTTTAAAGTATTATTACTGGTATCTAAATCATTCAGTGGCCTAAGACCTCAATACATTGCAGATATGCTCACTGAATATAAACTCAACAGATCACTCAGATCACTAGGATCATATTTACATATTGCCTCACATTCACCCATTCACACACTCATTCATACACCGACGGCGGTGTCTGCCATACAAGGCGCCATCCAGCTCGTCGGGAGCAGCAGGGGTTAGATGTCTTGCTCATGGACACCTTGACACTTGGTTAGGTGGAACCGAGGATTGAACCACCAACGTTCCGGTTTGTAGACAACCCACATGAACCACTGAGCCACTGCCGACAAGCTAGAAATACCAAGGTTTCACTCTAAGCATGGTGAGTCTGCTTTTAGCTACTATGCCAGCCGTAGCTGGAACCAGCTTCCAGAAGAGATCAGATGTGCTCCTACAGTAGTCACATTCAAATCCAGACTCAAAACACATCTGTTTACCTATGCATTTACTGAATGAGCACTGTGCCACTGCTCGTCCGACTGTTTTTACTGTATTTTATTTAATGTTTTAATTATTCTGATTTCATTTGATTATTTCTGTATTTTAGCTTTTATTCTAAACTGTTTTAATTATTCCGATTTCTTTTGATTGTTTTAATTTCTTCTATGTAAAGCACTTCGAATTACCATTGTGTATGAAATGTGCTATATAAATAAACTTGCCTTGCCTTGATAATCAAGAGTGACCGCAGCTTTAACTAGTTTTAAATTAGCTATTTTATTAGCTTTAACTGTGTCCTACATGTTTCAGACATGCCAACCTTGATTTATTTTTCTGAGTACCATCAGTGGGACGGGATGGGGTTGTTTGTCATAGGTTTATTCCCATCTCTCCCTCTGTGTCAAGCACACAGACTGGAAGGCCTTGGAGACCCACTTATCTCATGAGATTCACAGAAGTTGGGGCAGGGGTGACACTCTGCGTGTATGTTCCAGATTAAGTCATAATTCTACCTAATTTGCAGGAATATAAAATCTCTTGTTATATCTCTATGTATGTTATCTTCACCCCCTTCTCTTCCTAAGGGGTGTACGTTTTATCATTCTGTTTGGTTTACTGTCCTGATAATGATGGGCTCAGCTCTCTCCTGCTCTGAGATAAAATGTTATTTGTTAGTGCTTTTGTGTGTGCGTGTGACCTTCTATGTAGGTTTTGAACCTCGAGACACTCAAGACGCCTCTCTTCAACCTGCGAGGTCACTTCGGACGTAAATCCAGGGCTGGACCACATATCCATCTATGTTTTGACTTTATGTTCTTTTAGCCAATAAGAAGCAACAATGATGTAATGAATGTCCTTGCAAAATGGTATAATTGATGTAAGATTTTGGTATAGTTGGCTTTCGAACTCCTCGTGAGACTTTGCCGCTGGCTATACCAATAATACTGCAAACTATTCTTCAGTAAATTTTTAACTCTTTGATTGAACCTCACGACTCCTGGTCTTCTTTCATCATATCTGGTCCTGGGTCTAAGCTGTTAAACCCCGAACAGTTTATTTAAGATAGGCTAATTTTTTATTCCAATATCCACGTATGATACTAAATCTCACAGAAAAAAAAAGTTTTCTTTGCATTTGAATATTGGACATTTTAGACATTTATAGAAAATAGTTGACGATGAAAAGACAGGAGTCCAATAATAGCAAAACGAATAACTTACTCTAAAAAGAATATCAAGTATAAGTTAGACGAATCCGACATATAATGAGGGCTGTGTTAACAGTAAAACATCCGTCATATAACAAAAAAACACGGCTGGATAATACAAAATGCTTTCTGACATTTTGACAGAAAAAAAAAAAACACAAACAGGAACAAAATTGAAACTTAGCCCGTCAATTTTCATTTTACAATTATCTTCTCTCTTTGTTTCAACGGTACTTTTTAATCCGTACGTAGCTAACGCGCTAGTTTTCATACAAAATAAATATGTAACATAATTATGTACTTTAGTTTTTATTAACACAATAACATAACACATGCAGGCTTCGTTTCACAACACTGAGAATGAATAAATAAACGCCTATTTCTCCAGACTCGCACTTATCAGTTATCCACAAATCACAGAACGTTCATAATCACTAAGCCATAGCGATTTCAAATTTATTTAGACTTGTTTAGCATTACTAAGCATTTTATAATTTGCATGGCTGAATTATGTCTTCCTCTTATCTGAGTGACCATGAATGACAGAGTATTGTAAGATAATCCATGCGATCACTCCTGTGTGATCATCGAATCCAGAGGATTAAGTAAACTCAATACAATATTTCAACTTTCCACATCCACGTTTACCTTCAGGAGTCAGAAGAAATGTGACTATTGTCCTCACTTATGAAATCAGTCAGACGGCGGGCCGCGGGAGCGAGCGGGATTCTTTATTTATATATCTCGATGATATAGCTATATTATTATATTTCTATTTTTGAGGTCAAAATGCGCACCCGCTACCCAAAAGGTTGGCAGGTCTTTCACTCAACCCTGTTACTTATGACATCATTTTTCTCATTTGAAAAACAGAGCAAAACTGTGACACTCAGGAAGTGACATCATCTGGGCTCTTTCTACTGCATGATGGGAGGACAAGAAAACAATCTCAATCCATTGTCTCTGGTTTTACACAAACTGTAGTGTTGATCACATTGATCAACCATGTTACCAGAGTTATTATAAGAAGAATCTCAATAAATATGAATAACTTCACTTATTTATAAGAAATACAATATTATCAGGAACTATAAATCAAGTTTTGCTTAAGTTATGCTTACAACCCTGTCAGCCATTCTGGAAAGTTAATTTACTTGGGTTTGTCATTTACTCTGTTAAAGGCTAATATAATGATAACGATATTGAAAAATGTTTTAAAAAAATGGCAACATTGTTGCAAATAAAGCCTCCAAAACAAAATAAAGAGTGTTTTCATGTTGACAGACAGTATAAAAGTTTATAAACCTCCCATTACTGACCATTTGTTGAAAACTAACAAATAAGAACATTGTCACCCATTTCATAGTTAGGACATAGCACATCTAATAGTGATGAAGTGCTTGAAAGTTTCTAACATGAATGTTCTTCAGCATCATGAATGAATGAAGAATAAACACCAACCTCTTTGTTCTTCAGGATCTTCAGTGTGTTTCATTCTGCAGGGTTCTGGATCACTCGTGTTCTCACTGTCCTCTTTAATAAACTCAGTCTTTGCAGATTTCAGCTCTTCCTGATGCTCTGATGCTCGTCTTCACTTGTAGCTGATGGGAATTTACAGCATTTATTGGAGGATTACAGTGGGAGGAGCTTCACTGACCATGTCACTACTGTGGGAGGAGCTTCACTGACCATGTGACTACTGTGGGAGGAGCTTCACTGACCATGTGACTACTGTGACTTCACTGATTATGTAATTGCAGTGGGAGGAGCTGATCTGCCAAAATAAAAAATATATCATTGACTGAGTTTGTTTTTATACTGTAAAGTAGGCTAACTGATGCTAATACACAACTTTTTTATTACTAACGTGAACACTATCCTGCTTCTTCATTAAAATATAGGCAGATATCTAGAAATACAGAAAAGAACAAAATAATGTAAATTCGAAAAAAAATAACAATGGCGAGAATAACAGTTAAAAGCATGAACTAAAATAAATTGTAACCAACAAATGCCATCAGGCTGTTGACACCAATGAAATAAGCTTTAAGTGTCAGTTTACAGGAGATTTGAAGACATCAGCATAATAAATGAGGTGAAAACAGGAACTATTGATGTGACATATGGGTATAACTAGACTAGTTAATGCCCTAGTACAGCCGTTGTCACTTTAAAAGTATGCATGTTTTGTGAATTAAATGTGGGATTGGCCTCATCATCGCAGTATGCTATAATGCTGTGAATCAGATGCGAGGGAATCGTCATTATGCAGATTGAGGACTCTTGAGGACTCCTCATATAATACACATCTGTGCTATTTCCTTCACAGGACACACACACTTATTCCCACTACATACTATTGGTCTACTAGTGTGTCCTAACAGGTTTGGTCTCATATGACATCGTATAAACTGAACAGAAATGTGTTGAACTTATAAAGATATTAAAGTATCCTAATGTATAATCTAGAATATATTAAAGTACTTCTCCTTTTCTTGATCACCAGCATTTGCCTTCAGGTTTATGGTCTTTAGGTTTCTGTGTTGATGTTACACACATGACTACAATGCCTTGATCAGGGTATAAGAAGAAAAGGAAAGTTTTTCTACAGTTGTTCCATTACTGTCAGTATATTTAAATGTGCCGTAATAAACAACTTTGCCTTGAGAATCTGGTCTCTTATTAATTATAATTATAAAAGATAAAGTAATTATAACTTAAACTATTCTGGTTAAATACTGTTTTAGTTCCAAGAAAGACTTTTACCTTTAAAGAATAAGAGGTTAAAGATTAGCAATCATTTGAATGGAGTCAGATAAATAACTAAATTCTGCTCATTCTCCTTTAACTTTTTGTTCTGATATCATCATAATAGCACTGTAAACCTCCAAGACAAAATAAAGAGTGTTTTCAGCAGATCTGTTAATATTGATGAGCCTCAGACTATCAACACTCATTCAACAAGCCATTCAGGATCATCAGCAGATCATCTCACTTTATTCTGAGTGTTTAACCGTTAAAAACAGCTTATCTGAATTAAGATATTATGATAAAAGACAATAAAACTACTCTACTAAAAAAAACATAATACTGTTATTTCTTACAATCATAATATGCACATGAATTTAAATACAGTATGATTTTCTAATAACTACATTAATTGCAGCAACTTAATTAAATCAAAACAGACAATAATCATAAAACATTTCAAATAAAACAGCAGCACAAATCAATATATGTTCATAGGCAAAAATAATAGGGGTTTAGTTAATTTTAATAATGTAAAGTAAACAAATTGGATCTGGCAAAGATGTGAAAAGAGTTAAAATGGCAACACAGATCTCAAACTTTGTCTTTTGACTTTAATCTTCAGTAACAGTTCTCACTCCAAACATCGAGGCAATCACACACACAAACGAACACACACTCGCTCAGGTCTGAATGAACTCCACATATTCTCCTCATGCTCGCTGCTGCTGCACTAAATGTGTATTTCAGGAGGAAGACGCCAGAAAAGACGCACAAGTATCGCTGTGATCGATGAAAACAATACAGAAATGAGTCTGTCGCTTATTCAAACTGTATAAAGTGTGTGTGATGGTTGTGTAAAGATGAGAAATGCCGTGAACTGCTCTCCTCGCCTCAGAAGACTCGCGCTGAAACTCAATGAGGGAAAGACGGCGCGAGCGGTGACGTCATCAGTAGCCAACGGTAGATGATCAAGGACGCGTCACATTTCATTCATAAATGTAAATATTCTCTAACAGTTCCCAAATTAAATAATTTTTTTTGTGACTTAAATTATTTTATTAAGAAACTAAAAAGAATTTACAACAAAAAGTGTCAAATTTGTGAAATTGTATGACAATCGGTTGATGCATAACTTAATTTACTACTGTGGTGTTTTTTTTCTAAAAAAACATTTTAAAAAAAAGTATTTTTATTTTTTTAAGCTGGGTTGTTCAGAGTTCATAGCAAGTTTATAATTAAACTGTTAAAGCATGAAGGCAGTGCTTCTCAATCTTTTTTCAATACAGTTTTTTCCAATCGCTATGACAGTTTTTTCAATACATTTAACAAGTTTCCTAAACTCTTAACGCACCAACACACCTAAAACACACAATTGGCAAAACGGTTAATTTCATGCTCAAAATCACACATTGTAAACTAAACTCCAAAACTAATTTTCAAAATACAATAATACACTAACACAATACACTATGTCTAACAAAACACTGCAAACATGTTTCAAAATCAAATAATTATTCAAAACACTAACACATGTTCTCTTCCAACAGGAACATTTAGTCAATCATAACACAATGACAAAAAAACACTATCATCAGCTGAAATTACAGAAACTGCATTATTTTATGTATATTTTAAGTATATTGTATTGATCATAGATTGTGTTTTGCACTGTAGTTTCTTTTGATGCCTCTCTACATTTTTGTTTTGTTGGGTTTAGTAAATGCATGCATTTTGTTTCTTTTGCTGTAGAAATTCAATACAAAAAATGAATGACCATCTCAGAGTAGCTTTATAGAATGTACAGTTTATGAAAAAAAAAAAAAAGACAGAGACAGAATTGCTGCAGTAAATACTTTATTTGCAAAAGGACATTGCTGCAAGATATACAAACAGAAAAAGCACTGGAATAACAATTGAAAAAACAAAGTAATCTTCTAATCTGCCCGGTCTTCTGCATTTGGCCACATGTTCTCGTCCACATCACACCTGATATCTTCTCTGGCAAGGCATCGTGGGAAGAATCTTTTGGCATGCCTTATCCACCCCTGGCAGTGTTCAGCTGTGATGTCTTGGCATGCAGCATTCATTGCATCCAGGAGGGACATTTGGTCATGTGGACGATGGTCAAAAACCTTCCATCTCCAGGTTGAGAAAAACTCCTCAATGGGGTTGAGGAAAGGGGAGTAAGGGGCAAGGAAATGGGACATCATCCTTGGATGGGCGTCAAACCAGGCTGTGACTGCACGAGAATGGTGGAATGCCACATTGTCCCATATGATCACATATATTGGCAAGTGGTCTCCCACCTGTCCCCTTTCTACCTCTGGCACCAGTCTTTCGTGCAGGTCTTCTAAAAACAGGAGAAGGCGGTCTGTGTTGTAGGGGCCAATCTCACATTTATGCAGGAGTGTACCATTGTTGGAGATTGCGGCGCACATAGTAATGTTGGCTCCTCTCTGGCCCGGCACGGTAACTGTGGCCCTTTTGCCAATTATGTTTCTCCCACGGCGACGCCTTTTTGCCAAGTTGAAGCCAGCCTCGTCAACATAGATCATTTCATGTGGGACTTGATTGGCCTCCAACTCCATGACTCTCTGAAAGTAATTAGACACAGTGTATGAAAATGCTGTGCTGTATATCTACTGTATGTCCTAATGTACTCCAGGTTTATAGAGTAGTTTACTGCAAAACACACTGTGTATAGTACAGTAACGACTGTATTGCATAACCTTACCTGGACGTATTGGTGACGGAGTTCTTTGATGCGCTCACTGTTCCTTTCAAAAGGAACTTTGTATAGTTGTTTCATTCGGACTCTGTGTTTAGCCTAGAGTCCGAGAAATGGATGTTATGCTGATTACTGCAATGTTCCCAAAGAGAAGGTGGTCCTCTACAACTCTGGACTGAATGTCCTTCAGTTTTATTTCATTGTCAGCAATCACCATGTTGACAATAGCAAGTTCCTGTTCTTCATTTAGGAGCTTTCCTCTGCCCCCTGAGGGAGGTAGACGTTGAATCCTTAGAGGGACAAAATACAGTTACATTTTAGAGACCGGAGGCAATACAGTCACTCTAATAAATGGTAAAATTATTTACACTTTGCTGTAGGAGAAGCAATATCCTACCTGTTGGTTTCTCTGAAAATACGGACAATGGATGCCACTGTGTCCCGGCTGAGATTTGGCTGTACTCGTTCACCAGCCTCTCTGTATGATAGCCCGTGGTTTATGACATGGTCAATGATAGTAGCTCTTATTTAATCAGTTACCCTAGCTCTGGTCCTTCTTTGAGCGCCACCACGCATTCTAACTCCTCTCCCTCCACCTTGCCCCACTCCGCTCCCTTGTCCTTGGCCCACTCCTCTCCCTTGCCCTTGTCCCACTCCTCTCCCTTGCCCTTGTCCCACTCCTCTCCCTTGTCCTTGTCCTTGCCCCACTCCTCTCCCTTGTCCTGGTACTCGTCTTCCTCTCCCTCGTGCAGGCATTTCTTTCTTTCTTTCTTTCTTTCTTTCTTTCTTTCTTTCTTTCTTTCTTTCTTTCTCTTTCTTTCTTTCTTTCTTTCTTTCTTTCTTTCTTTCTTTCTTTCTTTCTTTCGTTCTTTCTTTCTTTCTTCCTTTCTTTCTGTTGCTCTATATTGTTCCTTTTCCACACAAGATCAGCCCAAAGAGTCTCAACACCTGAGTGTGCTTCCTAGATGGGAATCAGCTGTGATTTATATATTTGCATAACTTCAATAAGCTGTTTATCATTAGCAATGGAATAAGATACAGGGAATATATTTGTTTTTCAATTCACAATATGAACAGCTGTTCACTTTGACTTTAGCCTATATAAGTTATGCTTAGAACATGATGTTATCTGTTCTGACATACAGTGTGAAAGCATTTGTAAATTTGACTGTAAAATTACATTGTTTTGGTCTTGGTTGAGCTTGTGTGTAAAAGAAGTTCAAGCATTTTAAATTTGTGCTAATTGTATGCATTTTGTGTTAAAGCAACAACAAATGTGTTAATAGTATAGCTTATACAGACGGATGTAGTGCTAACTGTGTTAAGAGTTTAGGAAACTTTTTAAATGTATTGAAAAAACTGTCATAGCGATTGGAAAAAACTGTAACATACCCCCTATCACATTTTTTCTCAGCCGAGTATCCCCTGACCGGCCCCAACGATATAGTGATGATGTGCCATCATCATTGTACAACAAACATTGTAAATGAAAAGCATTTGCAAAAATAAACATTTGCAATGTATCATTACCGATAACCGATCATGCAGTTTAAGTACCCCTTGACCGGCCCTAAACATGTTTGATAAAAGAAACCTATATAAATACTGTGTGTGTGTGTGTGTGTGTGTGTGTGTGTGTGTGTGTGTGTGTGTGTGTGTGTGTGTGTGTGTGTGTGTGTGTGTGTGTGTGTGTGTGTGTGTGTGTGTGTGTGTGTGTGTGTGTGTGTGTGTGTGTGTGTGTGTGTGTGTGTGTGTGTGTGTGTGTGTGTGTGTGTTGTGTGTGTTGTGTGTGTTGTGTGTGTTGTGTGTGTTGTGTGTGTGTGTGTGTGTGTGTTGTGTGTGTGTGTTGTGTGTGTGTGTGTGTGTGTGTGTGTGTGTTAAGATCCTCTTGCTTGGGGATTTTAACGCTAGGGTGGGAAAGAACTACAGGATATGGAGTGGAGTACTAGGTAGACATGGTATTGGCAGGGAGAATGCAAATGGTATGAGGTTACTTACTCTTTGCTCTGAGCATAACCTTACCATAACTAACACCATCTTCCAGCAGAAGGCAAAATATAAGACCTCGTGGATGCACCCTCGCTCTAAACATTGGCACATGATTGACTTCATCATGGTGAGGAGAAATGACATCAAGGATGTTTTCATCACTCGTGCCATGAGAGGTGCAGAGTGCTAGACTGACCATCGTATGATTGTGGCCAAGCTCAATATGGAAGTGCGTTCCCCTTTGCGACGGCAAAAGTCCAAAAATAAGAGGCTAAATTGTAGCCTCTTTGGAAACATAGAAGCAAGAAGTGAGTTTCGACGTCTCCTAGCTGAGAAGCTTATGGAGTCTGAAACTTGTCTGAGCTCTGAAAACACAATGGAACAACAGTGGAACTATATTAGCTCGGTGCTCTATGAGGCAGCAGCCAAATCCATCGGCTATAAGAGCAAGAACCACCAAGACTGGTTTGACGATAACTCAGACATCATCCACAACCTGCTTAAGGATATGCGGAAAGCACACCGGGAAACATTAGACAACCCTTCATCCATTAAGGCTAGACAGGATTGGCAGGCAGCTCGGGGGAAAGTGCAAAAGGATATACGGGTCATACAGAATGAGTGGTGGACTGAAAAGGCACATGAAATCCAATCCTTTGCAGATAAAAATGACATGCATAATTTTTATAATGTTATCAAATCCATCTACGGTCCAACAAATCGCTGTGTCACTCCCCTGAAAACAGCTGATGGTCAAACACTTCTGAAGGACCAGAATAGTATCCTACTGAGGTGGGCTGACCATTTTGACACCCTGCTTAATCAGGACTCTGATGCAGACCCCACCATCCTGGACGAACTGCCTGAACTTCCACGATCTCAGTCTACTACCAACCTTCCAGGAGGTTCTATCATCTGTCCGTTCCCTTAAGAACAACAAGTCCCCTGGCGCTGATAACATCCCTGCTGAGCTACTGAAGGAGGGAGGGTACATATGTATGCGCACCCTCTACCAGTACATCACCAAGGCCTGGACTGATGAGAACATCCCACAGCAGTGGAGAGATGCAAACATTGTAGTCATATATAAGAACAAAGGTGATAAGGCCCTATGCGGCAATAGCAGGGGCATATCACTCCTTTCAGTTGGTGGTAAGGTCATGGCCAAAGTGTTGCATCAGAGGCTTATTAACAACATCACTGAGTCAATGCTGCCAGAATCACAGTGTGGGTTTAGAAAGAACAGGAGCACGATCGACATGATCTTCACAGCCCGGCAGCTTCAGGAAAAGTGACGGGAGCAACATCGGGACATGTTTATGGCTTTTGTCGATCTCTCGAAAGCATTCGACACTGTGCAAAGAGAGCTCTTATGGGATGTCCTCCTCAGGTTTGGATGTCCAGATAAGTTTGTTCATATCCTCCGCCAATTCCATGATGGGATGACTGCTCGGGTGACCGTAGGCGGACAAGAGTCTGAGCCGTTCCCTGTACGCACAGGGGTGAGGCAGGGATGTGTGTTAGCGCCAGTGCTCTTTAACATCTTCCTCCTGTGTGTCACCAAGCTTCTCCACAATGAGATTGAAAACAGCAGTGGTGTGGCAGTGGACTTCAGATTAGATGGCAACCTCTTTAACATTAGGAGGCTACATGTAACAACAAAAATCAGCAGAGAGCAGGTCCTGGAGCTACAGTATGCAGACGATTGTGCTTTTGTGGCCCATACTCCAGAGGATCTTCAAACTGTCCTTGCTGTGGCGGTGAGGGCGTACAGCAGGATGGGGCTGACTGTCAACACCACCAAGACAGAAGTGGTCTGCCAATGGAGTGCCAATGTCCCACCCACATCTCCTGCCTTCACTGTTGGAGATGAACAGTTGTCAGTAGTGCCATCTTTCAAATATCTGGGGAGTTTTCTCTCTGAGGATAGCAGCATCGACAATGAAATCCAGAGCCGAATTAAACAGGCATCAGCTGCCTTTGGAAGACTTAGATGCAGAGTCTTTCATAATAAGAACCTTCATCTATCCACAAAGATCGGCGTATACCAAGCGGTCTGTGTCACCACCCTCCTCTATAGCTGTGAAGCATGGGTAACCTACTGCCGTCACATCAAGTCCTTAGAGCAATTCCACATAAGCTGCCTTCAGCGCATTTTGGGAATTACCTGGCGTAATCATGTACCTCACACTGAAGTACTTAAAAAGACGAACTGCAGAAGTATTGAGGCCATTATTACCCAGCGCCAACTGCAGTGGTTGGGGCATGTGATAAGGATGCCACCATGTCGTCTGCCCCGCAGAGTACTATATGGCCAGTTACATCATGGTCGACGCTCAGCTGGGGGTCCAAAGAAGCGCTATAAAGATCAGATGAAGAACGCCTTGAGAAAGTGTAAGATCAGACCTGAGGATCTGGAGGATGTTGCTCCTGACCGTACTATCTGGCGACAGCTATGTGGAGAGGGGATTTGTACACTAGAGATGGAGAGGACAACCAGAAAACAGCAGAAGCGAGCCAGGAGAAATGCAGCCATAGCTGCCAATGTGACTACCACCACCATTACATTCATATGCCCCACCTGCAATAGAGCTTGTGGGTCCAGGATAGGACTGTTTAGCCATCAAAGATCTCACCGTTAAAGGCGTGGACGTCATCATCGGATCTCGATGGACAACCGAGAGAGTGTGTGTGTGTATACCTGAGACCGTGTTTCTCTGTAGGCAAGGCGTGGTGAGCTGGTGTCTGCTACATCCAACAGGAAAATTCAACTGCAGTAGCCACCATTCAACCTGAAGAGGGCAGCACTCAGACGTTTTTACAGCATACATTGTAGAATTAAAACACTTTATACCCAATTTAAAAAAAAAAATACTTGAATCAATGAACAGCATTAATAAAAGCCCCAGTCTTACAGATCATCAAAAAAAAAAAAAGTTGTTTTAGGGTTTAGTTACCTTTTAATGAGCTGAGAACAGAGAGACTGGCTGTTTTTTTATTTTTTTATTAGAGAGCAGAAAGAGAAGCTGGAAAAGTGTTTTGGTTAAAAAGAGTTTTGAGTTGATTATTTGAAAGAAACCAGTGACTTGATCTCTGCCTGGACTCGATTTGTGAAGCAACCCACGCTGGTGATAGTCTACCTCTCACGATGCCACAGTTAATACAGGCAATAAGACATGAAGCATCAGCTGGAAGAATGGGTTATTTGAGGGATCCTGACACTCAGTGTGCACTAAAAATACACTACATGTGCAGTAAACATTTTGTCACTTAGTCAAACATCAGTTTTATATATTATATTTCTGTAAACTAAGCTATACCGGTCGCAGATTACGTTCCCCTCAGTGGACTTAAGTTAGTTCTCAGAGTAAAATGAGCCGTTACGCTCTGTCTCAATTGTCTTGTATCCTTAAACGCTTGTTTTTAGGGGTCAACAGCTTAATATATCTATATGCTATATGAATATTCATATATACGGTATATTCATGTTTAATTCACTGACCATATAAACATTTATTGGAGGACATTAAAAACATGGTAAGGAATACATAAAGGATCTGCAAAATATGGAAGTTCATTTTCTCTTGCAACATTAATACTTTTTTATGTAGTTATGCGACTGAATAATAAGTACATTTTAAAATGTTATATATATATATATATATATATATATATATATATTTATATATATATTTTAATTACAATTTAAGAGGTTAAATTAGTTATAACAGTGGTTTATAGAGTTCAGCCTATATGCAGCATTGAGTACTACAGCCATCTAGTGGCTATCGATATTATTGTTTTTTGTAAATTTTATACCAACATAAGACACCAGTCACCATATTTTTAGGTTTTGGCTATCTGAACTTGAATTTATTTATTTTTGTTTTACTGAAGAAATATTATATATAACATAAAAATAAGCATAATTTACATAGAAAATATGGTACTATTAGAGGTAAATAAAAAAATAAAAAAATCCCCATAAATATAAAAAAAAACACCATCAATTGATAGTTTTTATTTTATCGAAGATAGTTATATAGCATTTATTTTAAAAAAAAGTGGATCACAACTGAGACCTCCGTGCCGAAATTTGTCCACGAACTCGGGATTAAAGGTTCTCCCCAAAATGTAAATTCTGTCAGTAATTACTCTCCCTCATGTTGTTCCAACCAAAGTAAGACTTTCCTTCATCTTCAGAACACAAATTAAGATATTTTTGATTAAATCTGAGAGCTGGATCACTCCTCCATAGGCTTCTAAGGGATTGAAACTTGCCAGCCGCGAAAAGTTATTAAATAAATCGGTAAAATAGTCCAAGTGTCTACAGTGGCTCAATCTTAAGTTTATCAAGCGGTGAGAATACTTTTTGTGCGCAAAAAACAAACAAAAATGACGACTTTATTCAAGTATTCATTTCCTTCTTTCTTGGCCTCGAGATTGTTCGCGTAGTATAATTGCGTAGCGCGTCTGTGTTGTACGTCACACGTAGGCTCACTATTGGCCGACGCTGGTCACGTGTGTGATGCTTGTGACGTACAACCAAAAGGTCTACGCAATTACACTACGTGAACAATCTCGATTACTGACAGAATTTTCATTGTGGGGTGAACTATCCCTTTAAGGACTGCAACGTGAATATGGCTTGAGGGTTAACTGAGGGAGAGAACGAGAAAACGAGAAAAGAGCCCATCTCTTGCTTGCGTACTCTCTCTGTCTTCAAACTAACAGCAGTCTTTTCTCCCTCTCCCTCGCACATATTACGGTAATCAAACAATGGTAAAAGGCCGGATGACCGAACCCATGCTACATGAGGCATTCAGAGAATTTATGTTCCTGAATCACCGCTGGGTGTAAATTGCGCTCAAAAAACATAGTCTCTTATCTGACAAGCGTTACGCACATGATGCAGCTTACGTTAACCACACGTTCAAAAAACTGAAAAAAAAAAAAAATAATCCAGTAATGAAGTCTTTCTGTAAGCATGTTTCCATCCACTCATCAATTGAATGATCTGAAGTTCGGTAAAAAACCTCATGCGAATAAAGCTGGTGAAAGTGTGTTGCCATCAAACGGCTTTAAAGCGGATAAAAACCTGTGCATTTTCTAAATATTGTATTATTACTGCCACGGTGCCTACATTTAAGTACAGAAACGTCCTACATGGAGTTATGAAAAATGTTAATGTTCATACCTTGGAGAATGTAAAAGGAATTGAGAGTAAAATCAAGTCCTTCACACCTTTTTACCATGTTGCTTTATTTAACATTTCAGAAAAATTCAGAAAATGTAAATAGTCTGGCGAGGTGAGGCCACGGGCTGGCACATTCCCAGGATGGAACTGCTGGGTCTTCATCCATGGTTTCGTCTCTTATCTAAATTTGAGCATGGAGTTGACTTTGGCAGAAAGCTGAAGGTGATTGCTGATAGGCTGTCTCAATCAGTGGCGCCTGCACAATCCAATCACGTTTGAGAGGGAAACAACAAATTGAGGGTTTCCGAGATTTTTCTTTTTTTTTCTTTTAGAAGTAGTAACGGGTACTCACGGTTATGGATAGAAATGTAGTGGAGTAAAGAGTACAATATTTGCCTCTCAAATGTACTTGAGTAAAGTCATGAGTACTCCCCAAAAATGATACTCGAGTAGGGCTGCACGATTAATCGCACGATGTTGTTGTGCGCATCTCGTCAGTAAAGCCGGTTCCTTGATTAGTAGTAAATCACCTTCACCTGCTTTCAGATGGAGCGGCATTTACTACAAAGAGCCGTAGTTCACTGACAAGCTGAGCCATATCGAATTAATATCGAGGACGTATCGCCAGCGATATTTAATGCGATATGGCTCAGCTTGTCAGTTAACTACGGCTCTTTGTACACAGCAAAAACTCAGTGTTAAATTAACACTCCTGGGAGTGTATATGAGTCCACACTCAAGAGTGTTAAAGTTAATGAGATAATTAAGTGATTAATTGAGTGATGATTGAGAATTATAGAAGACACCTAAAGCAGAATCACTGAATGAGAAAACCCGGAATTTCAGGTCACCATTATGGAGATGAGAGTTTACTGTAGTTGGGGTCTTGACCCTTATTTTATTAAAGTTAAACTTTGTGTGGCTGTTTTATCTCAGTTATACCTGCTAAATGAACAAAGAAAAAATTTGTTCAAATACTTTTGATTATATTATGACATTCATCATTTGATTTAAATGTTATTGATTGATGTTGTTGATAAGAGCATAACTGAGATTCTACATTAAAATTCAGAATTTGAGATATAACATAAAAGTTCTTCTTGAAAAATGTAAATAAAACAAATTGTTTTAGGCACACAAAGATATCAAGATTCAGTCAGTGCATCTCAACAATGGTGACGAGCAGAATATTCAATTCGGAAAAGTAAATTACATAGACAATTCAGATCATAATTTATTCATATCGCAATGCATGATGGGAGCCATTAATGAGTTGTGATTGGTGGCAGCCACTGCAACATGTATTATTATTGTCACCAGTGTTGAGATTCACAGGCTGATTATTGATGTCTGTGTTTCTTACAATATTGTTTTTTGAAAATGTTATGAAAATAATAATATTAATTAAATAATGTGAAATATAAGAAACATACCTATATTCATATATGATGTAGAATCAAAAAAATTGCCAATGAAATAAATCAAATAATCTCAATAAATTTCACTTTTCAGCTCACAACATGATCATGCCATGACATAGTCAACACCATTGGATCACACTTTTGCTTTGTACATTTCATTATTAAAAATCAATAACAACAGAAATAATTTCTAAGTTAGTGGTTTAAAGGTCAAGAGTCCAACTAAAGCAAACACTGATCGCCATAACGGTGGCTTACAATTTGAGATTTCTCCTTCAATGATTCTGCTTGTTATCATCAGGTGTCTTCAATAATGCTCAATCATCACTCAATTAATCACTTAATTATCTCATTAACTTTAACACTCTTGAGTGTTCATTTAACACTCATATCTGCATCATATCATCCATCTGAAAGCAGGTGAAGGTGATTTACTATTAATCAAGGAACAGGCTTTATTGACGAGATGCGCATAACAATATCGTGCGATATATCGGCCAGCCCTACTCCACATCTCAGCGTCGCTTGCCCGAAAAACATATTCCTTGTCACCCGGCTCCTCTGACACTTTTCTTGCAATATCCCGCGGTTTTCCCCGTCTGCAGGTTGCATCGCGGTGAGTGGTATTTTTACATTGACTGCACCACTGTTTACGCCGGCATGTGTTCGCTTTATGGCCTTGTGTGCCACACCTGTAACAGATAATGTCAGCACTTGCAGCTGCACAGTCACCAAAAGTGACTTTCGTTCCAAGCTGTGCTCTTGCTTTCATTACGTTGTCCCCGGTAGCAGTTGTCCGCATACTTTCGATATCCTCATAACTTCGAAGTCTTGTTTTAAATTCGGCAAAAGTCATTTTAACATCACTCTGAGTAACATGGATAGTAAATGGCTTAAATGTCTCTGGAAGTCCTTTCAAAACCATTGCTGTCAAGAGTTCGTCACTCGGATTCTCACCTGCATTTCTCAAAGCAGTGATTGTAGTCTCAGCTCTGATGACATATTCCGTAACACTTTCACTTTGCAATTTTTGCAGTGACTTTAGCTCTGTATACAAGCTTATTACCCTGGGCTTTCCTTTGCCAGCATAATATCCACGTAAAATCTCCAGCGCCGCACGTCCATCATCTGCTGCTACTCTCATGACCAGCGAAAGGCTTTTGTCATCCAGGAACTGTCTTAGCTCAGCATAGGCTTCGGCTTTTTTCATCTCATCTTCCTCATCCTCGACAGAAGGTTCATATTAAAATAGTCTCTTTTAGACCTTGCAAACAAAGGTGACCCAAAAATTTCGTCTCCCACAGCTCATAATTCTTCTCATCTCCGTCGAAGACAAGCCGTGACCAGCGGCTCGTCGATACCGCTGCATTTGTCTTTCTGCTCATATTTGTAGCCCTTTGTCTTTTCTCTCACAAACTTAAACTCGGGTACACACGTTTTCGTTGCGACTTTTACCCAGCGACTGAACACCCGTATTCTGGGCCCATAACCTGTTAGCGGAGTAACTTACGCAGACAACAGGGAATACTGTTTCACATCAACCAGTCTCTTTCTGACTGGTGCACTTTATTTAAACAAACACATGTGCATTCATTCAGTCACTGATTAGGTCACATGACATACACTCTGCAATATGACTGCCTGGTTCAAAAGAAAAAAAAGAATAAGTAAACAAATGAAAATGACAGCACAATATTTATAAATCTCAACACAGACAATTATAAAATATTACCATCACATACCCCAAAGTATATTTTCATGATGATAAAATTCCCATGCTCGTTGCGTCTGTATTGATGCTAAATGTTTCTCAATGATAGCAATGACCTTTCAGGCGCGGCGCAATAAAGTGGTGAAAGATTGCTTTTGGCATTTATGTAGTATCACGCGCATTTGTCTTGGATACGTGATGATATCAGACATCTTGAAATGAATACATTGAAAACTATTGAAAACATTTAATGTAAAAAATCAGCGTATGAATCTCAACAATTGTGACAATCAAAAATATTTAGGTAAACAGATTAATTCAGAACAGCACTGAAAAGCTCGCAACAAAAGCAACAGCAAAAAATAAAAGCAAATATTTCGAATTAAACAAAATAATAGGACAATTCAGCTGCATAATTTATTCATGTTGCAATGCATGCTGGGAGTTTTGTACTATGCTGGTACCCAGCATGCATTGTAGCAAGGTACTTTTGATTGTCACCATTGTTGAGATTCATACGCTGATTGTTGAAGTCTGTGTGTGTCATAATAGATTAGTTTTTGTCCTTGTTAAAACCTTATACCTGATTGTTATAATATTGCCAGAGTTCATGTGGCAGAAACATAGGTTTAAAAATGTGAATATATTAATGCTACAACATAATTGTTAGATTTAATAGACATCGGACTATTTAGTTATGATTATAAAACCATCATCACCTGATCTCAATTCAATTGAGTTTTCTTTGCGGCGAATGTGTTTGACACCTACACTGACACAGCAGCCAAAAAGGAAACTATTCTTAACAAGAGTCAAGAGACCAACTAATGAAAACGCTAATCTCTGTTATGGTAACTTCAAATGAAACGAGTTAAACCCATGTTAATTCTCAATAAAACTTCTGTAAACGTCTGACAGATATAAAGTGAGTCTGGTTAGTAATAAGTGAAGCTGGTAATGCTGTTTGTGGAGTTGTTTAATCCTCCTCTGCTGAGATCTTCAGAGATTTAATGTCTTCTTTTCTCTTCAGTGATTTCATCTAAGGCTGTGTCTGAAGCCAGTTTTACTTCTTGTGTTTCTGCTCGTCTCTTTTTCTGTTCTCTTCTTTCCTTCAGTGATTCTGCTTGTTAACAGGCTTATTAAGGCTGAACTTACTCCATATTTAATATACACAGATTTTGTGGCTCAAATAAGGTCCAGTCCTGGTTTATTTCTTTACTCTTGGCTGACATGTGACATTGCTATGGCCTGCTTGTGGCCCAGATCTGGCAAACAGGATTGAGCCACCCAAGGGCCGTCATTCCACGCTGCATGTGGGCAAGATCCGCATTCCACAAGTGCCAGATGTGGGCCGGATCTGGGCCGACACAATGTTGGTTGAGGGACTCCGCATGTCATGGATGTCCACTCAGACTTATGGTCTCCTATACTCGCATAATAACCTCTCCCTTCTAAGTATGACCTGAACCATTTAGAGGACTATCCCTAATGCAAACTTTTCTTCGCGCAAGCTTCACGTTTATTTCAAGTAAGATCAAATATTTCAACTCAAAACAACATTTTGTGCCCAATTATTTCCCAGACGTAGTGTTGGTATTGAGGTCAAAGTTAACGTGCATTGGGTTCGCTGTACAACAGTGGGTGATGATCACACAAGACGACTCGGCAGATTTGAAGTGTATTGCAGCAACTTTTTTGTGCATGTTCTGCAGACCACACCTCAGATTTGGTCCTCTTCAAAGGCTGAAAAATCAGGTGAAGGTGGGGGAGAAAAGTCCTCGACTTTAAATGACCGCTCTGTTGCAAAGCTACTTGCGTCACTCCAGTCACTCTCCATTTTAGCGAGTCTGACAGCAGCTGTCAATTAATCCGTCACTTCGGGTCTGAGGTTTTCCGGCACGGCTTGCTCGGGTGGGTAGCTCTAGCTTTCCAACTAGCAGCAGTGTTCGGGCAGAGTTGACGCCCACGCCCTCTGCGAGGGGCGGCAACGACTCGTAGCCCTTTTCCACCGCACCGTCCACAGAGGAGAGCGTTGCGAACATGGTGGAGCTCAGGGCGTGCTGAATTAGCAGCGCGCCACGTCTTGGTGAGTTCCTGATGAACTCCAGGAAAGAACGGCGTGGGTTTGTGGCGAGGGGCCTGCTGGCGCCCGGCAAAAAACAGCCGTCTAGCCGACTTCGAGGAGGTTCCTCGAGGAAAAAAAAACTAAAAAAATAAGCTTTATCAAAAACTATTATTTTGCTACTATACAATAAACTAAGTTTGTCAAAAAAATGATACCATCATAAGGGCAACAAACTCAAAAATGCTACAATCAATCACATTGTGTAGTATATATTTTGTTACACACACACACACACACACACACTGTTTTACGGTGTTAGATCTACCCTAATCTTTTAGTTATAGATCATTCACCTTCTACCTTATTTTATTTACTCTCTCAGGTAAGGTAAAGATGGTCGAATTCTACAATAGATAATAAGTATTTCCAATTCATACTTGCAGTCTAGTAGAAAGACCCCTCCGTGGCTAAGTTCTTCACAGCAAACAGAGACTCTTGGCAGGTAAACTTTTTAACTATTATATGTATTTTTATTATGTAAAGTTTTCCAAAGTTTTTCAAACAAGTTAACAAGTTGTAGTTCAATAAAAACAGTACACAAGTTGCACCAGCAGGGTGTCAGGCTTGGATCATCAAACAATGGAGAGACCGGTCCAGCTTCCAGTGTCTACCTTCCATTCATTTCATTGTACTTTTTATAATGCATTTACATGTCACACCTCTTTCTTACATAATGAAGTCATATGCACAATTTGTCCAATACTAGATCTTGACCAATGTTTAACTCTTTGATCCTTTCACTATTCTCTTATAAAAGGCTTTGTTCCTCTTGGTCTTCTTCCTTCTTCCACGGCCTCTCAGCATCCTTCTCCTTTTGGTCTGGAACACAACACTAAGGTAATACTTTTTTCCCCTTTACTACATACATGCATAATACTGGTTACATTTCATTAATAAAACATTTTTATTACAACATGTTTCTGTTGTCTTATAAACAGTTTACATATAAAAGCTGTATCATAAAAGACTGTCCATAAAGTCTTACAAGCAGTTTCCATTGGGAATTACAGAACAAGTTGCCTCACTTTACACAACAACACACACATACAGTGGGTACGGAAAGTATTCAGACCCCCTTAAATTGTTCACTCTTTGTTATTTTGCAGCCATTTGCTAAAATCATTTAAGTTCGTTTTTTCCCCTCGTTATTGTACACACAGCATCCCATATTGACAGAAAAACACAGAACTGTTGACATTTTTGCACATTTATCCAATATTAAGAAAAACTAATATCACATGGTCCTAAGTATTCAGACCCTTTGCTGTGACACTCATATATTTAACTCAGGTGCTGTCTATTTCTTCTGATCATCCTTGAGATGGTTCTACACCTTCATTTGAGTCCAGCTGTGTTTGATTATACTGATTGGACTTGATTAGGAAAGCCACACACCTGTCTATATAAGACCTTACAGCTCACAGTGCATGTCAGAGCAAATGAGAGTCATGAGGTCAAAGGAACTGCCTGAAGAGCTCAGAGACAGAATTGTGGCAAGTCACAGATCTGGCCAAGGTTAAAAAAAAATGTCTGCTACACTTAAGCTTCCTAAGAGCACAGTGGCCTCCATACTAGTGATGGGCAGATTGAGGCTTCGTGAAGCAATGAAACAGTTGAAGCAAATGTGCCATTTTGTTTCGAGGCTTCGAATCAATCCGAAACCCGTCTCCACGGTGACACCTAGTGGTCACTTGCAGGTGTTGATCTGAAACAACCTTTACAAAGAGCTAATAAAAAAATGTTTTTTTTTTTTTATTATTATTGTATTTTTGTAATATATGAAGCTTGTAACCTGTAGTCTCTTCACATTGCATAATGTGATTTTGGTCATGAAAAATGAATATTAATAAAAATAATCAAGCCACAATGTCTCCCTTTCTTATAGATTTTTATTCAAAAATATTAATTTCTCTGCTGTTGAAGGACTCAGCCTACTTTTTTTACAGATAATTTCTCCAGCCTTTGAAAAAATTCTCTCACAAGGGACACTTGTTGCTGGCATACAAAGATATTTTTTAGCTAGGACATACAAATGAGGAAAGATTACTGCTCTCTCTTTCCAGTAAGTTAGAGGATCATGAGTTCTGGGCAAAAACGCATAGCTGAGGTATTTTTTCACTTCCACTGTGGCATCAGCTGTAGGATTGTGTATCATCTGGGTCTCACGGATACGATTGTCAAAATGTTCCCATAAACTGTCTTGTGTTTCAACTGGTGTTGATGATGATGGGCCTGATGTTGACATTTGTGGTTCTGAAATAAAGAAAACGGCAATTAGTAACAAATTATAAACTGACAACACATATGAAGTATAAATTTCATGAATCAAATTACATAAGATAACATAGACTGAAACTCACCAGGAGTTGTGTTTGAACGCATCAGTGAAGCACACTCCAGTGTGATGTGCTTTTCAGCATCCAGGGCTTTGGCAGGATTTCCAAAAGCCACATTTTTAAACCTTGGGTCCAGCAGTGTAGCCAGTGCCAAGGCTCTAAAAGTCTCGTACCCTCCACATCTGGAGTGCAGACCTTCTTGTAGATGTGAGCCTATGAGCCAACACAAGAGAAAACCATATTAATTAAAATAATGACAACAATATGAGAGTTATGGCCAATTACACGTATGGTCATAGTGTCCTACCTAATTGTACAGTTGATTCCTGCGTTGCATTTCCTTTTTTCTGTGCAAGCTTGTGCTGCAACATCCTGTACAATGGTATGAGCTTTGAAGCAGACACTCTCTGTTCCTCTGACATCTCTGTTGTTGCTAGTTTGAATGGTTGAAGAAGTGTCAATGACTGTTGAATAATGTCATACTCAAGACTTGTCAGGGGAGCAGTATCACTGTTTAAATTGGCAAGTGCAGCACCCACTGGCTCACGTTGCTCATACAAGCGTTGTAGCATGTCGAATGTGCTATTCCATCTCGTTTCAACCTCCTGTATCATTTTCAGACTTGGTCTGCCCATCAAGCTCTGCATCTCCACAAGCTTGTCCTTTGCAGCTGGATCTGAACAACCCCACTATCTTTCTGGCTTTCTGGCGAATTTCATTGATGACTGGGGTTTGATCCGGGGCCTTTTTCACTATCAAATTCAAATTATGAGCAAAACATGGGACATGGCGAAGGTTGAGTAGCTGGGCACTTAGGATCATGTTGGATGCATTGTCAGTCACCATGCAGTGAACTTTGGAGGTTATTCCCCACTCAGCCATTAGCAAGGCTTTAGCCTCCATGAGATGCTGGGCTGTGTGGGTTTGGTAAAACCTCCTTACACCCAGTAAAACAGTTGCCATTGTTGCCTCTGGTGTTATGTAATGGCATGTTACACCAAGATATCCATCCATATTAATGGAAGACCACATGTCAGCCGTAAGGCTAACAAATTCCGCCTCTTGTAGGCCCTCCATTGTCTTCTCCTTGGTTGTGTTGTACCTTTCGCTGACCATTGTTTTAAGCACCTTCCGGGATGGGAGGACATAGCTTGGATCAAGTTTGTTCACAAAGGCCCTGAAACCCTCATCCTCCACGATGGTGAAGGGCTGCAGATCCTTCACCACAATGTTCAGAAGAGCCTTATCCAATTCCCTCTGACTGCCTTTTAAAAGAGAAGATAAAACATACTTTCAGACAAATATATTGGAAAAATAGTAGCCTACCGTGAAAGTAGTCTACTGGTTCATTTGGAAACCTTCCTAAACAAAGTTATGTTATGAATATTTATGCTCAGTGTGCAGAGAAAAATAAAGTGCATTATAGAAATACAACAATTACAAAAAAACAAAATGATGTCTTGGCTGTAGATTGGGTACTCATATGTAGACGTATATTCACAAAGTATCATATTATATTGACAACATTTGTTTTTAAAGTGATTGGCAGTTGTGATTGGGATGTTAGGCACGTCTTAGTCCATGGCCTTTCTAAACAATGGCCCAACACTTAGTTATTATATTTCACTTATAATTAGCCTATATTTCAAACAATGCATACCTTGCTTAGATGGCCCAGCAGTGTCAGTAGCAGGCCTTGGTACAGGGGGAACCCTACCATCCTCTGCACCCTGCAGAATGGCAGGATGAATGCTCCTCAAATGGCGCATCATGGATGATGTATTGTTGCAGTAGGCGAGCTGCCGATCACAATACACACATCTCACTTTATTTGGGGTTTCCAAATGGAAATGCTCCCACACCACAGATGTACGGTATCTCTTCTGTGGAGCCTCCATTTCTATCTATCTATCTATCTATCTATCTATCTATCTATCTATCTATCTATCTATCTATCTATCTATCTATCTATCTATCTATCTATCTATCTATCTATCTATCTATCTATCTATCTATCTAATAATCTATATGTATCTGTAATATATGTATCTATCTATCTATCTATCTATCTATCTATCTATCTATCTATCTATCTATCTATCTATCTATATATATATATATATATATATATATATATATATATATATATATATATATCAATGCATCTATTAATGTTCACTATATGTACTCTGTGTGTCTCTAAGTCAATGTGTAAATTTAAATTAAATCCTAAATATAACTAAACAAATCGCACTATAAATGTCACTATATCACCAAAAATCCGCTATCTCAAAACCAAACTCCTCTCACAAAAACCCACGATATGAAAATGCGTTGACAAAACTTTTATACTGTGTGATTGTGTGATTTGTTCCCGAACCGACCAATCAATGAAACCCTGATTCGGCGGAGCACTCCACCTGATGAAACACTTAGACGCTTCATTTAGCCGTTGTCACGTGACGTGGGTGTTTTGAATCACGCTTCGGATCAGTGTTTCGAATCATCTTTGCTTCGGGATCTCGCAAAGCTTCGGAACGTCTGTTTCGCGCCAGCCATCCTTACTCCATACTCCTTAAATGGAGGACGTTTGGGACGACCAGAACCCTTCCCAGAGCTGGCCATCCGGCCTAACTGAGCTATCGGGGGAGAAGAGCCTTGGTGAGAGAGGTAAAGAAGAACCCAAAGATCACTGAGGCTGAGCTCCAGAGATGGAGTCGGGAGATGGGAGAAAGTTAGAGTAAGGCTGCGTTCGGAATCGCGTACTCCATGAGTAGGTACTTAATTTCAATGAGTACTTACTTAACGAGCGCTAAAAGAGTAGGTACTTAATGGCCAAATCTCGTTAAGTATGAATGCGATCCAGACATCATCCGCCATGTTGACGTTATCATGTGACCTACGATGCGTTATCACACTTAAAAGATATGAATGAAACATTTAATTCATCTATCTGTAAATATCTTGATATTGATTAAATAATTGCTCATTTTGTGGTATTGTTGAAAAAACAGCTGCCCATTTATTTTGTGAATACATTTAGGGTTGATTTAAGTTGTTATATTTTAAACCCTAATGTGACCCACAGTTTTATCCTTTTAACAATATTTTTTTTATGAAGAAACCCCAAAATCGTCATCTCTTGAATATGTTGTTAATTTCTTTATTTTATACCCAAAAAGTTTCTCCTTTAAGTTTTCCTCTTTTTCTTGATGAATTTACCTCTCGTTTCATCCCTCAGACTTATAACAAACTTTTTTATGTGTTATGAAGAACTATTTAAAGATTGCCTTGTTATTGTTCTTTTGTCCTGTGTACAAATATAATATTATGATGTACACAAACCAATGATCTTTATGTTTTCTGTTTTGTCATTATGATTGCTCATTGTTAGATACAACTATGGTATCTTTCCATGATCTTTATGTAATAAGTTTAAATGATATGAGCGACAGGTGCACTAACTCTTCATAACATCTTTAACTCGACAGCACAACTGAGAACAGTTTTCCTCTGCGTGTGTAATGTCTGCACACAGGAGACGGGCCGCTGCTCGAAGATCTCTTCTTTGGAGCAAACTGTTGATTTTATACTCGAAAAATATAAGTATCGCTCCTTAAAAATGAATATTACCTCAGAATGAATTGCATTGTTAGCCCACCCCAAAATTTAAACAAAATAATAATATTAAATGATGACCAATACTTAATTATATTATTTTTTATATACTAAAAATTATATAATTTAATGAAACAATCTAAATGTAATTTGTTTTGTCATATGACAGTTATGAATGAATACACACTAGATAAATGCAGTGAAACATCTCAATTGTCAGTCAAGCAATGAATTAATGCATACATTAATAAATTATATTTTATATACTGACAACAATAAGAAACATGAATAAATGAGTAAAAGAACAAATAAAAGTAACCATCACAATAAACAAATGCATATATAAGTCAACAACACATGAAACAAAGCTTTATTCAAACTCCAAGCATGTATTTACAGGCGCTGAACCCCACATATCCTGCCATCTCAACACAGCGCTTCCCATTCTGTGGCTTTATCCTGATCCAGAGGTGACCGTGCCGGAGTGCTGCGCTTCACAGTCTGAGGAAATAAGGGCAGATGGAGTGATGGTTGAGCTCATACGGGCAGGTGGAGTGATGGAGGGATCTCATAAGGGCAGATGGAGTGATGGAGGAGCTCATAAGGGCAGGTGGAGTGATGGAGGAGCTCATACGGGGAGATGGAGTGATGGAGGAGCTCATACGGGCAGATGGAGTGATGGAGGATCTCATAAGGGCAGGTGGAGTGATGGAGGAGCTCATACGGGGAGATGGAGTGATGGAGGAGCTCATACGGGCAGATGGAGTGATTGAGGAGCTCATACGGGCAGATGGAGTGATTGAGGAGCTCATACGGGCAGATGGAGTGATGGAGGAGCTCATACGGGCAGATGGAGTGATTGAGGAGCTCATACGGGCAGATGGAGTGATTGAGGAGCTCATAAGGGCAGGTGGAGTGATGGAGGAGCTCATACGGGCAGATGGAGTGATTGAGGAGCTCATACGGGCAGATGGAGTGATGGAGGAGCTCATACGGGCAGATGGAGTGATTGAGGAGCTCATACGGGCAGATGGAGTGATGGAGGAGCTCATAAGGGCAGGTGGAGTGATGGAGGAGCTCATACGGGGAGATGGAGTGATGGAGGAGCTCATACGGGCAGATGGAGTGATTGAGGAGCTCATACGGGCAGATGGAGTGATTGAGGAGCTCATACGGGCAGATGGAGTGATGGAGGAGCTCATACGGGCAGATGGAGTGATTGAGGAGCTCATACGGGCAGATGGAGTGATTGAGGAGCTCATAAGGGCAGGTGGAGTGATGGAGGAGCTCATACGGGCAGATGGAGTGATTGAGGAGCTCATACGGGCAGATGGAGTGATGGAGGAGCTCATACGGGCAGATGGAGTGATTGAGGAGCTCATACGGGCAGATGGAGTGATGGAGGAGCTCATACGGGCAGATGGAGTGATTGAGGAGCTCATACGGGCAGATGGAGTGATGGAGGAGCTCATAAGGGCAGGTGGAGTGATGGAGGAGCTCATACGGGCAGATGGAGTGATTGAGGAGCTCATAAGGGCAGATGGAGTGATGGAGGGACTCATCCAGGAGCTGGGCTCCTCTCCTCAGGGCTCACACCAGTCTGCAGACATTTCAGATCCTACAAAAATGCACAAACATTATACAAAAGCAGTCATTTTAACAGCACAATGTAATTTGATTTATGTATTAAAAGTAACAAAAATGACCTTACTTTATATTTGAGTAAAAACCCTAAAACCTTTTTTTCCCAACAAATGCTGCATCCTCTTTCCTCGCAGGTCCTGCTCCACCACAACAGCTCTGCAGCAAATGCACACAAATCAAGAATCAGAAAAGTGTTGTAATTTCTCAGTTTGAAACTTCAATAATTCAAACAAACTACAACTTACTCAAAGCCTTTGATCACAGGCCTTCAGCATCATCAGCCTCTCTCCACCGGATACACACACGCGTGTTCTTCTGTCCCTGGAACATCCAGACAAGACTCACGTTACCTCTGTGATTTATGAGCTCAATACTACATTTACATGTTGAGGTTGTTGCTAATAAATAGCTTTTTATCCATCATAAATGTTCAACAATTGTTCAACAGTACTAATGGATAAATGAAATAGATTACTTATGTTTAGTTACTTTATGTAAAATGCATTAAACTAATAAAAACAGTGTTAACAACAGTGAATTTTCCTAAACAATAGTACACACACGTCACTCAGATGTCTATTTCATATCAGTTACACGTAGTAATCTTGCCAGATTTTGAATAAATATTTAGTAATGGTATTTCAGATGTATACGGTTTAAAATGTATGAAAATACAGTTTAAAGACGTATGTGTCCTTATGGAGCTCCTCTATCCAATAAAATCACAAATTTACCATATTATATAGCGTCTTTGCACCTTCAACAGTTCAACAATTTACTGTACAGAAAGTTAGTTCAACACATGCGATTTGGTCTGTATTTGTAATACTCACATTTGAAAACACTCTCGTCCACCCTTTCCGTCATGTTTGAGTATGAAATATCTACTTCTTCTTGTTCTTTTTTATATCGTATCCTCTCGCGTGGCCTCCTGGGATAGATGAGTACAAGCTGAAAAACACTCAAATGTCTGGGCGAAAGCAGGAGATCATCCGGGAACTTCTCGCCTACTCTTTTAGGAATACTGATGTTTCGAACGTACTGCTTCCCTCACGTACTGTTTTCGCCTACTATATAGTAGGAAAGTAGGCATATTCGAACGCACTATCGTCCAAATCTCGCGATAATTAGCACGTCAACCAGGTAATTCTCGCCTACTCTTTTATGAATACTGAGGATTCAGACGTACTTTTTCGCTCGCCTACTCTTTTCGCCTACTATATAGTAGGGAAGTATGCGATTCCGAACGCAGCCTAAGTCAACCATCACTGCAGCAATCCGCCAGTCGGGGCATTATGGCAGAGTGGCCCGACGGAAGCCTCTCCTCAGTGCAAGACACATGAAAGCCTGCAAGGAGTTTGCTAAAAAAACACCTGAAGGACTCCAAGATGGTGATAAATAAGATCCTCTGGTCTGATGAGACCAAGATAGAACTTTTTGGCCTTAATTCTAAGCGGTATGTGTGGGGAAAACCAGGCACTGCTCATCACCTGTCCAATACAGTCTCAACAGCGAAGCATGGTGGTGGCAGCATCATGCTGTGGGGGTGTTTTTCAGCTGCAGGGACAGGACGACTGGTTGCAATCGAGGGAAAGATGAATGCGGCCATTCAGTACAGGGATATCCTGGACGAAAACCTTTTCCAGAGTGCTCTGGACCTCAGACTGGGCCGAAGGTTCACCTTCCAACAAGACAATGACCCTAAGCACACCGCTAAAATAACGAAGGAGTGGCTTCACAACAACTCCGTGGCTGTTCTTGAATGGCCCAGCCAGAGCCCTGACTTAAACCCAATTGAGCATCTCTGGAGAGACCTGAAAATGGCTGTCCACCAACGTTTACCATCCAACCAGACAGAACTGGAGAGGATCTGCAAGGAGGAATGGCAGAGGTTACCCAAATCCAGAGGTGAAAAACTTGTTGCATCTTTCCCAAAAAGACGCATGGCTGTATTAGATCAAAAGGGTGCTTCTACTAAATACTGAGCAAAGGGTCTGAATACTTAGGACCATGTGTTATTTCAGTTTTTCTTTTTTAATAAATGTGCAAAAATGTCAACCGTGTTTTTCTGTCAATATGGGGTGCTGTGTGTACAATAATGAGGGAAAAAATGAACTTAAATGATTTTAGCAAATGGCTGCAATATAACAAAGAGTGAACAATTTAAGGGGGTCTGAATACTTTCCGTACCCACTACATCCATATATATATATATCTCATTTCCTTGTGGAAAGGTAAGGAGGGTTATCACTGTTCTCTGATACTTCTATTTTATTTATATGATTATTTTGGCCATTCATGTTATTTGTAGAAATAAACTGTTGTTAAAGATATGTGTGAATTTGTTTGATTTCGTATTTGTAATATTATTTGGTATTTTGTAAAAGTCCATGTGGTGGGCTATATTTTTCTGTATATTGTATTGTGTTTGAGGTTTATCCTGGTATTTGGGGGTTTTGTGGTTTGTATTTTGGATGCATCTGACATTTAACTTTTTTTTGTCCTATGCTGAAAGTTATTTTTATGGTGTTTTAGTAAGTTTGAGAACCCTCTGATTTAAGATGAATTTTACTGCAGCCTATACTATATACAACTAACTATATTTTGTTTTATAATTTTGTATGCATTGCTTTTTTATGTTGATTGTTAACTAACAGTTCTATTTCCTTGTGGAAAGCTGCTGCAGTTTTGTGATGTTTGTGGAGCTGTTTGCTGATAAAGAGCCTACTAAAAACAAAAAGCTTCACTGCTGTGACACAACTACGATCTTGGTGTCCTCCTCATTCATACATCACATTAACACAACGCAGACACATTTGGGGGAGCACACCGACATAGAGGGTTACATTTTATATATATAAATTCATGCATGGAGAGAGAGAAAAAGGGTTACATATATATGTTGCTTTCGGAAAATATACAAGCAATTTATCAATGTGTCTCGGTTTCATCCCTGTCAGTTCTTACTGGTCTATTCCAGACATCCCACCTCTCCCTTAAATTCAGGGATTCTCACTATTCCTTAATTCCTCCCTATTCTAGCTTGAACAATGGCTGAAACTCTAATAGCACTTCTCCTGTTTATTGCCTCTTTAGATGAATTGCTTCGCTTGAATTCCTCAGTCGCTTTGGATAAAAGCATCTGCTTAATGAAAAATAAAAAGACAATTGAAACACGGAGCATTACGATATCTTTATTTTCTGAGTTGACAGATTAAAACAGCATCTGATGTCTCTTTCACAGCATAATATAAATCCAACATCCCTTCCAATATTTCACTCTCAGCAAACAGGGGAAATATGTTCAAATACAATAGGATCTTTAGTTGATCCGGACCAATTCCAAAACTGTATTTTATTGCATATGTTTACTGATACTGATCGCTATTGACAACCAGCAGCTTAAAAACTCTTCTAATAAAATTCATCCTTGTTACATAACATTTGCCTAATTAACATGTACAGTTTGTCTTTACAAAGATTTCATCAAATGATGAGGTTGAGTCTAAATGCATGAAGTTTCTTCAGACTTATTGGAGTCACAGTCATCGTTTCTGATCCAGATCAGTCTTTCCCCACCACCTGCCTCGTCTTTCCAGAAGGGATCCGGTTCACATTCAGCTGCAGAGAGCGGACTTTGAAAGGTGCTGTCTAAGGCATCGGCAGCAAGGGTCGCACACTGCTGACCTCATCATTGAAGAAGGACGGATCATACCCGGGAACTTCATTGCCAGCGAAAGAAATAAGCTCAGAACCCTGACACTGACTGCGGTCGTACAGCACCCAGACTCCATTTACCACTTTGTGGGACCTAGCTGTGGGACTGAAATTCCGGATATCCTCAAGATTGGTTTTGTTGCATACGATCGCGCTTCTTCCTTTATAGCCCGCTAACTCATACAGCTGGATCTTAGGGTGGGCCAGGTCATCTGAGATCATCTTGAGGGAAGAAAACGGTATTAGGCCACCAAGGGTGGCGTACTCCCCATCCTCAAACACCAGCTGCTTTCCAGCAAAACCCTTGTCATAGTACGCCACCCATGCTTTGCCAGTGACTTTTATGGAGCCGATGTTATCTTTGAAGCCCTCCTTTTCTAGGTCGATGACATCAAACTTGAATTCCTCTGCTTTGCCCTTGAAGTTCTCTTTGCTATAAACAATGATCTTGCTCATTTTGAGTGATGACTCGAGGAGAGACAGGCTGAAGAAGGCAAGTGTTTCTGAAGCAGCTTCCAGTGGTTCTGCTGGGAACAGTGACTTACTTGGTGTGCAGAGCTGCCTTTTAAAGCACAAATACACCAAAGTGGGCGTTGACTAGGTCATGACAGGACGTGTAGGTGTGGAAGCTGGAAACATTCCAAATCTCAAACGTCTGCTCAGTATCTACAGTCACATGAAGACTAATACAAGGTTCAAAACGCTCTACGAGTCGTATGTTACAAGGGGAAAACAAAAAAAAAACATTGTATTGTGTTCACTTTGAACTGCTGCTTGGCTCTTAGGTACAAGTTGCTACTGATAATGGCCAAATCCCAAATACTGTAAATTGAGCCACACTTCACTAATTCCATTAAATGGTAAAATACATCTTAACTGAGATGCAGAAATATCACGGAAGAAGTTACCATCACCACTTCTCCCTCCTAAAGCAATCCACTTAAACTTTTAAAGTCAACTGAACAGCGTTGTTACGTCAACCGATAACTGACACAAAGGCCGTTGATATTTTTGTGTCCATAAAGTGAATTTCTTAAAATATGTCCACACTTGTGTTTATTTGTAACTCTGTTGCTACAGAGTGAAAATATTTTTCTGCTCTGTGAACATGGCCTCACCAAACTATGAATCTGAAAATCACCAACAGCTTTTTAATGATGAAACTCACACAACGCTTCTTCAGGTGGCGATTTGTGAATGTGGATGGAGACGGTGATCCGTTCTGGGTTTGTTCCTTGAAGCAATCGTTTGGCCGCGGAAGACTTGAAATATTTGATATTTTTGAATAAATGATTATGACCATATTTTTTATCTGCCTGCTATGTGTTTCATATTGATAAATGGTTATGTTTAGGGTCGGCTTAGGTGCTCAAAAACATCTACTCAGTAGAGTAGGGATGGCAGTGGCTCAGTGGTTCATGTAGGTTGTCTACAAGCTGGAAGGCTGGCGGTTCAATCCCCGCTTCCACCTGACCAAGTGTCGGGGTGTCCACGAGCAAGACAGGTAACCCCAGCTGCTCCTGACGAGCTGGGTAGCGCCTTGCATGGCTGACACCGCCTTCAGTGTATGAATGATTGAATGGGTGAATGTGAGGCAAAATGTAAAGCGCTTTGGTGGCCATTGGGTCTGTGTGAAAGTGCTATATAAATGCAGTCCATTTACTAAACCTGACCACGGACAATTTTATGCGCATTTGCCTTGGACACGTGATTTTATCAGACACCTCGGAATGAGAAACCGCTCGGCTTGTTCGACTTGAACCGGGGCCGCACAAACTGTCGGTTAATGACTAATCGGTTTATGACAAAGTACTGCGAGAGCAATTGGAGAACAGACGGCTTGTTATGCTTTTGAATCGCTCTCGCGGTACGTGCAGCGCCGGCTTATGTCGAACCAGCCTATAGCCTTTTACCCTGATAACAGTTTAGCAGGTGTGATTTCTTACAAAGATATATATTTCTTATGAGTTCTCGTTAAACAACCTAATGCAACCCTTTTCCAGGGAACTGACAAAAATGCAGCAATAATACTTAATGACAGAAGTGGGTGTTTACAATGAGACGCGAGTGTTTAAATCAGAGTGGGTGGAAAATTACCTTTGTATAAATGATGAAAGTTTTGATGTGATTCTACTAACATTATAAGAATGAATAATAATAATAAAAAATGTCTCTTTACATGAAGCTGAAATCAGTGAGTGAACTGAAAAAAATGTACAGGACAAAAATATTTATTACCAGCCATTAAAACAGAATTAGCAGAATGTTTTCTTATCTTATTAGTGGGCTGGTGTTTTGAAATATATGACTGAATTATTGCGTGAATCAATACTGATATTTGAACTATTTATGTTCAGGGGTGTTCATATCTTGCTTGTAAAACTAAGTGTATTTAATGAGGCTCTGATTACTCTGATTCCATGTGCATCACACACAATATATATATATATATATATATATATATATATATATATATATATATATATATATATATATGTATTTATTTAAACAACTTTATACACTGATGACTCTTCCACTCGAATGTCTTTCAATCTTATTTTCTGTAAAAAGTTAATAACAGTATTTTTAATTAGTCCGTCTTGAAAAATACTACCGCATACAGCCACGGCTTACTTATAGACAAGGAATATAAACCCAACAGAGCACTAGGATCACATCAGCTAGAAATACCAAGGGTTCACTCCAAACAAGGAGAGTGTGCTTTTAGCTACTATGCTGGAACCAGCTTCCAGAAGAGATCAGATGTGCTCCTACAGTAGTCACATTCAAACCCAGACTCAAAACACTTCTGTTTAGCTGTGCATTTACTGAATGAGCACTGTGCCACTGCTCGTCCGACTGTTGCTGTACTTTAACTTTTTAATTCTAAACTGTTTTAATTATTCTTATTTCTTTTGATTAATTTATTTTCTTCTATGTAAAGCACTTTGAATTACCATTGTGTATGAAATGTGCTATAGAAATAAACTTGCCTTGTCTTGCCTGAACCCTTCATGCTTAGAAAACTTGGCACTTGAAACTCGTTACACAGTTAACAAAGTGTGATTTCTCAAGAATACATTCCTTATCAGTTCTCGTGAAAAAAACCTACATGCACACATTTTCCAGGGAACAGACAAAGATGCAACAATAATTACAGAGACTGAATTTCATGCCTGAACTTTGTAATGTTTGACATTCGTTTTCATACCCATTAAACTCTCATGTCCAGAAAAATACTATTGCTGCTTCAACCTGAGAGGGTCTGTCTTGGGCTTTCGTTATTATGACATGTCACACATTCAATTAGGGGAAATTATTCCGAAAGAACCTAAACAAAACAATAATTTTGTGGTACAATGAACCTAATATCTCCCTCTAAATTGAAAACAATGTATACCATTCATTTCTATCACTTAATTATGCAACAGTATCTAACAAATCATTTATTTAGCATAAAGTCACATGTGAAGTCTGAGTGATCAATATTAAATTCCTTGTCGGTAAGCCGTGGCTGTATGCGGTAGTATTTTTCAAGACGGACTAATTAAAAATACTGTTATTAACTTTTTACAGAAAATAAGATTGAAAGACATTCGAGTGGAAGTATGAGAGTCATCAGTGTATAAAGTTGTTTAAATAAATAGATAAATATATATATATATATATATATATATATATATATATATATATATTGTGTGTGATGCACATGGAATCAGAGTAATCAGAGAACAATAATCAGAGCCTCATTAAATTCACTTAGTTTTACAAGCAAGATATTAACACCCCTGAACATAACTAGTGCAAATATCAGTATTGATAGACATTAAAACTATGAAAAAACAGCATGACAACCATTGATGAATCACTGATTACATCATTGATGAATCTCTCACATTTATTTTTTTTAGAATTATTAGCCTCCGAGGTGTGTCTTAAAACCAAAGATTGGGCATTGATGGTGGAATAGTGTTAAATCTAGTTGTTTGACAATTGATCTTTGGTCCCATGTTGAATGTGCATGTTTGCATAACTTTGTATTATATACGACTCATAAGAAAATATATATTGGTCACTTATTTTATGTGACATCAACATTGTAAGAGAGAGGTTTTACAACCAGCTCTTTCAGAATATTCCTACTTTCTGTGAGAACACACAGTATGATTTATCATTGAGGTCCTTGTGATGATGTCTGTTCTCTCCTCTCCTACTTTGCATCTCTGGATCTGATGTCACAAACCACAAAAGCAACAGCAGCCACACCCACCAGAGCAGAGATGACCAATCGGGTTACAGTTTCAGTAAAACCACAACAGTAGATTTCTAAAGGGAAAAAAAAAATAGAAATTGATTTTTTTTTTTTTTTTTTACTTGAATTTATATTACTGTAGTTACCAAACAAACGCTAATATCGACACTTACATACCTGGACATGGTTGACAGAATTGACTGATGTCCAGATGTGTTGTCTGGTTTCTGATTGGATTGTTCAGCACACAGCTGTAGGTGTTTTTATCCTGATTTTCCACCTCCAGATGTAAAGAGATGCTGCTTCTGAGATCAGACACACTGATGCTGGACAATAAACGGTGTCCTTTGTACCAGAAGAGAGTCACATGATTCACATTCAACACTGAACACAGCAATGAACAATTTGAGGATGGAGATGATGAAGAACATTGTGAAGAGTCTCTGGTGATGGCAGGAACAGGCAGATGAGCTGGAGAATAAACAGAAATAATCACTTTTGGCTAATACACCAATGTATTTGTAAAATACAGAAAAACACTAATAAAAAAAAATAATTTACATCATTTGACACCGTAGCTGTGTCAGAATTCAGAGGCTGCGTCCTTCGAAGGCCTCATGTGAAGGCCGATTGTGTCGCTGTGGCACATTGAAGTCTGTTCCAATTCAAAGTGCATTTTGCGGGTAGCCTAATGAATGAACAGATCCTTTGCGGCCTCGCCAATCCCAGAATTAATTTCGCTCAAGTGACGAAAGGATTTTTTAGAGAAATTGCTGGATTACACCCTAGACAGCAACATAATGTCGGCCCAGATCCAGCCCACATATGCTACCAGATGTGGGCTGGATCTGGGCCGACCCTATGTTTCTGTCTGGGACTTTTAAATCTAAGTATTAGGTTCTACTTATTCGAATAATGTAATGTATCTACAGATACAATTGTAAAAGTAAAAAAAAAAAAAAAAATGTATATATATATATATATATATATATATATATATATATATATATATATATATATATATATATATATATATATATAGCCTATATACTGTATATGTGTGGTTTAAATGTTGACATTTTAACAAGATGAGAGGCTTTGAACCCTGTTTTATTTTTAGGAAGTTGAAAATAACAGTCCAGTACAAATGTTTACTGCTGCTCATCAATGGCCTCCATAGGCTACACAATCCCATTTAACAATGGTTGGTTCAACCTTCATGGCCTAGTCTTATGAGTCATATGAAGGATGTAGCCTTTGAATTGGGACACATCTTTTTTTCCCTAAATAATCTAAAACAGCCCAAATATTCAGAAGTTATGACTGGCAAGTATAAATTTTATTCCATATTTCATGACCAGCAGGTGGAGCTGTTTGGGGTTTTCTAACTCCCCAAATAACAGCGATTAGTATAATGTCCTCTGTATTATGGATCGATTGCTCCTGTCTAATATTATGATAAATTATATTTTTATGAATGTTGGTAAAGACATTGGATCATCCCTTTATGCAGATGATGGGGCAATATGGAAATGGGGGGGGGGGTATTAAATGTGACTAATAGTATACAGAATGCGATATTGAATATTTAAATATGGTCGTATGAATGGGGATTTAAAATGTCAATTGAAAACTCATGCTTCATGCTTTTTACTAGAAAGAAAAGGACAGATAAAGTACAGCTTAAATTATATGGTCAGAGCAGACAAACTCACTTATTGCTATTTATAGGGCCTTAATACAGTTGTTTCTTGATTATGGGTGTATGGTATATGGTGCAGCAGCTAGAAGTATTTTGGAAAAACTTGACAAAATTCAGTTCAGAGCCTTAAGAATCAGTATTGGTGCAGTTAAAACAAAATCTACTAATGCATTGCTGGTGGAACCTTATGAGTTACCATTATATTTAAGACGTTAAAGGTTATCATTGGCATATTGGGTAAAGCTAAAATGTAGGAGCAGAAGTATATATACCAGAGTTTAATGTTGTAATATGCTAAATAATTAATGGAGTATATATATTTACGGCTGAAATTGTTGCCATAATCCTAGGATTACAATGGATAGAAGAGGTGAGGCCTGAGAGAGTTGTCATTTTTTCAGACTCTGCTGCAACTCTTAGTAGTTGACGGCTAAAGTAGTTCCAGGCAGGTTTTGACCACATCACAGTTCCATATCACTTCTCCAAATGGTTTCAGTTATTTCCAATGTCTTGACAGGCTACAGATCAGAAACCCCCAACAACCTATAGTAAACAATATGATATAAACGACCAATTACAAATTACATTGTGTATTATGCATGTATTAGTTATTATGGGAAAGAACATCTCATATTCGTGTGCTCTCTTCCACTGCTCTGACGATTTTATCAGTAAAATATTTTAGCAACTTAAAAAGCCATGACTTTTCTGACTAGCGAGGTGACTATGCGTCACATAGTTTTGCTATTAGTAAATGCTGCAGCCAAACATGATTCCAGTGTGGCTGCTTGCGTCTATTAGGAGAAAGTCAGCAGTTCTTTGTAAAAGACACATGAAGTTAGGGTTGAAAAGTTTGGGCCGAGGCCAGAAGATAGTGTTCAGGTCCAGCTCTATAGGGCAGAGGTGGAAAGTCCAGGGGTCAGAAAGTAAAAGTCCTGCTATATTTTTATTCCACCCACAGCAAAAACTCCAGCATTAAATTAACTTTCCTGGGAGTTTATTTGGATCCAGACTCAAGAGTGTTAAAGTTAATGAGATGATTAAGTGAATAATTTAGTGATGATTGAGCATTATTGAAGACACCTGATGACAAGCAGAAACACTGAAGGAGAAAATCTATATTTTAGTCACCGTTATGGTGATCAGTGTTTGCTTTAGTTGGACAGTTGACCTTTAACTTAATATTTTTTTTTGGCTGTTGTAACTGAATTTTAACAACTGGGTGAACAAAAAGAAAAGATGATCAGATGTTATAGATCACGTTTAAACATAATCATCATTTGACCTGAATCACTGAACTCATTTAGAGCCTACTCTCTGACTTAAATGTATAATAATCATAACAGCATCACAGTGATTCTATAACATCAGATCAAGATTTTTCAATACAAACCAAATGATATCTTAAAAGTTGTTCTGATAAATGAAAAAAAAAATCGATCTGTTAGGCACACACATACATCAAGATTCAGTGTATGAATCTCAACAATGGTGATAAACAGAATATTCAATTAGGAAAAGGCAATTCAGATTCAGATCAGATTACTACGACAATTCAGATCATAATTTATTCATACCGCAATGCATGATGGTGGCCATGAATAAGTTTTGATTGGTGGCACCCAGAATGCACTCCAACATGCTATATACTTTTCACCATGGTTGAGAATCATGTGTGCCCATTAACAATTTTTCAAAGTCTTTTGAATAGAAAATACTTTTAAGAAATCTCTTGGATATTTAAATTACTGAAAATATTATATTGTGTAATCAAAAGGCTAAACTCACCTAAAAAGTGATTAATTGTTATTACTAAAAAGATTATTATGTCAAAACATAACCAACACCACCTCATCAGTTTTCCTTGTTATTCATCTGGCTGTTATGACTCACTTACAACAGCCAAACAACATCTAAAGTTAATAATTTAAGGGTCAAGAGTCCAACTAAAACACACACTGATCGTCATAATGGTGACTTAAAAAAATGACTCTCCAGTGATTCTGCTTGTTAACATCAGGTGT
This sequence comes from Meda fulgida, assembly GCA_030578275.1. Classification (NCBI taxonomy): domain Eukaryota; kingdom Metazoa; phylum Chordata; class Actinopteri; order Cypriniformes; family Leuciscidae; genus Meda; species Meda fulgida. The sequence goes on from CM060618.1 coordinate 38,859,737, forward strand.
CTTCAATAATGGCCAAATCATCACTCAATTATTCACTTAATTATCTCATTACCTTTAACACCCTTGAGTCTGGATCCAAATAAACTCCCAGGAAAGTTCATTTAATGCTGGAGTTTTTGCTGTGGGTGGAATAAAAAATATGGCAGGACTTTTACTTTCTGACCCCTGGACTTTCCACCTCTGTTAAAGGGCTGCAACATGGCAACAAGGAGCAAAAATTACATAAATTATAATAAAAATATGAATATTTGTCTTCTAATATGCATGAGACTGAAAGTCAGAGAAAGGTTTGTTTAAAAGGTACAGTTCCGCTTAACCCTCTGGGGTCTGAGGTGTTTTTGGGGCCATTGGGATGTTCTGACATGCCCTTACATTTGTGTTTTTTTCAGTTATTTATAAACATGTTAATGGCAAAGGTGTAAATTCACTCTATATAGCACAAACAGGGCTACCATAATATGTGAGCAACATAAATGTACATGTTTGAATTTTTGAGAGAATATTGTTTATGCGTGGTTATTGAAAAACTAAAAAATAAACTTTAAAGTTTAATGCCACAAAACACATACTAAATATCTGTCCACAAGACTTTTGACTAATGGATGTTGTCACCTAGAGTTTTTGCTTCAAAATGATCTGAAAATCATCCTGCATTATCATACACATAAAACAATAGATTGTTTTAAATTGTGAAAAACATTTTTTTGTTTGGGAAGTCAATATGCAGATGGGCGTGAACGGCCCAACCCCATCATGAATAATTTGGTAGTTCTCACCTGAGCAGACTGCATACTAATGAGCAGACTGCATACTAATGAGCCTTTCACTCAGGGGTGTCACACAAGAAAGAATGCAAGGACAATATTTATATAAAAAAAATATACACACACACACACACATATATATATACATACACAATCAAAACATAAATGAAAGTCAAAAGCATATTTATACTCACACCTGGAAACAAATCCTGGTCAAATAGGCTATATGGGCCATTCTACAGAATTGGTTCAAAACATCTTGAAAAGAAAATTTTCTTTTTCCATATATGTCTTCTAAAGTATTATTTTTTAAAGTAGGCCAACACATTTTATTATCATAGGTATTTCAAAGTTAAGGATTCATTATTTTGATATAGCTTGCATTAGAACAAACACTATAACAGTTGATTAGTTTATTTGTGACAAAACATAGCCTAATAGCAGTATATATTTAACATATGAGCAGAAACTGTCTAACAAAAGCTTATTTGATGTCTATTTTATAAAACTTTATAAACTATCCAAAACTAGTGAACGAAATGTTGTCATTACAGACACTATATCGTGATTAGAAGAAATCTCAGTAGGCTATATAGTTTGGATGTGTTCATGTAAAAATAACGTTTACTAATGTAGGAGCGAGAGTGAATGAACGGCACAGATGCGATGGACAGCTGTAGTAACATCGCGCGCGCGTCTGTGCCATTTATTCATTCACACACAGACACGCAATTCTTATTTAAACAGTCTTTGTGCAGTTTACGTACACTATACAATAACGCGATTAGAACAAAGCACTTAAGAATAAATAACTTACTTCATCAGCTGAATCCGCGGTCCTTATTCTGAGCACTTCTGAGGTAACTTTTCCAGGATTATTAAGATAACAGCACAGCAAGACGAGGTAAGTAGCCTACAAGATTCTTATTAAACTGGATGTTTTATCCAGCTGATGTGGGCGTTAACCGTTTGCATGGCTTGCCTCAGATCATCTGCGTTTGAATAGTGTGCGTCCTCCGTGGGCGTGTCAGATTAACGCGCAATTAAGTGTAATGAGTTGGGGGGGGGAAAAATACTGACATACTCTCTTTTCATACAGATTACATAAACTGAGAATATTTGTTTTTTATATAAATTACTTCATTGAAAAGAAGAGAATTCAAGCTTCATAAAGAAAAAAACTCTCTTGCCTGTATGACAAGTATTTGCGGAGTTATAGTTAATTTTCGGACGCGATTCAGAATGGACTGCACTGACAGAGAGAAGGCAAAACTCGCATAATGTTTGTTTTTCTTTATTTGACAAAAAGCACAACAATTTGTTTTTATTGTGAGTATACAGAAAAATAATAGACACTGAACAGGATCGAATGATGTCTAACACTTATATGTAAGATACACTGATAAGAAAAAAAGCAAGACGGCGCGATAGCCGACCTCAGAGGGTTAATGTCAAGGAGAGACACGGATTAAGTTGCAGGTAACAGAAAAGTTTATTTTGCTCTCAATGAGCCCAGAAAAAAAACAGGTACACAAAAGAAAAGAGGAAGTCCAAATACATGTCCACTGGGCCAGGAGAGAACTTCTCAAAAAGGACCAATTGAGTGTTCAGAGAGGGTCTGGGCTGGTGCATCCGAGCCCCAAAAGAGCAGAGAACGCTTGGGCAGGCAGTCGAGGAAACCAGGCCTGGCAGGACAAGAGGGAGAGAGTGGAAGCAGGACAAGAGGGAGAGAGTGAAAGCAGGACAAGAGGGTGGAAGCAGGACAAGAGGGTGGAAGCAGGACAATAGGGACAGAGTGAAAGCAGGACAAGAGGGAGAGAGTAGAAGCAGGACAAGAGGAAGAGAGTGGAAGCAGGACAATAGAGAGAGAGTGGAAGCAGGACAAGAGGGAGAGAGTGGAAGCAGGACAAGAGGGAGAGAGTGGAAGCAGGACAAGAGGGTGGAAGCAGGACAAGAGGGTGGAAGCAGGACAATAGGGAGAGAGTGGAAGCAGGACAAGAGGAAGAGAGTGGAAGCAGGACAAGAGAGTGGAAGCAGGACAAGATGGAGAGAGTGGAAGCAGGACAAGAGGGAGAGAGTGGAAGCAGGACAAGAGGGTGGAAGCAGGACAATAGGGAGAGAGTGGAAGCAGGACAAGAGAGTGGAAGCAGGACAAGAGGGAGAGAGTGGAAGCAGGACAAGAGTGGAAGCAGGACAAGAGTGGAAGCAGGACAATAGGGAGAGAGTGGAAGCAGGACAAGAGGGAGAGAGTGAAAGCAGGACAAGAGGGAGAGAGTGGAAGCAGGACAAGAGGGTGGAAGCAGGACAAGAGGGAGAGAGTGGAAGCAGGACAAGAGGGAGAGAGTGGAAGCAGGACAAGAGTGGACAAGAGGGTGGAAGCAGGACAAGAGGGAGAGAGTGGAGGCAGGACAAGAGGGTGGAAGCAGGACAATAGGGAGAGAGTGGAAGCAGGACAAGAAAGTGGAAGCAGAACAAGAGGGAGAGAGTGGAAGCAGGACAAAAGTGGAAGCAGGACAAGAGTGGAAGCAGGACAATAGGGAGAGAGTGGAAGCAGGACAAGAGTGGAAGTAGGACAATAGGGAGAGGGTGGAAGCAGGACAATAGGGAGAGAGTGGAAGCAGGACAAGAGAGTGGAAGCAGGACAAGAGGGAGAGATTGGAAGCAGGACAAGAGTGGAAGCAGGACAAGAGTGGAAGCAGGACAATAGGGAGAGAGTGGAAGCAGGACAAGAGGGAGAGAGTGAAAGCAGGACAAGAGGGAGAGAGTGGAAGCAGGACAAGAGGGTGGAAGCAGGACAAGAGGGAGAGAGTGGAAGCAGGACAAGAGGGAGAGAGTGGAAGCAGGACAAGAGGGTGGAAGCAGGACAAGAGGGGAAGCAGGACAAGAGTGGAAGCAGGACAATAGGGAGAGAGTGGAAGCAGGACAAGAGTGGAAGCAGGACAAGAGTGGACAAGAGGGAGAGAGTGGAAGCAGGACAAGAGGGAGAGAGTGGAAGCAGGACAAGAGTGGACAAGAGGGTGGAAGCAGGACAAGAGGGAGAGAGTGGAGGCAGGACAAGAGGGTGGAAGCAGGACAATAGGGAGAGAGTGGAAGCAGGACAAGAAAGTGGAAGCAGAACAAGAGGGAGAGAGTGGAAGCAGGACAAAAGTGGAAGCAGGACAAGAGTGGAAGCAGGACAATAGGGAGAGAGTGGAAGCAGGACAAGAGTGGAAGCAGGACAATAGGGAGAGAGTGGAAGCAGGACAAGAGGGAGAGAGTGGAAGCAGGACAAGAGGGTGGAAGCAGGACAAGAGGGAGAGAGTGGTAGCAGGACAAGAGGGAGAGAGTGGAAGCAGGACAAGAGGGTGGAAGCAGGACAAGAGGGAGAGAGTGGAAGCAAGACAAGAGGGAGAGAGTGGAAGCAGGACAAGAGGGAGAGAGTGGAAGCAGGACAAAAATAAAGATGTAAACCAACATAACAGCACTTGATGTCAGGCAAGGCAAGGCACGTGTGGCAGGAAGGGCGATTTTGCTTTCCTCATTGTTATTTGCCTTTCCAGCTTATTATCTGTGTCCCTGGGCTATAAAAACAGGAACATCTTTGCTGCCTGTTGTGCGTCACTTTTTGTGAACTGCTGTGTTGTCAACATGCTTCTTTCACCGCTTCCTGCAAACCAGATACGACACCCGAGCCGGTAAGGATAAAATATACTGCTAAAATAAACAAATGTTTTTGACTTTTAGGATCGTTTCTAAAGTCTGAATTATCGATTGCTTTTTCTTTAATTCTAATCATATTTCTTTGCGGTTTTCTTTAGTTTTATTTACTTGTTCTTTCCAGTTGCATTAGATTTGTTTGTTTGATATGTAATTTTGTATAAGTAGTGTTTTCTTTATTGATTTTTCTTTTGAAATATATTTGTTTGTATGTTGTTGCCTTTTGTCTTTGCTCTAAGTAACTGGTTAATTACTGACTCATTACTTATTTTCTGACTCGTTAGTTGCAAAATTTAATTTGATTTATTTTGGCTTTCCGTTTGACTAAGTTGATTGAGCTTTATACTCAAAGCCAGCCTCAAAGTGACAACTTTACCGTATATCTTCCTCACCGTGTGCTTTGATTGGTTTGTTTGTTTGTGCGTGTGTGTGTGTTTTCCAACATCTCCACCCTGAAACCAATTCTTTCTAAAAACTCCGGTCAGAGGCGAATTCTCCGTTTGCGTGTAAACAAAGGGCACAAATTAACCATGTACGTGTAAACGGTAGGGCTGGGCCATATATCACACGATATTGTTATGCGCATCTCGTCAGTAAAGCCGGTTCCTTGATTAGTTGTTAATCGCCTTCACCCGCTTTCAGATGGAGCGGCATTTACTACAAAGAGCCGTAGTTCACTGACAAGCTGAGCCATATCGCATTAATATCGCGGACGTATCGCCATTCATATCGCAATGCATGATGGGAGCCATTAATGAGTTGTGATTGGTGGCAGCCACTGCAACAAGCTTTATTATTGTCACCATTGTTGAGATTCACAGGCTGATTATTGATGTCTGTCTTTCTAAAACAATGTTTTTAAAAATGTTTTGATCAGAATATTGTTCATTAAATATTTTGTATTATAAGAAACATATCTATATACATGTATGCTGTAGATTCAAAAAGTTGATACTAACTAGTTAAACCAAACTATCTCAATAAAATTCATTTTCAAATCATAGCATAATTATGCCAAAATACACTCAACACAATCAGATCACACATGTTTTTGTTCATTCATCTGTTATTAATAACAGCAGATAAACAAATATAAAGTGAATGTATAAGGGTTAATACACCAACTAAAGCAAACACTGATCGCCATAACGGTGACTTCTAATTTGAGATTTTCTCCTTCAGTGATTCTGCTTGTTAACATCAGGTGTCTTCAATAATGCTCAAACATCACTAAATTAATCACTTAATTATCTCATTACCTTTAACACTCTTGAGTGTTAATTTAACAATGGAGTTTGTGCTGTGTAGTAAATGCCGCTCCATCTGAAAGCAGGTGAAGGTGATTTACTACTAATCAAGGAACCGGCTTTACTGACGAGATGCGCATAACAATATCGTGCGATATATCGCCCAGCCCTTATTCCCTATTGGGTTTATTGAATACTATCCAAATAAATCTGAAAGAAATGCACACATAGCTTTCTTCAAAATATATGAACGTACCGAAGACACGGTGAAAGTTGTCAAGAGGAAACGCTTGTTCTGAACAGTATCTGTAAGGAGAAAGAAGGGAAAACAGGTTTTAGGATAATGTACAAACAAAAATAAAGATACATATTCAGAACACAGTTTTATTGTTTGCAATGCTTACATTAAATTATGTTACCAATAATAGCATTTATTATGAGAAAAAAAGTAATGGATCCAACACATGCTCATAAGAAATATATGAGCCATTTTAGAACCACTCACTGGACATTTCACTTTGAAAGCATTGCAGCGCCATTTGGGTTGAATAAATCAACATATGTTATCATTAAGTAAAATCAAAACCATTAAATTCCTCACAATAACACACACACACAGACACACTCACTCACAAATATAACTTACCAATTCCCTCTCCGTCATCCCAGAACAAGGATCCATGTGCTGAACCTCCATCATCAAGAGCAACAAGAAGACCCAGAGGATTCAGACGACTACAAGAAAACCCCCCAAAACAAAACAGTGAACATTACATTAGTGTCGTGACATCACACGAATAAACATACTAACACCTATATTTTCATATTAAACTATGCCTATTATGCTATTTTAAAGGTTCCTAGTGTTGTATTGGAGTGTCCTATACCAGGTTCACATCCAACATCCAAGGTCAAAAACAGCATCAGCTCTTTTCTCTCAGTGTCTGTAACGCTTCCAAGGATTCAGTCTCTCTAAACTCCGCCTTTCTGAGAGCTGCTCTGCTCTGATTGGTCAGATGGCCCAGTCTGCTGTGATTGGCCAGAAACCAAACGCTCATTATCATATCTGAATCTGGGTTTTACTGTATCAATCTCATCAAAGTGGATTTGCTTTGGCAGCAGAAAACAGCGTCTTCTCGACATGAACAACACGAACCAAACTACAGTGTTTGAGGGCGGGGCAAAGAGACGCTGTTCAGCCAATAAAGACCACAGACTGGCATTATGCAAATGAGTTGGAAGTGAGACTGGAATTACTGACGACTTGTTACATGCAGTTCAGAATCGCTTTCTTTTAGGAGACAATCTGCACTTTGATCTTTAAACTTTGCAGACATTTTACATTCACAAACAGCTCTATTACACAATGCATAATATGGGTTCTTTAATACTTATTCAGTGATCAGAAACTTGGTCATCTTGATTAACAACAATATGAACTCTTAAAGACATGCAGAGAGAGTGGAATATGGATGGATATGTAAAAGAAAATTGACTGTTTGTCTAGCAAGAGATCTTTTGAAACTGGAACAAAAAATCCTATGCAACTCTTGAGAAATGTCAGAAGTCTTAAAAAAGGTGGCGGCAGCTTCTTGACCTGTAGTGTGTGTTGTTCTCTGCTTTCTGCCAGGGCAGGATGTGTCCTCCTCTCACGTGCAGGTTAATTTTCCATAATGGTGTTGCCATATCCACAAACTGTCCTCGCACTCCAACAACTTCCCCCTGGTGGATCAATCACATACCAGCAGATAAGAGAGTGCATTATGACTGCTTCTTTCATTGACATGCTACTAAAATCTTGCATGCTTGCTGATAAAATGCTTACCGTGTGGTAATCGTACCAGCGGGCGTTAGGCACGTAGCCCCTGACAACAGTAACACCCTTCACAAAACCAAACCAATGAGAAATCAATAAACAGCAACACAAACATCACATGCACACAGGGGCTTCATTTAAGGTTATGTGAGCAACCTCAAAACTTAAACATGACTACTGGAGACTGGCTTGTAGCATGAACACAGTGGAGTTGTGTTTGTGTAGCATGATCATAGTGGAGTTGTGTTTGTGTAGTGTGGAGTTGTGTTTGCGTAGTGTGGAGTTGTGTTTGTGTAGCATGATCATAGTGGAGTTGTGTTTGTGTATGTGTAGTGTGTACAGTGGAGTTGTGTTTGTTTGAGTGAACACAGTAGAGTTGTGTATGTGTGTGAAATACAGTGGAGTTGTGTTTGTGTGTGTGAAATACAGTCTAGTTGTGTTTGTGTGTGTGAACAGTAGAGTTGTGTTTGTGTGTGTGAAATACAGTGCAGTTGTGTTTGTGTGTGTGAAAAACAGTGGAGTTGTGTTTGTGTGTGTGAAAAACAGTGGAGTTGTGTTTGTGTGTGTGAAATACAATGGAGATGTGTTTGTGTGTGAACACAGTTGAGTTGTGTTTCTGTGTGTGAAAAACAGTGGAGTTGTATTTGTGTGTGTGAAATACAGTGGAGTTGTGTTTGTGTGTGAACACAGTTGAGTTGTGTTTGTGTGTGAACAACACAGTTGAGTTGTGTTTGTGTGTGAACACAGTTGAGTTGTGTTTGTGTGTGTGAACACAGTTGAGTTGTGTTTGTGGGTGTGAAATACAGTGGAGTTGTGTTTGTGTGTGAACACAGTTGAGTTGTGTTTGTGTGTGTGAAAAACAGTGGAGTTGTGTTTGTGTTTGTGTGCGTTCAGTACCGGGTCCAGTGCAGGTGTGATCAGAAGAGCGGGACCCCAGAGGAACTGTCTGTCGATCTTCCATGTGTTTTCATCTGTGACAAACCTGCAATTCAGAACATGATCTCATCAACACTGGACGTGATCTCATCAACACTGGACGGGATCTCATCAACACTGGACGTGATCTCATCAACACTGGACGGGATCTCATCAACACTGGACGGGATCTCATCAACTCTGGACGGGATCTCATCAACACTGGACGGGATCTCATCAACACTGGACATGATGCAGCTCATGAGAGGAAGCATGAAATGAAAACATGAGTTGCTGAACAAAGTAAATTTATCTTGCTTTAAGGAAATTTAAATAAGTTTAAAACTGGGTTTAAAACACAACTTTTAAAAAAAAAAAAAATTTGCATATGAATATGATAATTAACTTAAGGTTAATCTTAACTAAAGTTTAAGAGCAATACGCAGACAGAGAATCTGGCCTAAATTCTGATTAGTCATTCCCATGATGCGTTGGGGGATATTCAAATTAATTAACCAAGCAATAATACCATTGATCAGCCGTACCAATCGTGGATGTTCCACTATGAAACAAACATTGTATCAAAGCAGCTTCACAGTATCAATCAAAATAACACAATTTATATTGTGAAAAGCGCTATATAAATATACTTGACTACTAGATGTGATTGCATCAAGAGGGTGGACTGAAGATAGTGTGATGAAGATACACAATATTGGCAAAAGTTTTGGGACGTCTGCCTTTACATGCAAATGAACTTTAATGACATCCCATTCTTAATCCGTAGGGTTTAATATGGAGTTGTCCCACCCTTAGCAGCTTTAACAGCTTCAACTATTCTGGGAAGGCTTTCCACAAAGTTTAGGAATGTGTTTATGGGAATTTTTGAAGCGCATTAGTAAGGTAAGGCACTGATGTTGGACGAGAAGGCCTGGCTCGCAGTCTTCACGCTAATTCATCCCAAAGCTGTTTTATCGGGTTGAGGTCAAAACTTGGCACTTGAAACTCGTCACCCAAACTGTAACAATTCCCAGTGACAGGAATGGGCGTTACACAGTTAACAAGGTGTGATTTCTCAAGAATACATTCCTTATGAGTTCTCGTGAAAAAAACCTACATGCAAACATTTTCCAGGGAACTGACAAAGATGCAACAATAATTACAGAGACTGAATTTCATGCCTGAACTTTGTAATGTTTGACATTCGTTTTCATACCCATTAAACTCTCATGTCCAGAAAAATACTATTGCTGCTTCAACCTGAGAGGGTCTGTCTTGGGCTTTCGTTATTATGACATGTCACACATTCAATTAGGGGAATTTATTCCGAAAGAACCTAAACAAAACAATAATTTTGTGGTACAATGAACCTAATATCTCCCTCTAAATTGAAAACAATGCATACCATTCATTTCTATCACTTAATTATGCAACAGTATCTAACAAATCATTTATTTAGCATAGTCACATGTGAAGTCTGAGTGATCAATATTAAATTCCTTGTCTATAAGTAAGCCGTGGCTGTATGCGGTAGTATTTTTCAAGACGGACTAATTAAAAATACTGTTATTAACTTTTTACAGAAAATAAGATTGAAAGACATTCGAGTGGAAGTATGAGAGTCATCAGTGAATAAAGTTGTTTAAATATATATATATATATATATATATATATATATATATATATATATATATATATATATATATATATATATATATATATATATATATTGTGTGTGATGCACATGGAATCAGAGTAATCAGATAACAATAATCAGAGGCTCATTAAATACACTTAGTTTTACAAGCAAGATATGAACACCCCTGAACATAAATAGTTCAAATATCAGTATTGATTCACGCAATAATTCTGTCATATATTTCAAAACACCAGCCCACTAATAAGATAAGAAAACATTCTGCTAATTCCGTTTTAATGGCTGGTAATAAATATTTTTGTCCTGTACATTTTTTTCAGTAAAGAGACATTTTTTTTATTATTATTATTCATTCTTATAATGTTAGTAGAATCACATCAAAACTTTCATCATTTATACAAAGGTAATTTTCCACCCACTCTGATTTAAACACTCGCGTCTCATTGTAAACACCCACTTCTGTCATTAAGTATTATCGCTGCATTTTTGCCAGTTCCCTGGAAAAGGGTTGCATTAGGTTGTTTAACAAGAACTCATAAGAAATATATATGTTTGTAAGAAATCACACCTGTTAAACTGTTATCAGGGTAAAAGGCTATAGGCTGGTTCGACATAAGCCGGCGCTGCACGTACCGCGAGAGCGATTCAAAAGCATAACAAGCCGTCTGTTCTCCAATTGCTCTCGCAGTACTTTGTCATAAACCGATTAGTTTGTGCGGCCCCGGTTCAAGTCGAACAAGCCTAGCTGTTTCTCATTCCGAGGTGTCTGATATCATCACGTGTCCAAGGCAAATGCGCATAAAATTGTCTGTGGTCAGGTTTAGTAAATGGACTGCATTTATATAGCACTTTCACACAGACCCAATGGCCACCAAAGCGCTTTTCATATTGCCTCACATTCACCCATTCAATCATTCATACACTGAAGGCGGTGTCAGCCATGCAAGGCGCCACCCAGCTCGTCAGGAGCAGCTGGGGTTACCTGTCTTGCTCGTGGACACCCCGACACTTGGTCAGGTGGAAGCGGGGATTGAACCGCCAGCCTTCCAGTTTGTAGACAACCTACATGAACCACTGAGCCACTGCCACCCCTACTCTAATGTTTTTGAGCACCTAACCCGACCCTAAACATAACCATTTATCAATATGAAACACATAGCAGGCAGATAAAAAGTATGGTCACAATCATTTATTCAAAAATATCAAATATTTCAAGTCTTCCGCGGCCAAACGATTGCTTCAAGGAACAAACCCAGAACGGATCACCGTCTCCATCCACATTCACAAATCGCCACCTGAAGAAGCGTTGTGTGAGTTTCATCATTAAAAAGCTGTTGGTGATTTTCAGATTCATAGTTTGGTGAGGCCATGTTCACAGAGCAGAAAAATATTTTCACTCTGTAGCAACAGAGTTACAAATAAACACAAGCGTGGACATATTTTAAGAAATTCACTTTATGGACACAAAAATATCAACGGCCTTTGCGTCAGTTATCGGTTGACGTAACAACGCTGTTCAGTTGACTTTAAAAGTTTAAGTGGATTGCTTTAGGAGGGAGAAGTGGTGATGGTAACTTCTTCCGTGATATTTCTGCATCTCAGTTAAGATGCATTTTACCATTTAATGGAATTAGTGAAGTGTGGCTCAATTTACAGTATTTGGGATTTGGCCATTATCAGTAGCAACTTGTACCTAAGAGCCAAGCAGCAGTTCAAAGTGAACACAATACAATGTTTTTTTGTTTTCCCCTTGTAACATACGACTCGTAGAGCGTTTTGAACCTTGTATTAGTCTTCATGTGACTGTAGATACTGAGCAGAAGTTTGAGATTTGGAATGTTTCCAGCTTCCACACATGCACGTCCTGTCATGACCTAGTCAACGCCCACTTTGGTGTATTTGTGCTTTAAAAGGCAGCTCTGCACACCAAGTAAGTCACTGTTCCCAGCAGAACCACTGGAAGCTGCTTCAGAAACACTTGCCTTCTTCAGCCTGTCTCTCCTCGAGTCATCACTCAAAATGAGCAAGATCATTGTTTATAGCAAAGAGAACTTCAAGGGCAAAGCAGAGGAATTCAAGTTTGATGTCATCGACCTAGAAAAGGAGGGCTTCAAAGATAACATCGGCTCCATAAAAGTCACTGGCAAAGCATGGGTGGCGTACTATGACAAGGGTTTTGCTGGAAAGCAGCAGGTGTTTGAGGATGGGGAGTACGCCACCCTTGGTGGCCTAATACCGTTTTCTTCCCTCAAGATGATCTCAGATGACCTGGCCCACCCTAAGATCCAGCTGTATGAGTTAGCGGGCTATAAAGGAAGAAGCGCGATCGTATGCAACAAAACCAATCTTGAGGATATCCGGAATTTCAGTCCCACAGCTAGGTCCCACAAAGTGGTAAATGGAGTCTGGGTGCTGTACGACCGCAGTCAGTGTCAGGGTTCTGAGCTTATTTCTTTCGCTGGCAATGAAGTTCCCGGGTATGATCCATCCTTCTTCAATGATGAGGTCAGCAGTGTGCGACCCTTGCTGCCGATGCCTTAGACAGCACCTTTCAAAGTCCGCTCTCTGCAGCTGAATGTGAACCGGATCCCTTCTGGAAAGAACGAGGCAGGTGGTGGGGAAAGACTGATCTGGATCAGAAACGATGACTGTGACTCCAATAAGTCTGAAGAAACTTCATGCAATTAGACTCAACCTCATCATTTGATGAAATCTTTGTAAAGACAAACTGTACATGTTAATTAAGCAAATGTTATTTAACAAGGATGAATTTTATTAGAAGAGTTTTTAAGCTGCTGGTTGTCAATAGCGATCAGTATCAGTAAACATATGCAATAAAATACAGTTTTGGAATTGGTCCGGATCAACTAAAGATCCTATTGTATTTGAACATATTTCCCCTGTTTGCTGAGAGTGAAATATTGGAAGGGATGTTGGATTTATATTATGCTGTGAAAGAGACATCAGATGCTGTTTTAATCTGTCAACTCAGAAAATAAAGATATCGTAATGCTCCGTGTTTCAATTTTATTTTTATTTTTCATTAAGCAGATGCTTTTATCCAAAGCGACTGAGGAATTCAAGCGAAGCAATTCATCTAAAGAGGCAATAAACAGGAGAAGTGCTATTAGAGTTTCAGCCATTGTTCAAGCTAGAATAGGGAGGAATTAAGGAATAGTGAGAATCCCTGAATTTAAGGGAGAGGTGGGATGTCTGGAATAGACCAGTAAGAACTGACAGTGATGAAACCGAGACACATTGATAAACTGCTTGTATATTTTCCGAAAGCAACATATATATGTAACCCTCTTTCTCTCTCTCCATGCATGAATTTATATATATAAAATGTAACCCTCTATGTCGGTGTGCTCCCCCAAATGTCTCTGCGTTGTGTTAATGTGATGTATGAATGAGGAGGACACCAAGATCGTAGTTGTGTCACAGCAGTGAAGCTTTTTGTTTTTAGTAGGCTCTTTATCAGCAAACAGCTCCACAAACATCACAAAACTGCAGCAGCTTTCCACAAGGAAATAGAACTGTTAGTTAACAATCAACATAAAAAAGCAATGCATACAAAATTATAAAACAAAATATTAGTTGTATATAGTATAGGCTTCAGTAAAAGTCACCTTAAATCAGAGGGTTCTCAAACTTACTAAAACACCGCAAAAATAACTTTCAGCATAGAACAAAAAAAGTTAAATGTCAGATGCATCCAAAATACAAACCACAAAACCCCCAAATACCCAGATAAACCTCAAACACAATACAATATACAGAAAAATATAGCCCACCACATGGATTTTTACAAAATACCAAATAATATTACAAATACGAAATCATACTGTTGTTAAAGATACGTGTGAATTTGTTTATTTCTACAAATAACATGAATGGCCAAAATAATCATAAATAAAATAGAAGTATCAGAGAACAGTGATAACCCTACTTACCTTTCCACAAGGAAATTAGATATATATATATATATATATATATATGTATGTAGTGGGTACGGAAAGTATTCAGACCCAATTAAATTGTTCACTCTTTGTTATATTGCAGCCATTTGCTAAAATCATTTAAGTTCATTTTTTCCCCTCATTATTGTACACACAGCACCCCATATTGACAGAAAAACACGGAACGGTTGACATTTTTGCACATTTATTAAAGAAAAACTGAAATATCACATGGTCCTAAGTATTCAGACCCTTTGCTCAGTATTTAGTAGAAGCACCCTTTTGATCTAATACAGCCATGCGTCTTTTTGGGAAAGATGCAAGAGGTTTTTCACCTCTGGATTTGGGTAACCTCTGCCATTCCTCCTTGCAGATCCTCTCCAGTTCTGTCTGGTTGGATGGTAAACGTTGGTGGACAGCCATTTTCAGGTCTCTCCAGAGATGCTCAATTGGGTTTAAGTCAGGGCTCTGGCTGGGCCATTCAAGAACAGCCACGGAGTTGTTGTGAAGCCACTCCTTCGTTATTTTAGCGGTGTGCTTAGGGTCATTGTCTTGTTGGAAGGTGAACCTTCGGCCCAGTCTGAGGTCCACACAGCAAAATCACCAGTGTTAAATTAACACTGCTCACTGAGTCCACACTCAGAGTGTTAAATGAACACTGAAGCAATGCTAAAGTTAATGAGATAATTAAGTAATAGAGTGATAATTGAGCATTATCGAAGACACCTGATGTTAACAAGCAGAATCACTGAAGGAGAAAATTGTAATTGGTATGTTACCATTATGGAGATCAGTGTTTGCTTTAGTTTTCATCTTGACCCTTATGTCTTTAGCTTTAGATCTTTGTTAGGCTGCTGTATTTCAGTTATAACAGTCAGATGAGCAAAGAGAAAAGATAATTTGATGGTGTAGGTTGTGTTTTAATATTATAATTATCTCTCAAACATTTGACCTGAATCGAGCCCAATTTCTGAGCTACATTTACTTAATTGGTTATAGCAGCACTGTCCGTGAAAATCACAATATTTGCAACTTATACTATGTATTCTAAATAATATCTTACAAGTTGATCACATACAAACTTTTTTCACTTTTTTAAACACATATCAAGAACCAGCCTGTGACTCTCAACAATGGTGACAATTATAAAGCATTTTGCAGTGCATTCTGGGTGCCATCAATCAAATCTCATTCATGGCTCCCATCATGAATTGCTGAATGAATAAATAATGAGCTCCTGTTCAGAGGTCATCTTTTTGTCACCATGGTTGAGATTCATACGCTAATTCTTGATTTCTGTATGTGCCTACCTGATATACTTTTTAAAAGTGTGTTTTTTGTATAGGTTTGATCATTTGGATTTAATTGAAAGGCTAAAAAAATGCATACTCTAAAATGACAGTGCTGCTATAATCCATAAAGTAACTTTAACTCTAAAATTATGCTCTCAATGCGATCAGTGATTCAGGTCAGCTTTTGATTATATTAGAACACTGTCAGCACTATCATAACAATTTTCTCTTTGCTCATCAGGCAGATGTAACGCATCTATTGCAGGCGATAAAAGGGCTGAAGGGATTAAGGTAAGGGTCAAGAGGCCAACTAAAGCAAACACTGATCTCCATAATGGTAACATACCAATTACGATTTTCTCCTTCAGTGATTCTGCTTGTTAACATCAGGTGTCTTCGATAATGCTCAATTAATTACTTAATTATCTCATTACCTTTAGCACTGCTTCAATGTTCATTGAACACCCTCTGAGTGTGGACTCATAAACACTGAGCAGTGTTAATTTAACACTGGTGATTTTGCTGTGCAGAGCACTCTGGAAAAGGTTTTCGTCCAGGATATCCCTGTACTTGGCCGCATTCATCTTTCCCTCGATTGCAACCAGTCGTCCTGTCCCTGCAGCTGAAAAACACCCCCACAGCATGATGCTGCCACCACCATGCTTCGCTGTTGAGACTGTATTGGACAGGTGATGGACACACATACCGCTTAGAATTAAGGCCAAAAGGTTCTTTCTTGGTCTCTTCAGACCAGAGGATCTTATTTATCACCATCTTGGAGTCCTTCAGGTGTTTTTTTTAGCAAACTTCATGTGGGCTTTCATGTGTCTTGCACTGAGGAGAGGCTTCCGTCGGGCCACTCTGCCATAATGCCCCGACTGGTGGATTGCTGCAGTGATGGTTGACTTACTTCAACTTTCTCCCATCTCCCGACTGCATCTCTGGAGCTCAGCCACAGTGATCTTTGGGTTCTTCTTTACCTCTCTCACCAAGGCTCTTCTCCCCCGATAGCTCAGTTTCGCCAGATGGCCAGCTCTAGGAAGGGTTCTGGTCGTCCCAAACGCCCTCCATTTAAGGAGTATGGAGGCCACTGTGCTCTTAGGAAGCTTAAGTGCAGCAGACATTTTTTTTGTAACCTTGGCCAGATCTGTGACTTGCCACAATTCTGTCTCTGAGCTCTTCAGGCAGTTCCTTTGACCTCATGATTCTCATTTGCTCTGACATGCACTGTGAGCTGTAAGGTCTTATATAGACAGGTGTGTGGCTTTCCTAATCAAGTCCAATCAGTATAATCAAACACAGCTGGACTCAAATGAAGGTGTAGAACCATCTCAAGGATGATCAGAAGAAATAGACAGCACCTGAGTTAAATATATGAGTGTCACAGCAAAGGGTCTGAATACTTAGGACCATGTGATATTAGTTTTTTTTAATATTGGATAAATGTGCAAAAATGTCAACAGTTCTGTGTTGTTCTGTCAATATGGGATGCTGTGTGTACAATAACGAGGGGAAAAAATGAACTTAAATGATTTTAGCAAATGGCTGCAAAATAACAAAGAGTGAACAATTTAAGGGGGTCTGAATACTTTCCGTACCCACTGTATGTGTGTGTTGTTGTGTAAAGTGAGGCAATTTGTTCTGTAATTCCCAATGGAAACTGCTTGTAAGACTTTATGGACAGTCTTTTATGATACAGCTTTTATATGTAAACTGTTTATAAGACAACAGAAACATGTTGTAATAAAAATGTTTATTGGTTTTATAAGAAAGACACAGAAACATGTTGTAATAAAAATGTTTTATTAATGAAATGTAACCAGTATTATGCATGTATGTAGTAAAGGGGGAAAAAAAAGTTGTGTTTCAGACCAAAAGGAGAAGGATGCTGAGAGGCCGTGCAAGAAGGAAGAAGACCAAGAGGAACAAAGCCTTTTATAAGAGAATAGTGAAAGGATCAAAGAGTTAAACATTGGTCAAGATCTAGGATTGGACAAATTGGGCATATGACTTGATTATGTAAGAAAGAGGTGTGACATGCAAATGCATTATAAAAAGTACAATGAAATGAATGGAAGGTAGACACTGGAAGCTGGACCGGTCTCTCCATTGTTTGATGATCCAAGCCTGACACCCTGCTGGTGCAACTTGTGTACTGCTTTTATTGAACTACAACTTGTTAACTTGTTTGAAAAACTTTGGAAAACTTTAAATAATAAAAATACATATAATAGTTAAAAAGTTTGCCTGCCAAGAGTCTCTGTTTGCTGTGAAGAACTTAGCCACGGAGGGGTCTTTCTACTAGACTGCAAGTATGAATTGGAAATACTTATTATCTATTGTAGAATTCGACCATCTTTACCTTACCTGAGAGAGTAAATAAAATAAGGTAGAAGGTGAATGATCTATAACTAAAAGATTAGGGTAGATCTAACACCGTAAAACTGTGTGTGTGTGTGTGTGTGTGTGTGTGTGTGTGTGTGTGTGTGTGTGTGTGTGTGTGTGTGTGTGTGTGTGTGTGTGTGTGTGTGTGTGTGTGTGTGTAACAAAATATATACTACACAATGTGATTGATTGTAGCATTTTTGAGTTTGTTGCCCTTATGAAGGTATCATTTTATTGACAAACTTAGTTTATTGTATAGTAGCAAAATAATAGTTTTTGATAAAGCTTATTTTTTTTATTTTTTTTTCCTCGAGGAACCTCCTCGAAGTCGGCTAGACGGCTGTTTTTTGCCGGGCGCCAGCAGGCCCCTCGCCACAAACCCACGCCGTTCTTTCCTGGAGTTCATCAGGAACTCACCAAGACGTGGCGCGCTGCTAATTCAGCACGCCCTGAGCTCCACCATGTTCGCAACGCTCTCCTCTGTGGACGGTGCGGTGGAAAAGGGCTACGAGTCGTTGCTGCCCCTCGCAGAGGGCGTGGGCGCCAACTCTGCCCGAACACTGCTGCTAGTTGGAAAGCTAGAGCTACCCACCCGAGCAAGCCGTGCCGGAAAACCTCAGACCCGAAGTGACGGATTAATTGACATCTGCTGTCAGACTCGCTAAAATGGAGAGTGACTGGAGTGACGCAAGTAGCTTTGCAACAGAGCGGTCATTTAAAGTCGAGGACTTTTCTCCCCCACCTTCACCTGATTTTTCAGCCTTTGAAGAGGACCAAATCTGAGGTGTGGTCTGCGGAACATGCACAAAAAAGTTGCTGCAATACACTTCAAATCTACCGAGTCGTCTTGCGTGATCATCACCCACTGTTGTACAGCGAACCCAATGCACGTTAACTTTGACCTCAATACCAACACTACGTCTGGGAAATAATTGGGCACAAAATGTTGTTTTGAGTTAAAATATTTGATCTCACTCACTTGAAATAAACGTGAAGCTTGCGCGAAGAAAAGTTCGCATTAGGGATAGTCCTCTAAATGGTTCAGGTCATACTTAGAAGGGAGAGGTTATTATGCGAGTATAGGAGACCATAAGTCTGAGTGGACATCCATGACATGCGGAGTCTCTTTTTAGTAGTCATTACAAAGCAATAACTAAATCAGCATACTATCACCTGAAAAATATTGCAAGAATTAGATGCTTTGTTTCCAGTCAAGACTTAGAGAAACTTGTGCATGCTTTCATCACCAGCGGGGTGGATTATTGTAATGGACTCCTCACTGGCCTTCCTAAAAAGACCATTAGACAGTTGCAGCTCATACAGAACGCTGCTGCCAGGATTCTGAGCAGAACCAGAAAATATGAACACATCAAACCAGTCCTCAGGTCTTTACACTGGCTGCCAGTTACATATAGAATTGATTTTAAAGTATTATGGTATATAAATCATTCAATGGCCCTCAATATATTGCAGATATGCTCACTGAATATTAACCCAACGGAGCACTACACAGCAAAATCACCAGTGTTAAATTAACACTGCTCAGTGTTTACATGAGTCCACACTCAGAGGGTGTTCGATGAACACTGAAGCAGTGCTAAAGTTAATGAGATAATTAAGTAATTAATTGAGTGATAATTGAGCATTATTGAAGACACCTGATGTTAACAAGCAGAATCACTGAGGGAGAAAATCGTAATTGGTATGTTACCATTATGGAGATCAGTGTTAGCTTTAGTTGGGGTCTTGACCCTTACTTCATAAACTATAGTTATTTGGTAAGATTCTATATTTGAATTATTGCTGCCTGATGAACAAAGAGAAAAGGAAGCAATGTACTCATCGAGAGCACAATTTCAGAGTTAAGTTTACTTAATGGATTATAGCAGCACTGTCATTATAAAGTATGCATTTTTTAGCCTTCTTTAAATCCAAATGATCGAACCCTTACAAAAAAAACACCTCAAAAAGAAGTTCAGGTAGGTACATACAGACTGGTACATACATCAATACATACATCAAGAATGGTGACAAACAGATGACCTCTGAACATAAGCTCATTATTTATTCATGCAGCAATGCATGATGGGAGCCATGAATGAGATTTGATTAGTGGCACCCAGAATGCACTGCAAAATGCTTTATAATTGTCACCATTGTTGAGAGTCACAGGCTAGTTCTTCATGTCTGTTTAAAAAATGTTTTTTATATTATCAAGTTTTAAGAAATTATTTGGATTACATTGTAAAAGTTCCAAATATTGTGACTATCAAGGACAGTGCTGTCATAATCAATAAGAGTAAATATAGCTCAAAAATTGGGCTCTATGCAGGTCAAATGATTGTGAGACAATGATAATATTTATACGACGCACACCATCAAATCAGTTTTTCTCTATGACCATCTGGCTGTTATATCACATCAGCTAGAAATATCAAGGGTTCACTCCAAACAAGGAGAGTCTGCTTTTAGCTACTATGCTGGAACCAGCTTCCAGAAGAGATCAGATGTGCTCCTACAGTAGTCACATTCAAATCCAGACTCAAAACACTTCTGTTTAGCTGTGCATTTACTGAATGAGCACTGTGCCACTGCTCGTCCGACTGTTGCTGTACTTTAACTTTTTAATTCTAAACTGTTTTAATTATTCTTATTTCTTTTAATTAATTTATTTTCTTCTATGTAAAGCACTTTGAATTACCATTGTGTATGAAATGTGCTATAGAAATAAACTTGCCTTGTCTTGCCTGAACCCATCATGCTTAGAAAACTTGGCACTTGAAACTCGTCACCCATACTGTAACAATTCCCAGTGACAGGAATGGGCGTTACACAGTTAACAAGGTGTGATTTCTCAAGAATACATTCCTTATGAGTTCTCGTGAAAAAAACCTACATGCAAACATTTTCCAGGGAACTGACAAAGATGCAACAATAATTACAGAGACTGAATTTCATGCCTGAACTTTGTAATGTTTGACATTCGTTTTCATACCCATTAAACTCTCATGTCCAGAAAAATACTATTGCTGCTTCAACCTGAGAGGGTCTGTCTTGGGCTTTCGTTATTATGACATGTCACACATTCAATTAGGGGAATTTATTCCCAAAGAACCTAAACAAAACAATAATTTTGTGGTACAATGAACCTAATATCTCCCTCTAAATTGAAAACAATGCATACCATTCATTTCTATCACTTAATTATGCAACAGTATCTAACAAATCATTTATTTAGCATAAAGTCACATGTGAAGTCTGAGTGATCAATATTAAATTCCTTGTCGGTAAGCCGTGGCTGTATGCGCTAGTATTTTTCAAGACGGACTAATTAAAAATACTGTTATTAACTTTTTACAGAAGATAAGATTGAAAGACATTCGAGTGGAAGTATGAGAGTCATCAGTGTATAAAGTTGTTTAAATAAATAAATAAATAAATATATATATATACATGGAATCAGAGTAATCAGAGAACAATAATCAGAGCCTCATTAAATTCACTTAGTTTTACAAGCAAGATATGAACACCTCTGAACATAACTAGTGCAAATATCAGTATTGATAGACATTAAAACTATGAAAAAACAGCATGACAACCATTGATGAATCACTGATTACATCATTGATGAATCTCTCACATTTATTTTTTTTAGAATTATTAGCCTCCGAGGTGTGTCTTAAAACCAAAGATTGGGCATTGATGGTGGAATAGTGTTAAATCTAGTTGTTTGACAATTGATCTTTGGTCCCATGTTGAATGTGCATGTTTGCATAACTTTGTATTATATACGACTCATAAGAAAATATATATTGGTCACTTATTTTATGTGACATCAACATTGTAAGAGAGAGGTTTTACAACCAGCTCTTTCAGAATATTCCTACTTTCTGTGAGAACACACAGTATGATTTATCATTGAGGTCCTTGTGATGATGTCTGTTCTCTCCTCTCCTACTTTGCATCTCTGGATCTGATGTCACAAACCACAAAAGCAACAGCAGCCACACCCACCAGAGCAGAGATGACCAATCGGGTTACAGTTTCAGTAAAACCACAACAGTAGATTTCTAAAGGGAAAAAAAAAATAGAAATTGATTTTTTTTTTTTTTTTTTACTTGAATTTATATTACTGTAGTTACCAAACAAACGCTAATATCGACACTTACATACCTGGACATGGTTGACAGAATTGACTGATGTCCAGATGTGTTGTCTGGTTTCTGATTGGATTGTTCAGCACACAGCTGTAGGTGTTTTTATCCTGATTTTCCACCTCCAGATGTAAAGAGATGCTGCTTCTGAGATCAGACACACTGATGCTGGACAATAAACGGTGTCCTTTGTACCAGAAGAGAGTCACATGATTCACATTCAACACTGAACACAGCAATGAACAATTTGAGGATGGAGATGATGAAGAACATTGTGAAGAGTCTCTGGTGATGGCAGGAACAGGCAGATGAGCTGGAGAATAAACAGAAATAATCACTTTTGGCTAATACACCAATGTATTTGTAAAATACAGAAAAACACTAATAAAAAAAAATAATTTACATCATTTGACACCGTAGCTGTGTCAGAATTCAGAGGCTGCGTCCTTCGAAGGCCTCATGTGAAGGCCGATTGTGTCGCTGTGGCACATTGAAGTCTGTTCCAATTCAAAGTGCATTTTGCGGGTAGCCTAATGAATGAACAGATCCTTTGCGGCCTCGCCAATCCCAGAATTAATTTCGCTCAAGTGACGAAAGGATTTTTTAGAGAAATTGCTGGATTACACCCTAGACAGCAACATAATGTCGGCCCAGATCCAGCCCACATATGCTACCAGATGTGGGCTGGATCTGGGCCGACCCTATGTTTCTGTCTGGGACTTTTAAATCTAAGTATTAGGTTCTACTTATTCGAATAATGTAATGTATCTACAGATACAATTGTAAAAGTAAAAAAAAAAAAAATGTATATATATGTATATATATATATATATATATATATATATATATATATATATATATATATATATATATATATATATATATAAGATGAGAGGCTTTGAACCCTGTTTTATTTTATCTTTTTTTCCCTAAATAATCTAAAACAGCCCAAATATTCAGAAGTTATGACTGGCAAGTGTAAATGTTATTCCATATTTCATGACCAGCAGGTGGTGCTGTTTGGGGTTTTCTAACTCCCCAAATAACAGCGATTAGTATAATGTCCTCTGTATTATGGATCGATTGCTCCTGTCTAATATTATGATAAATTATATTTTTATGAATGTTGGTAAAGACATTGGATCATCCCTTTATGCAGATGATGGGGCAATATGGAAATGGGGGGGGGGGTATTAAATGTGACTTATAGTATACAGAATGCGATATTGAATATTTAAATATGGTCGTATGAATGGGGATTTAAAATGTCAATTGAAAACTCATGCTTCATGCTTTTTACTAGAAAGAAAAGGACAGATAAAGTACAGCTTAAATTATATGGTCAGAGCAGACAAACTCACTTATTGCTATTTATAGGTCCTTAATACAGTTGTTTCTTGATTATGGGTGTATGGTATATGGTGCAGCAGCTAGAAGTATTTTGGAAAAACTTGACAAAATTCAGTTCAGAGCCTTAAGAATCAGTATTGGTGCAGTTAAAACAAAATCTACTAATGCATTGCTGGTGGAACCTTATGAGTTACCATTATATTTAAGACGTTAAAGGTTATCATTGGCATATTGGGTAAAGCTAAAATGTAGGAGCAGAAGTATATATACCAGAGTTTAATGTTGTAATATGCTAAATAATTAATGGAGTATATATATTTACTGCTGAAATTGTTGCCATAATCTTAGGATTACAATGTGTAGAAGAGGTGAGGCCTGAGAGAGTTGTCATTTTTTCAGACTCTGCTGCAACTCTTAGTAGTTGACGGCTAAAGTAGTTCCAGGCAGGTTTTGACCACATCACAGTTCCATATCACTTCTCCAAATGGTTTCAGTTATTTCCAATGTCTTGACAGGCTACAGATCAGAAACCCCCAACAACCTATAGTAAACAATATGATATAAACGACCAATTACAAATTACATTGTGTATTATGCATGTATTAGTTATTATGGGAAAGAACATCTCATATTCGTGTGCTCTCTTCCACTGCTCTGACGATTTTATCAGTAAAATATTTTAGCAACTTAAAAAGCCATGACGTTTCTGACTAGCGATGTGACTATGCGTCACATAGTTTTGCTATTAGTAAATGCTGCTGCCAAACATGATTCCAGTGTGGCTGCTTGCGTCTGTTAGGAGAAAGTCAGCAGTTCTTTGTAAAAGACACATGAAGTTAGGGTTGAAAAGTTTGGGCCGAGGCCAGAAGATAGTGTTCAGATCCAGCTCTATAGGGCAGAGGTGGAAAATCCAGGGGTCAGAAAGTAAAAGTCCTGCCATAATTTATTCCACCCACAGCAATAACTCCAGCATTAAATTAACTTTCCTGGGAGTTTATTTGGATCCAGACTCAAGAGTGTTAAAGTTAATGAGATAATTAAGTGAATAATTTAGTGATGATTGAGCATTATTGAAGACACCTGATGACAAGCAGAAACACTGAAGGAGAAAATCTATATTTTAGTCACCGTTATGGTGATCAGTGTTTGCTTTAGTTGGACAGTTGACCTTTAACTATTTAACTTAATATTTTCTTTGGCTGTTGTAACTGAATTTTAACAACTGGGTGAACAAAGAGAAGAGATGATCAGATGTTATAGATCACGTTTAAACATAATCATCATTTGACCTGAATCACTGAACTCATTTAGAGCCTACTCTCTGACTTAAATGTATAATAATCATAACAGAATCACAGTGATTCTTTAACATCAGATCAAGATTTTTCAATATAAACCAAATGATATCTTAAATGATATCTTGTTCTGATAAATGAAAAAAAAAATATTTCTGTTAGGCACACAAATACATCAAGATTCAGTGTATGAATCTCAACAATGGTGATAAACAGAATATTCAATTAGGAAAAGGCAATTCAGATTCAGATCAGATTACTACGACAATTCAGATCATAATTTATTCATACCGCAATGCATGATGGTGGCCATGAATAAGTTTTGATTGGTGGCACCCAGAATGCACTCCAACATGCTATATACTTTTCACCATTGTTGAGAATCATGTGTGCCCATTAACAATTTTTCAAAGTCTTTTGAATAGAAAATACTTTTAAGAAATCTCTTGGATATTTAAATTACTGAAAATATTATATTGTGTAATCAAAAGGCTAAACTCACCTAAAAAGTGATTAATTGTTATTACTAAAAAGATTATTATGTCAAAACATAACCAACACCACCTCATCAGTTTTCCTTGTTATTCATCTGGCTGTTATGACTCACTTACAACGGCCAAACAACATCTAAAGTTAATAATTTAAGGGTCAAGAGTCCAACTAAAACACACACTGATCGTCATAATGGTGACTTAAAAAAATGACTCTCCAGTGATTCTGCTTGTTAACATCAGGTGTCTTCAATAATGGCCAAATCATCACTCAATTATTCACTTAATTATCTCATTACCTTTAACACCCTTGAGTCTGGATCCAAATAAACTCCCAGGAAAGTTCATTTAATGCTGGAGTTTTTGCTGTGGGTGGAATAAAAAATATGGCAGGACTTTTACTTTCTGACCCCTGGACTTTCCACCTCTGTTAAAGGGCTGCAACATGGCAACAAGGAGCAAAAATTACATAAATTATAATAAAAATATGAATATTTGTCTTCTAATATGCATGAGACTGAAAGTCAGAGAAAGGTTTGTTTAAAAGGTACAGTTCCGCTTAACCCTCTGGGGTCTGAGGTGTTTTTGGGGCCATTGGGATGTTCTGACATGCCCTTACATTTGTGTTTTTTTCAGTTATTTATAAACATGTTAATGGCAAAGGTGTAAATTCACTCTATATAGCACAAACAGGGCTACCATAATATGTGAGCAACATAAATGTACATGTTTGAATTTTTGAGAGAATATTGTTTATGCGTGGTTATTGAAAAACTAAAAAATAAACTTTAAAGTTTAATGCCACAAAACACATACTAAATATCTGTCCACAAGACTTTTGACTAATGGATGTTGTCACCTAGAGTTTTTGCTTCAAAATGATCTGAAAATCATCCTGCATTATCATACACATAAAACAATAGATTGTTTTAAATTGTGAAAAACATTTTTTTGTTTGGGAAGTCAATATGCAGATGGGCGTGAACGGCCCAACCCCATCATGAATAATTTGGCAGTTCTCACCTGAGCAGACTGCATACTAATGATCCTTTCACTCAGGGGTGTCACACAAGAAAGAATGCAAGGACAATATAAAATATACATACATACACACACACACACACACACACACAAACACACACACATATATATATATATATACATACACAATCAAAACATAAATGAAAGTCAAAAGCATATTTATAGTCACACCTGGAAACAAATCCTGGTCAAATAGGCTATATTGGCCATTCTACAGAATTGGTTCAAAACATCTTGAAAAGAAAATTTTCTTTTTCCATATATGTCTTCTAAAGTATTATTTTTTAAAGTAGGCCAACACATTTTATTATCATAGGTATTTCAAAGTTAAGGATTCATTATTTTGATATAGCTTGCATTAGAACAAACACTATAACAGTTGATTAGTTTATTTGTGACAAAACATAGCCTACTAGCAGTATATATTTAACATATGAGCAGAAACTGTCTAACAAAAGCTTATTTGATGTCTATTTTATAAAACTTTATAAACTATCCAAAACTAGTGAACGAAATGTTGTCATTACAGACACTATATCGCGATTAGAAGAAATCTCAGTAGGCTATATAGTTTGGATGTGTTCATGTAAAAATAACGTTTACTAATGTAGGAGCGAGAGTGAATGAACGGCACAGATGCGATGGACAGCTGTAGTAACATCGCACGCGCGTCTGTGCCATTCATTCATTCACACACAGACACGCAATTCTTATTTAAACAGTCTTTGTGCAGTTTACGTACACTATACAATAACGCGATTAGAACAAAGCACTTAAGAATAAATAACTTACTTCATCAGCTGAATCCGCGGTCCTTATTCTGAGCACTTCTGAGGTAACTTTTCCAGGATTATTAAGATAACAGCACAGCAAGACGAGGTAAGTAGCCTACAAGATTCTTATTAAACTGGATGTTTTATCCAGCTGATGTGGGCGTTAACCGTTTGCATGGCTTGCCTCAGATCATCTGCGTTTGAATAGTGTGCGTCCTCCGTGGGCGTGTCAGATTAACGCGCAATTAAGTGTAATGAGTTGGGGGGGAAAATACTGACATACTCTCTTTTCATACAGATTACATAAACTGAGAATATTTGTTTTTTATATAAATTACTTCATTGAAAAGAAGAGAATTCAAGCTTCATAAAGAAAAAAACTCTCTTGCCTGTATGACAAGTATTTGCGGAGTTATAGTTAATTTTCGGACGCGATTCAGAATGGACTGCACTGACAGAGAGAAGGCAAAACTCGCATAATGTTTGTTTTTCTTTATTTGACAAAAAGCACAACAATTTGTTTTTATTGTGAGTATACAGAAAAATAATAGACACTGAACAGGATCGAATGATGTCTAACACTTATATGTAAGATCAAAATCAACAGAGTATTTTGAGTTTCTTTTGCACTGATAAGAAAAAAAGCAAGACTATCGCGCCCGCGCGATAGCCGACCTCAGAGGGTTAATGTCAAGGAGAGACACGGATTAAGTTGCAGGTAACAGAAAAGTTTATTTTGCTCTCAATGAGCCCAGAAAAAAAAACAGGGACACAAAAGAAAAGAGGAAGTCCAAATACATGTCCACTGGGCCAGGAGAGAACTTCTCAAAAAGGACCAATTGAGTGTTCAGAGAGGGTCTGGGCTGGTGCATCCGAGTCCCAAAAGAGCAGAGAACGCCTGGGCAGGCAGTCGAGGAAACCAGGCCTGGCAGGACAAGAGGGAGAGAGTGGAAGCAGGACAAGAGGGAGAGAGTGAAAGCAGGACAAGAGGGTGGAAGCAGGACAAGAGGGTGGAAGCAGGACAATAGGGACAGAGTGAAAGCAGGACAAGAGGGAGAAAATGAAAGCAGGACAAGAGGGAGAGAGTGGAAGCAGGACAAGAGGAAGAGAGTGGAAGTAGGACAATAGGGAGAGAGTGGAAGCAGGACAAGATGGAGAGAGTGGAAGCAGGACAAGAGGGAGAGAGTGGAAGCAGGACAAGAGGATGGAAGCAGGACAAATGGGTGGAAGCAGGACAATAGGGAGAGAGTGGAAGCAGGACAAGAGGAAGAGAGTGGAAGCAGGACAAGAGAGTGGAAGCAGGACAAGAGGGAGAGAGTGGAAGCAGGACAAGAGGATGGAAGCAGGACAAGAGGGTGGAAGCAGGACATTAGGGAGAGAGTGGAAGCAGGACAAGAGGAAGAGAGTGGAAGCAGGACAAGAGAGTGGAAGCAGGACAAGAGGGAGAGAGTGGAAGCAGGGCAAGAGGGTGGAAGCAGGACAATAGGGAGAGAGTGGAAGCAGGACAAGAGAGTGGAAGCAGGACAAGAGGGAGAGATTGGAAGCAGGACAAGAGTGGAAGCAGGACAAGAGTGGAAGCAGGACAATAGGGAGAGAGTGGAAGCAGAACAAGAGGGAGAGAGTGAAAGCAGGACAAGAGGGAGAGAGTGGAAGCAGGACAAGAGGGTGGAAGCAGGACAAGAGGGAGAGAGTGGAAGCAGGACAAGAGGGAGAGAGTGGAAGCAGGACAAGAGGGTGGAAGCAGGACAAGAGTGGAAGCAGGACAAGAGTGGAAGCAGGACAATAGGGAGAGAGTGGAAGCAGGACAAGAGTGGAAGCAGGACAAGAGTGGACAAGAGGGAGAGAGTGGAAGCAGGACAAGAGGGAGAGAGTGGAAGCAGGACAAGAGGGAGAGAGTGGAAGCAGGACAAGAGTGGACAAGAGGGTGGAAGCAGGACAAGAGGGAGAGAGTGCAAGCAGGACAAGAGGGTGGAAGCAGGACAATAGGGAGAGAGTGGAAGCAGGACAAGAGAGTGGAAGCAGGACAAGAGGGAGAGAGTGGAAGCAGGACAAGAGTGGAAGCAGGACAAGAGTGGAAGCAGGACAATAGGGAGAGAGTGGAAGCAGGACAAGAGGGAGAGAGTGGAAGCAGGACAAGAGGGAGAGAGTGGAAGCAGGACAAGAGGGTGGAAGCAGGACAAGAGGGAGAGAGTGGTAGCAGGACAAGAGGGAGAGAGTGGAAGCAGGACAAGAGGGTGGAAGCAGGACAAGAGGGAGAGAGTGGAAGCAAGACAAGAGGTAGAGAGTGGAAGCAGGACAAGAGGGAGAGAGTGGAAGCAGGACAAAAATAAAGATGTAAACCAACATAACAGCACTTGATGTTCGGCAAGGCAAGGCACGTGTGGCAGGAAGGGCGATTTTGCTTTCCTCATTGTTATTTGCCTTTCCAGCTTATTATCTGTGTCCCTGGGGCTATAAAAACAGGAACGTCTTTGCTGCCTGTTATGCGTCACTTTTGTGAACTGCTGTGTTGTCAACATGCTTCTGTCACCGCTTCCTGCAAACCAGATACGACACCCGAGCCGGTAAGGATAAAATATACTGCTAAAATAAACAAATGTTTTTGACTTTTAGGATCGTTTCTAAAGTCTGAATTATCGATTGCTTTTTCTTTAATTCTAATCATCTTTCTTTGCGGTTTTCTTTAGTTTTATTTACTTGCTCTTTCCAGTTGCATTAGATTTGTTTGTTTGATATGTAATTTTGTATAAGTAGTGTTTTCTTTATTAATTTTTCTTTTGAAATATATTTGTTTGTATTTTGTTGCCTTTTGTCTTTGCTCTAAGTAACTGGTTAATTACTGACTCATTACTTATTTTCTGACTCGTTAGTTGCAAAATTTAATTTGATTTATTTTGGCTTTCCGTTTGACTAAGTTGATTGAGCTTTATACTCAAACCCAGCCTCAAAGTGACAACTTTACCGTATATCTTCCTCACCGTGTGCTTTGATTGGTTTGTTTGTTTGTGCGTGTGTGTGTGTTTTCCAAAATCTCCACTCTGAAACCAATTCTTTCTAAAAACTCCGGTCAGAGGCGAATTCTCCGTTTGCGTGTAAACAAAGGGCACAAATTAACCATGTACGTGTAAATGGTAGGGCTGGGCCATATATCGCACGATATTGTTATGCGCATCTCGTCAGTAAAGCCGGTGCCTTGATTAGTAGTAAATCGCCTTCACCTGCTTTCAGATGGAGCGGCATTTACTACAAAGAGCCGTAGTTCACTGACAAGCTGAGCCATATCGCATTAATATCGCGGACGTATCGCCATTCATATCGCAATGCATGATGGCAGCCACTAATGAGTTGTGATTGGTGGCAGCCACTGCAACAAGCTTTATTATTGTCACCATTGTTGAGAATCACAGGCTGATTATTGATGTCTGTGTTTCTAAAAAAATATATATTTTTAAATGTTTTGTTCAGACTATTGTTTAATAAATATTTTGGAGAAGACACATACCTATACACATATATGCTGTAAAATCAAAAAGTTGTTGCCAACTAGTTAAACTAAACTATCTCAATAAAATTCATTTTCAGATCACAGCATGATTATGCCAGAAGACACCCAACACCATCAGATACCACATGTTTTTGTTCATTCATCTGCTGTTAATAACAGCAAACAGACAAATATGAAGTGGATGTGTAAGGGTTAATAGACCAACTAAAGCAAACACTGATCGCCATAACGGTGACTTCCAATTTGAGATTTTCTCCTTCAGTGATTCTGCTTGTTAACATCAGGTGTCTTCAATAATGCTCAATCACTAAATTAATCACTTAATTATCTCATTACCTTTAACACTCTTGAGTGTTAATTTAACACTGGAGTTTGTGCTGTGTAGTAAATGCCGCTCCATCTGAAAGCAGGTGAAGGTGATTTACTACTAATCAAGGAACCGGCTTTACTGACGAGATGCGCATAACAATATCGTGCGATATATCGCCCAGCCCTAGTAAACGGGGCCTAAACATTTGTACTACTGACCCAATCCTCAGCACTGGGCCCTGCAGGAGCTAGTCTAAGTATGTGCTGTACTATTAAATGAAAGATAAAATATGATAGAGCAATAAAATGAAGAGTGAAAGTAACAGAAGCTCATACAATGCATTTTAGCAGGCTTAATTAAGCATGAAAATAACTGAAGGACATACTTTTTGAACAAATTTATCCAACTAATATGATTTATATTATATTGGTAGAGAAACCAAAATAATATAAATCATATTAGTTGGATAAAAATGACAAATGCAGTGAAAATACAGGTATCGGTTATATGGTATCGGTATCGGCGAGTACCAAAAATGAAAGCATCGGTATCAGACTCGTTCTGGTTTGTCTTGACAAGTTTTAAGTTCAAAAGATTACCCTGGTACTCATTAGATGAACTAAATAACTGTGGATTAGTTGAGTTAAGTTAAGAAGTTGAATGCGATAGGTTTTCATTTATGTATCAAAAGAGCTAAACCAGAAATTCCAATGAAGTAAAAAGTAGATAAAAACAAACCACATTCTCTTGACATTAGATTTACCGCTTTATTACTACATTGGTAAATAAAGGTAAATAATCATGCGATTGCTCTCTCCGTAGACTGGTGTCCGAGTCTAAGCCTCATTCCAGGTGATTGTGAAAGGCTTTTCAATGGTGTGAGATTGTGATGTTACATCAAACTGCAACTCCTGAACCTGAGGGAGAGACAGAGTTCATGATGCAGTTTATCAGACAGAATAAAAGCTAATCTACACACTCATGGTCAGCAGTTACTGCACAAATCCGCTTTAAAGGTTGTTATAACTTATTGGTCATAATTTTTTCCAGTGTGATGGACTGGAGTGGAATGGATCTCTTGTGGATTATTGTTTTGTTTAATCAGCAGATTCACTGCTGAGTGAGTGATGTAATGCTAAATGTAATTTGTAATTTGAAACTGAAGTATATGTTTGCATGACGCGTCTGACCTCAGCGTTATATGTGAATGGCAGGTCGGCGTCGGGCTGTCCAGTCACACTCAGTGTAACACGAGTGACGGGCGCTGTTACACCCCACACCTTCACCAGACCCATAGTCAACCTGTCGGCCTCGGCCAGACCGTCTGTGGGAACCATGCTGGTCAGAACACCCTGTACATATAAACACACCGATGTTACACACACATATAAACACACAGCTGTTACACATATAGAAACACACAGGGCAGCTGTTGCACACATATAAAAAGGAGAGCTGTTACACACATATGTTACACACTTGGATTCCCTATAGGGCTGGGCGATATATCGCACGATATTGTTATGCGCATCTCGTCAGTAAAGCCGGTTCCTTGATTAGTAGTAAATCACCTTCACCTGCTTTCAGATGGAGCGGCATTTACTACAAAGAGCAGTAGTTCACTGACAAGCTGAGCCATATCGCGTTAATATCGAGGATATATCGCCAACGATATTTAATGCGACATGGCTCAGCTTGTCAGTTAACTACGGCTCTTTGTACACAGCAAAAACTCCAGTGTTAAATTAACACTCCGGAAATATGAGTCCACACTCAAGAGTGTTAAAGTTAATGAGATAATTAAGTGATTAATTGAGTGATGATTGAGCATTATTGAAGACACCTGATGTTAACAAGCAGAATCACTGAAGGAGAAAATCGCATATTGTAAGCCACCGTTATGGCGATCAGTGTTTGCTTTAGTTGGGCTCTTGATCCTTATATTATTAACCTAAAATTTTGAATGACTGATGTATCTGTATTATGATTGCTAGATGATCAAGGAAAAAAATGATCTAACGGTGGCAATTATATTATGACAATCATCATTCAAACTGTATGGTTTTGATTTATGTCGATGGTTACAGCATAACTGTGATTCTGCATAATATCCAAAATTTCAGACTTAAGGAAATTTCATAACAGTTGTTTAAAAAAAAAAGTAATTTATGTGCACAAACAGACTTCAAGATTCAGTCAATGCATCTCAACAATGGTGACAAGCAGAATATTCAATTAGGAAAAGTAAATTACATAGACAATTCAGATCATAATTTATTCATATCTCAATGCATGATGGGAGCCATTAATGAGTTGTGATTGGTGGCAGCCACTGCGACATATTTGATTATTGTCACCAGTGTTGAGATTCACAGGCTGATTATTGATGTCTGTTTCTAGTGAAGTTTACTGGCAAGTGCGTTGATTGGAACAATATGAAATATTATGTATCATAAGAATCTTAATGATATTCATCTATACTGTACAATTACAAAGCTATTGCTGAGAAGTTAAGACAAAGTATCTCAATAAGTATGGATATATGAAATAGGTACACAAGACTGAAAATCCACATTAAATGTGCCATTTGGGGACAGGACTTATGATTGTGAAAACCAATATCCTAATATATGAGATCATTTAAATTTACAATAATTTTTAGGTCAATGTTTTGCAGCACTTAAATGTGTAAATCCAGAAGCCCAGTATTTATCTGGAGGTCTTTGTCCTTTGCCTGTCAAGCTAGTTTGTCTCTGCCTTTTCTGTTTTATTCTCAGATCTTATTATGAGTATGTCAAAACATAATTATCACCATTTGATCTTACCTTTCTTTGTTCATTTGAATGTTATAAATAGATAACAGCAGAAAAACAAATTTAAAGTGAATGTATGAGGGTAAAGAGTCCAACTAAAGCAAACACTGATCGCCATAACGGTGGCTTACAATTTGTGATTTTCTCCTTCAGTGATTCTGCTTGTTATCATCAGGTGTCTTCAATAATGCTCAATCATCAATAAAGTAATTAATCACTTAATTATCTCATTAACTTTAACACTCTTGAGTGTTAATTTAACACTCATGTCTGCATCATATCGTCCATCTGAAAGCAGGTGAAGGTGATTTACTACTAATCAAGGAACCGGCTTTACTGACGAGATGCACATAACAATATCGTGCGATATATCGCCCAGCCCTTATTCCCTATTGGGTTTATTGAATACTATCCAAATAAATCTGAAAGAAATGCACACATA
The DNA here is from genome assembly GCA_030578275.1 of Meda fulgida. Taxonomy (NCBI): domain Eukaryota; kingdom Metazoa; phylum Chordata; class Actinopteri; order Cypriniformes; family Leuciscidae; genus Meda; species Meda fulgida. Next base: position 38,893,642 of record CM060618.1, read on the forward strand.
GCTTTCTTTAAAATATATGAACGTACCGAAGACACGGTGAAAGTTGTCAAGAGGAAACGCTTGTTCTGTACAGTATCTGTAAGGAGAAAGAAGGGAAAACAGGTTTTAGGATAATGTACAAACAAAAATAAAGATACATATTCAGAACACACTTTTATTGTTTGCAATGCTTACATTAAATTATGTTACCAATAATAGCATTTATTATGAGAAAAAAAGTAATGGATCCAACACATGCTCATCAGAAATATATGAGCCATTTTAGAACCACTCACTGGACATTTCACTTTGAAAGCATTGCAGCGCCATTTGGGTTGAATAAATCAACATATGTTATCATTAAGTAAAATCAAAACCATTAAATTCCTCACAATAACACACACACACAGACTCACTCACTCACAAATATAACTTACCAATTCCCTCTCCGTCATCCCAGAACAAGGATCCATGTGCTGACCCTCCATCATCAAGAGCAACAAGAAGACCCAGAGGATTCAGACGACTACAAGAAAACCCCCCAAAACAAAACAGTGAACATTACATTAGTGTCGTGACATCACACGAATAAACATACTAACACCTATATTTTCATATTAAACTATGCCTATTATGCTATTTTAAAGGTTCCTAGTGTTGTATTGGAGTGTCCTATACCAGGTTCACATCCAACATCCAAGGTCAAAAACAGCATCAGCTCTTTTCTCTCAGTGTCTGTAACGCTTCCAAGGATTCAGTCTCTCTAAACTCCGCCTTTCTGAGAGCTGCTCTGCTCTGATTGGTCAGATGGCCCAGTCTGCTGTGATTGGTCAGAAACCAAACGCTCATTATCATATCTGAATCTGGGTTTTACTGTATCAATCTCATCAAAGTGGATTTGCTTTGGCAGCAGAAAACAGCGTCTTCTCGACATGAACAACACGAACCAAACTACAGTGTTTGAGGGCGGGGCAAAGAGACGCTGTTCAGCCAATAAAGACCACAGACTGGCATTATGCAAATGAGTTGGAAGTGAGACTGGAATTACTGACGACTTGTTACATGCAGTTCAGAATCGCTTTCTTTTAGGAGACAATCTGCACTTTGATCTTTAAACTTTGCAGACATTTTACATTCACAAACAGCTCTATTACACAATGCATAATATGGGTTCTTTAATACTTATTCAGTGATCAGAAACTTGGTCATCTTGATTAACAACAATATGAACTCTTAAAGACATGCAGAGAGAGTGGAATATGGATGGATATGTAAAAGAAAATTGACTGTTTGTCTAGCAAGAGATCTTCTGAAACTGGAACAAAAAATCCTATGCAACTCTTGAGAAATGTCAGAAGTCTTAAAAAAGGTGGCGGCAGCTTCTTGACCTGTAGTGTGTGTTGTTCTCTGCTTTCTGCCAGGGCAGGATGTGTCCTCCTCTCACGTGCAGGTTAATTTTCCATAATGGTGTTGCCATATCCACAAACTGTCCTCGCACTCCAACAACTTCCCCCTGGTGGATCAATCACATACCAGCAGATAAGAGAGTGCATTATGACTGCTTCTTTCATTGACATGCTACTAAAATCTTGCATGCTTGCTGATAAAATGCTTACCGTGTGGTAATCGTACCAGCGGGCGTTAGGCACGTAGCCCCTGACAACAGTAACACCCTTCACAAAACAAAACCAATGAGAAATCAATAAACAGCAACACAAACACCACATGCACACAGGGGCTTCATTTAAGGTTATGTCAGCAACCTCAAAACTTAAACATGACTACTGGAGACTGGCTTGTAGCATGAACACAGTGGAGTTGTGTTTGTGTAGCATGATCATAGTGGAGTTGTGTTTGTGTAGTGTGGAGTTGTGTTTGTGTAGCATGATCATAGTGGAGTTGTGTTTGTGAATGTGTAGTGTGTACAGTGGAGTTGTGTTTGTTTGAGTGAACACAGTAGAGTTGTGTATGTGTGTGTGAAATACAGTCTAGTTGTGTTTGTGTGTGTGAACAGTAGAGTTGTGTTTGTGTGTGTGAAATACAGTGCAGTTGTGTTTGTGTGTGTGAAAAACAGTGGAGTTGTGTTTGTGTGTGTGAAAAACAGTGGAGTTGTGTTTGTGCGTGTGAAATACAATGGAGATGTGTTTGTGTGTGAACAGTTGAGTTGTGTTTGTGTGTGTGAAAAACAGTGGAGTTGTATTTGTGTGTGTGAAATACAGTGGAGTTGTGTTTGTGTGTGAACACAGTTGAGTTGTGTTTGTGTGTGAACAACACAGTTGAGTTGTGTTTGTGTGTGAACACAGTTGAGTTGTGTTTGTGTGTGAACGCAGTTGAGTTGTGTTTGTGTGTGTGAAAAACAGTGGAGTTGTGTTTGTGTTTGTGTGCGTTCAGTACCGGGTCCAGTGCAGGTGTGATCAGAAGAGCGGGACCCCAGAGGAACTGTCTGTCGATCTTCCATGTGTTTTCATCTGTGACAAACCTGCAATTCAGAACATGATCTCATCAACACTGGACGGGATCTCATCAACTCTGGACATGATGCAGCTCATGAGAGGAAGCATGAAATGAAAACATGAGTTGCTGAACAAAGTACATTTATCTTGCTTTAAGGAAATTTAAATAAGTTTAAAACTGGGTTTAAAACACAACTTTTTTAAAAAATTATTTTTTGCATATGAATATGATAATTAACTTAAAGTTAATCTTAACTAAAGTTTAAGAGCAATACACAGACAGAAAATCTGGCCTAAATTCTGATTAGTCATTCCCATGATGCGTTGGGGGATATTCAAATTAATTAACCAAGCAATAATACCATTGATCAGCCGTACCAATCGTGGATGTTCCACTATGAAACAAACATTGTATCAAAGCAGCTTCACAGTATCAATCAAAATAACACAATTTATATTGTGAAAAGCGCTAAATAAATATACTTGACTACTAGATGTGATTGCATCAAGAGGGTGGACTGAAGATAGTGTGATGAAGATACACAATATTGGCAAAAGTTTTGGGACGTCTGCCTTTACATGCAAATGAACTTTAATGACATCCCATTCTTAATCCGTAGGGTTTAATATGGAGTTGTCCCACCCTTAGCAGCTTTAACAGCTTCAACTATTCTGGGAAGGCTTTCCACAAAGTTTAGGAATGTGTTTATGGGAATTTTTGAAGCGCATTAGTAAGGTAAGGCACTGATGTTGGACGAGAAGGCCTGGCTCGCAGTCTTCACGCTAATTCATCCCAAAGCTGTTCTATCGGGTTGAGGTCACACAGCAAAATCACCAGTGTTAAATTAACACTGCTCAGTGTTTATATGAGTCCACACTCAGAGAGTGTTCAATGAACACTGAAGCAGTGCTAAAGTTAATGAGATAATTAAGTGATTAATTGAATGATAATTGAGCATTATCGAAGACACCTGATGTTAACAAGCAGAATCACTGAAGGAGAAAATCGTAATTGGTATGTTACCATTATGGAGATCAGTGTTTGCTTTAGTTGGCCTCTTGACCCTTAATATTATAATTTTAGTATGGCTGTTGTACCTGAATTGTATCAGTCAGGTGAGGAAAGAGAAGAGGCGATTTCATGGTTTTGGTTGTGTTTAACCATTATCATTATTTCACATTCATTTGAACTGATCAGAGCTCAATTTCACAGCTACAAGTATTTTATTGGTCAAAGCAGCACTATCCTTGGAAATCACCATATTTGCAACTTTTACAATGTTATCTAAATAATTTCTTAAAATTAAATCACATACAAAACTGTTTTTGCCTTTTTTTTTTTTTAAACAGACATGAAGAACCAGCCTATGACTCTCAACAATGGTGACAGTTGTAAAGCATTTTGCAGTGCATTCTGGGTGCCACCAATCAAATCTCATTCATGTCTCCCATCATGCATTGCTGCATGAACAAATAATGAGCTCCTGTTCAGAGATCATTTGTCTGGATGTATCTACCTTGAATACTTTTTTAAGGTTTTTTGTAATTATTTGATCATGTAGATTTAATTGAAAAGGCTCTACAATAACAGTGCTGCTATAACCCATAATGTAACCTTAACTTTGGTATTATGTTCTCAATTTGTTCAGTGATTAAGGACAGCTATTGATTATGTTAAAACACAACCAACACTATTCAAACTTCATTTCTCTTTGCTCATCAGGCAGATACATATAAGATATAGCAGTTAAACAAAGAAATAAAGTTAATAATGTAAGGGTTAAGAGCCCAACTAAAGCAAACACTGATCTCCATAATGGTAACATACCAATTACGATTTTCTCCTTCAGTGATTCTACTTGTTAACATCAGGTGTCTTCGATAATGTTCAATTATCACTCAATTAATTACTTAATTATCTCATTAACTTTAACACTGCTTCAATGTTCATTCAACACTCTCTGAGTGTGGACTCATATAAACACTGAGCAGTGTTAATTTAACACTGGTGATTTTGCTGTGCAGGACTCTGTGCAGGACAGTCAAGTTCCTCCACACCAAACTCTTCATCCCTGTCTTTATAGACCTTGCTTTGTGAACTGGTGCACAGTCATGCTGGAACAGAAACATCGCCAAACTGTTCCCACAAAGTTGGGAGCTTGAAATGGTCCGAAATGTCTTGGTGTGTTGAAGCACTAAGAGTTCTATTCACTGGAACTAAGGGGCCAAGCTCAACCCCTGAATAACAACCCCACACCATAAACCCCCCTCCACCAAACTTTACACATGGCACAATGCAGTCAGGCAAGTACCATTCTCCTGGTAACAACAAATCCAAACTCGTCCATTGGATTGCCAGACAGAAAAGCGTGATTTGTCACTTCAGAGTACACATATCACTGCTCTAGAGACCAGAGGCTCTATAGCTAATCTGAAGGCCACATGAAGTTTGGAGGTCTATAGATATTGACTCTGCAGAAACTTGGTGACTTCTGCGCACTGTGAGCCTAAGCATGCGCTGTCCCACTCTGTGAGTTTACGTGGCCTTCCACTTCATGGCTGAGTTGCTGTTGTTCCCAATTGCTTCCACTGTGTTATAATTAGGGCTGGGCGATATATCGCACGATATTGTTATCCGCATCTCGTCAGTAAAGCCGATTCCTTGATTAGTAGTAAATCACCTTCACCTGCTTTCAGATGGAGCGGCATTTACTACACAGCACAAACTCCAGTGTTAAATTAACACTCAAGAGTGTTAAAGTTAATGAGATAGTTAAGTGATTACTTTAGTGATGTTTGAGCATTATTGAAGACACCTGATGTTAACAAGCAGAATCACTGAAGGAGAAAATCACAAATTGTAAGCCACCGTTATGGCGATCAGTGTTTGCTTTAGTTGGGCTCTTAACCCTTATACTTTCACTTAAAATTTGTTGTCTGTTCTTATTTATTTATAACAGTCAAATGAACAATGGAAAGTATGATCTGATGGTTTTGATTATGTTTTGGCATAATCTTGCTGTGATCTATAAATAGAACTTATTGAGGTAATTTGGTTTAACTTGTTGGCTATAGCTTTGTGATTCTGTAGCATATATGAAAAATATTATGTTTCTTGTAATCCAAAATATTTAATAAATATTGTTCTGATCAGCAGAAAGTTTTTGCTTTGTACAAAGAGCTGTAGTTAACTGACAAGCCGAGCCATATCGCATTACATATCGCTGGCGATACGTCCATGATATTGATGCGATATGGCCCAGCTTGTCAGTGAACTACTGCTCTTTGTAGTAAATGCCGCTCCATCTGAAAGCAGGTGAAGGTGATTTACTACTAATCAAAGAGCCGGCTTTACTGACGAGATGCACATAACAATATCGTGCGATATATCGCCCAGCCCAAGTTATAATAGCACTAACAGTTGACCGTGGAATATTTAGTTGTGAGGAAATGTCACGGACGGACTTATTGCACTGGTGGAAACCTATCACAGTCCCACACAGCAAAAACCCCAGTGTTAAATGAACTCTCCTGGGAGAGGAGTGATGATTGAGTGATGAGACAATTGAGTGATGATAGACCATTATTGAAGACACCTGATGTTAACAAGCAGAATCGCTGAAAGAGAAAATCTAATTTTAAGTCACCCATTATGTTGATCAGTGTTTGCTTTAGTTGGCCAGTTGACCCTTACATTATTAACTTTAGATTTTGTTTGGCTGTTGTAACTAAGCTATGATAGATAGATGAACAAAGAGAAAATGTGATTGAGATATGTTTGAGCATAAATGCTTAACCTGAATCTTTAAACTAATGTAGAGAGTTAGGATTACACTGTTGATTACAGCAGCCCTTTAAATTTATAGCTTGTGATTTTCAGCATTTTCAGTATTATCAAAAATATTTATTTAAAATTGTTCTGAATAAAAGACATTGAACTTTTCATTTATTTAGACACGCTTAATATCAATAATCAGCCAGTGAATCTCAACAATGGTGATGATAATAAAGCATGTTGCAGTGCATTCTGGGTGCCACCAATCAAAACTCATCCATTACTCCCATCATGCATTGCGGTATGAATAAATTATGATCTGAATTGTCTTAGTAATTCCCTTTTCCTAATTGAATATTCTTTTTGTCACCATTGTTGAGATTCATACGCTGATTCTTGATATCTGTGTGTGCCTAAAAAAAACATTTTTTTAATCAGAACGACTTGTAAGAAATCCTTATTATTGCTGTATATTGTCACTGGATCATATGCTACAGATTCACTGTGATGCTTTAATTAATAATATACTTTCAAATGAGAGATTAAGCTCTAAATTACTTCAGGGATTCAGGTGAAATGATGATTATGTTGAAACATAACCACCAACACTTTATCACCTTTTCTTTTTGTTTATCTGACTGTTATAAATCAATTACAATAATAAAATCTAAAGTTAATGTTTTAAGGGTCAACTGGCCAACTAAAGCAAACACTGATCTTCATAATGGTGACTTAAAAAATTATATTTTCTCCTTCAGTGATTCTGCTTGTTAACATCAGATGTCTTCAATAATGATCAATCATCACTCAATTGATCACTTAATTAGCTTATTAACGTTAACACTCATATTTTAACACTCAACACTCTTGAGGCTGGAGCCAAATAAACTCCCAGGAGAGTTCATTTAACACTGGAGTTTTTGCTGTGCACGCTTGAATTCACCGAGCTCCCGAGAGCGACCCATTCTTTCTGTGTTTGTAGAAGCAAACATTGGTGAATCAAGAACCTAGGCATGCGTCTGATTTTATACAACTGTGGCCATGGAAGTGATGGGAACACCTGAATTCAGCGATTTGGAGGGGTGTCTCAATACATTTGTCAATAGTGTATATTTGGAGGGAAAGAGAGGAGCACAAGATGAACGAAGGTCTTAAAGGGACAGTTGACATTCTGTCAACATTTCCTCTCATTTACTTCTACTGCTTGGAAGAAAATAACTGTAGCATGAGTGTTATGCTGAACATCTGGCTCATGGTTTTGGGTGATTTTCATATGTGTTTGAGTGAACTCTTGAGAAACACTCACTCGTGCAGAAGGGGTCTGACCACAGTGTTTCCATGAGCGTGAGCTTCGTACATCAGTGTGTTCAGATATGGCAGGAGTGTGTAGCGAATATTCAGCACATCACGAGAAACAGCAGCAAACTCCTCTCCCCAGGCCACGGGGTCCTGCCTCTGTCAAAGATAAGATTATCATCATTCAGCACTTCTGAAGAAAACATGAATGGATTATCACGCGAGCTTCATTAGCAGAATCATGAAGGATCTAAATAAAACATTTTTAGATCCAAAAAATATTACAATGTGCTGAAAACCAGCTCTTGAGAAAAGAACTTTGACACAATACATTCATACTAATGTCATACCTATAGGCTTAAATTAAAATAATCCAGTTTTTGGTTCAGAAATCCTCAATCTGTCCATAAACAGGTGATGTGAGTGTGTGTTCTTACTGGCATGTTTATTGTGTTATGGTTTCTGGAGAAGGGGTAGAAAGCTCCGAGCTGCATCCAGCGCAGACACATCTCGTATTCAGCAGGGTTAAAGAAGCCACAGATATCAGCGCCGGTCTGGAACGAGAGTGAAAGAGAGAAACACAAATATAACAGAGCATTCATAAATAAACTCTTGAGTCAGTGCAATGGCTGCATGATAGTGTAACCCAAATAAACTAAAAACATTATTTGATATGGAATATAGCACAAATGATAGATCAATAGGACGAGAGAGGCACTTACGTAAGGGATGCCAAATATGCTGAACTCCATCATGCCTGAAAGATAAAAACAAAGGGAGGGAGGTTTTGGTTTTCGTGCTTGCAGACATTAAATGAATACACTGAACTGTACAGTAGAGACCAAGAAGCACCAAATAATAAGCATCTTCATCATACCTATGATGGACTTCAGAAGCTGGTCCCAGCTGGAGTAGTTGTCTCCCAGCCAATGTCCTGCCCAGCGCCCACTAGACGGGAATGTTGAACGGGTAATAACCACTCCTCTCTTTCCAGTGGTACTAAGCAAAGCACTGTGAAATACACATAGCATCATTTCAACACTGACGAACCCGGCCCAAAGTTCAGTCAGGTTCTCCTCCAGTATGAGGGACCATTGGCTTTTTAGCCTCTATGTAAACGTGATATTGTGTGATTTTTGTTTGTTTTTGTATTTCTCTGTTATTATTTGTGTCAGTTACTGTTTATGTTTTGGACCATGTGAGTCCTTAATAAAGCTTTGATAAAGATGATGATGATAAACACACAAAGCAATCAAAACTCATATCAAAACAACCAAGAAATATATATAGTAGTTAATATTGAGGAACAGAAAACTCACTCATAAGTGGGTTTGGTGTGAGACCATCCGTACAAGTTGTGGACATCATAATGCTTGACGCGTGTGCCATCATCGAGGATCTGCTCGCTGTTCATGCACATAGTCTTATGGTTCAGACCTCTATGCATGGACTCCAGTGCTGGGAAAGGATCACACACATACAGATTCATTTTGGACAGAAAGTGCTAAACACTAGTATAATTATGAGTCAGAAAAAAACTCTACGGAAAGTGGTGAAGTCACACAGAGATCATTAACAGCGGTTCTTGTGGTAATTACAGTATGTCGGTCAGGAAATCAGAATGTTCGTCTATGATCCATCGACCTCAAATATGGCTTAACATTTGAAACATTTAAGAAGCAACTTCACTTGCTCTAGAGTTAACCATTATTGGGCGCACATCCAAGTGTTTGTGTGGAGTGTGGAAGCTGAAGTATCGCTCGCTTGCATAGTGACGCCGGGGCGATTACTATACTCCCTTATTTTTGGTCATACAGATAAGAGTACATTGTTCAAAATAGTAATTTGTTTTAATTTGTGTAAACTCACAATAACAAGAAAACATTGTGCCTTTGTAAAATAAAGAAAACAAACAGGATGCGCTTTCTGCCGTCTCAGTTTCCTCTGTAAATAAATGAGCTGTACTGCAGAGATGATGTGTCAGCATTGTCAACTTCATCTTTGCTCCCGATACTGACTCAGAAAAAGAATGTTCATTAATAAATAATCAAAATATATTCTTGCTATTTTTTCTGAGACATTCACAGTCATGATATTTGCCAGTGCTTTTCTTCAAGCTTTATGCATACGCTAGAGCTCGGAACGCATGAAAGGCACATTGTGATTTAATTCTCAGAGTATATTAAAATAATTAAATTAGTATAAGCATGCGCTTAGTCAACTAATGGTTTATATAAACGACTACTGGTCGACTAGAAAAACTGGGGCAGGCCTAGCAAATATTGACTATGGTGTTGTAAAATCTCTGGAGCCAAGTATTCATGCCAGGGTTCGCTCATAAGAACTTACGGGGCATGTATGGAGGATTTTCCAAAGTTTGATCCCCTAAACACTTGTCTCCAACGGTGCCATGCACAAAACTTGCCGGCTCATTCATGTCCTTCAGGAAAAAAAACACAATGACAGTGTTATCATCCAATCAATCCAAAGGGGAAAATGGTGATATGCAAATGATGTAGAAATGGGGCGTGGCTATGCTAAACCTTCACTTGCTCTTGCACAGCTCAGCATGACTCTGACAAGATGCATTCATGAATCAACGTCCTTGTTAAGATTTCAACAACATCTTATCATTTTCCTCAATTCTGGAGGTATTTAATTATTAAGGACGTGTTGTTTTAAGAGCAACAATGGCGTGTAATCTTGTACAATTTTAATTCATGAAATTGCTTTACTTTTCATTCCAACATGAAAAATGACAAAAAGAAAACACTCACGATCCAAAGTCCATCAAACTTCATGACGTTGTTGTAAAAGTCTTTAATCTGCTCTCCCCACCACTCTGCTGTACTTTTCTTGAAGAAATCAGGGAACGCCACGAATGCTCGGAACAGCTGAAAGTTTAAATGAACGAAACATTAGGTTGGACAAGATGCTTTAACCATTCCTACATGCTGATTGGATGTTTGCTCATTTGATTAAACAGTAATGTGCTTCTTATCTGTTCTGATTGGCTGATTTTGAGTTTGAACTACAGCATAGTACTAGAATGTGCCCATTGGCTGGTGGTGTGTCTTCTACATGCTGACTGGTTGATAGTATCTATGAGATCAATCATCTGGCTTGACTGCCCATTGTACTGATGATTTCAGTATGAATAGACTTGAATATGGGGGAACAAGAGCAAAGATGTCCAGTTCTCTGATTAAAGAGTAATAGAAATAGAAAGAATGTGATATATATAGAGAAAAATAAATAAAAAATGGATCAAGAGAGAAATAGGCAGATACCTTTACTTGAGTATCCCAGTCCAAAGAATTGTCCACATTAACATCGGGATAATCAGGCCACACCTATTAGAGCGAAACTGCTAAAATCAGGGGTTCAGGATCATTCCTGCTTTCAGTACATGTCCACATCATACTGTATATGACTGAAAACATCAGATCAACAGGTTCTCTAATCAAAATGCTCCAAACTAATAAAACAAATCTCTTCAACTAATGTTGCGTTCCAGATGTTTCCCACTTTAACCTCATTTAACCCGAAACTCTGAATCTGAATTCTTGCGCCACATTTGAAAATAATCAACACAATTCTGCTTCATTCATCATCAAATGAAACGTCTGACTGAATATGGGTTGATTAATTTCCTTTTCAGTGGTTTTTCCCAAGTAGGAGTTGGGAAAATTCCATTTTAGGACCTGGAGAATGCAGCATAACAAAACATATTAATGACATCTCAGGATAATGACATCAAGTAACAATATTTTAGAGGGAATACAACAGCACAAACATCAGTGAGTATTAGCAAAGTATTTGATGAAGTCAGTGCTGTTTTGTGCTATTATTTGTTTTGTTTTACTACAAAACATTCATCCTGTTTGAGAAAATTATGGAAATTGGTATGAAAATAATAATTGCAACACAAGCAAACCAGGGTTGTAAAAGCTACAGAGTTCAAGGTACCGCAGAACATGAAAGACCCCAATCATATGTCGCAGTGCAGAGAAAATTACACTGTCAACAAAACTATGAGGAATTGACTGAGTATACATCAATATATGCTGCTCTTTCTCTTTGTGTTTATCATACCTTTCCCCACACAATGTCATCGCTAAGCTTAGGAGGCCATTTGATGAAAACATCTTTTTCAATCCCGGTCTCAAACGCAGGGTAGGAGCCTTTAGTCTCATTGGCTGCTATAGCCGGGTCCTGAAGCACACAAACAAATAAAGCATGTAGTTACAGAATACATTTCACTGCATGTTTCTGGCCATACTGATGTTAGACTACATCCATCTATATGTATAAGCTCTGTTCTCATTACGACATCTTTTACCATTTTATGGAAACAACAGTTTATTTCCAGCAATTAATAATTGTTGGTACCAAAATGAAGATGAAGCGCATCCCCTCAGCCCTCATGCGGTCCACCAGAGCAGGCAGCCCCTTGAAGTTCTTTTGGTCCAGCGTAAAGTCCATCTGCCTCTCCATGTAGTCAATGTCTGCATATTGAACATCCTATGAGGGATCAAAGGTCAAACATTATGATCACTGAATAAAATACCAAAGACATCACACGTGTAAAAGATGAAGTCACTTACATAAGGAATTTTAGCTGCTTTCATGTCGTTGTAAAGATCTACGATCTCCGCATCATTGGCGTAGCCATATCGACAAAGCTGGAATCCAAGCGACCAATAGGCTGGAAGAACCGGGCGGCCTATCATCTATCAAACAAAACCAAGAGATGAATATTTTACAACATATATATTGAACATATATATTAAAGTGACTTAAGATGGTGGTTCCCAACCACATTCCTGAAGGCCCACCAGCACTGCACGCACGCACGCACGCACGCACGCACGCACGCACGCACGCACGCACGCACGCACGCACGCACGCACGCACGCACGCACGCACACACACACCTCAGTGTACTGTTGAACCACAGCTTCTGGAGTGGGACCCATCACCATGTAGAAGTCCAATATTCCTCCAATGGTGCGGTAGGTCAGAGCTGGAGTCGGCACGACGGTTACATCTAAGAGCAAAACAAGCAAAAAAAAAGGAGAAAAGGATGACATCATCCATAAAAGTCACGAAACTAGAAGAAAACGAATTTAATAAGGAAATAAACTCCACGAGACAATGTGTCTAAGCATAAACGCTAACAGAAACAATAACCGATGTTATTGTTATTAACAATGTTATTGTGTCCGGTGGGTCTGAGAGAAATGCTATGTTGGCTTTAATTAACTTTATGTTAACAGTTGGCTTTAACTCTTTTATGTTAACCGGTCCCATGTAACTAGGTTACGTTGGATTTATGTAACATTATTTATTTCAATTAACTTAAGTTAATTACATAAGATTAATCCAATGCCGTTTAGTTGAATAAGGTTAACAGTCTTACTTGTGTCCAAAACAATTAAGTTAATTAAGTTCAATTATCCTAAAATTAATATTTTTTCATTCAGCGTTAATGAGATAATTAAGTGATTAATTGAGTGATGATTGACCATTATTGAAGACACCTGAGAAAATCTCATTTTTTAACTCACCGTTATGGAGATCAGTGTTTGCTTAAGTTGGGCTCTTGACCCTTGAATCATGACCTTTAGATTTTGTTTGACTGTTGTACCCAAGTTATAACTCTCAGATGAACAATGAAAAAAGATGATCAGGAGATGATGGTTATGTTTTCATATAATCATAATTTGAACCTCTGAATTTATTTAGAGTGTAATCTGACTTTAATGTACATTGTTGATTCCAGCATCAATCTGATTCTACAGTATAAGATCCAGAATAGTCTAAATAATCTAAACGATTTCCTAAAAGTTATTTGATAAGAAGAATGGTTAATTTAGGCACACACAGACGTCAAGTATTAGTGTATGAATCACAACAATGGTGACAAACAGAATATTCAAATATGGAAAGGAAATTACTAAAACAATTCAGATCATAATTTATTCATAGTGCAATGCATGATATGAGCTATGAATGAGTTTTGATTGGTGGCACCCAGAATGCACTGCAACATGCTTTATTATTGTCACCATAGTTGAGATTATTGATGTCAGTGTGTCTAAATAAAGTAATTTCAAAGATTTTTGATCAGAACAATTTTAAATAAATATTTTGGATTATATTGAAAATGCTGAAAATTATTTTCTGTAAAATCACAGTATTGCTGTAATCAACAAGGCAAACATAACTCTCTGAATGAGATTTGTGATTCAAATCAAACTATGATTGACAAAATATAACCAACACCACCTGATAAACTTTTCTCTTTGTTCAACTGACAGTTTAAGATGAGATGCAACAGCCAAACAAAATCTAAAGTGAATGTTTAAAGGGTCAAGAGCCCAACTAAAGCAAACACTGATCTCCATAACGGTGACTTAAGTTCAATTATCCTAAAATTAATATTAATTAACTTAATTGTTTTGGACAAAATTAAGACTGTTAACCTTATTCAACTAAACAGCATTGGATTAATCTTATGTAATTAACTTACTTGAAATAAATAATGTTACATAAATCCAACATAACCTAGTTACATGGGACCTGTTGACATAAAGTTAATTAAAGCCAACACAGCATTTTTTAGAGTGCATGTTTAGTGTGTGTTTGTACTCACCCATGGCATTGCTGTTGAGCAGGAGAACGCCGTGAGCGTTTTTTGATTTCTCCAGACCCATGTGAAAGGGATGGACTCCATAACTGTTCAGTTTATACTGCAGATGGGCAGAAAGAGATCAGAGTTTGAGTTTGTGATGGGATTTAAGTTCTGCTCAGTGTTAAACAGACAATGTAGCGTTAATGAGAAATTTTTATTTGGCTTAAGAACCGTGCTAATCCCATTTCTCTGAAACCTACAGAATGCAGAATGACCCTAAATGTGAAGATATCAAGGCAAAAAATATAAGCGGAGCAATAAAATAACAAGCAATAAGCGCAATCTCACACAAATATCACACGCAATATCATTTACTTCATTCCTGAATGAATCAGCCGTTTGTGAAGTGCAGATGTAAGGGATAATGTAGAGCGAGATAAGGGGTTGTATTCGCTATAACAACCGCCTCACTCTACATTATCCCACTTATTACATGGCTACCTACCAAAAAAAAAGGAGTTTATTGATGTAAAAACGATTGTATTACTTTCCGCTAAAGAAAATAGTCTGTTCCGTCTCTGAACTGTGTCCATGGCAACGGTGTGTTATACTTAGCAGCGGTCTGTTATCAAGAAATAACAGACCGCATTCTACATTACAATTCAACCAAGCCATGTAATAGACATTATATATCACGCTTGTAGAACATCAGCACTGGTCTCGACACTCACCCCTGGAGGCTGGTCTTTGGCGAACAGGCCGTATGTGTGAAAGTTGAGGTCATGTTTGTAGCTGGGGTGCTCTGTTTCACCAACACCATACACATAGTTTGTCGGGAGGCGTGTGGAGATCTGAAGGAGCTGATCGGAGAATGTGAACCCTGGCACAGCAGAGTCCCATCTAGAGGTATGGAGATTTAACTCAACTTTGAGAACACTGCCTTAGTAATAAAAAGGAACTTATTTATCAGTCTAGTCCTATGTCTTTATTTAATGCATTTTATTTAACATATAAAAACATCCATTCATTTGAACTCAAACATTACATGCCATACACAGTAAAAACTCCAGTGTTAAATGAACTCTCCTGGGAGTTTATTTGGCTCCAGTCTCAAGAGTGTTAAGTGTTAAAATATGAGTGTTAAATTAACACTCAAGAGTGTTAACGTTAATAAGCTAATTAAGTGATCAAATGAGTGATGATTGATCATTATTGAAGACATCTGATGTTAACAAGCAGAATCACTGAAGGTTGAAAATCTATTTTTTTAAGTCACCATTATGAAGATCAGTGTTTGCTTTAGTTGGACAGTTGACCCTTAAATCATTAACTTTAGATTTTACTGTTTTAATCAAGTTATAACAGACAGATGATCAAAAAGAAAAGATAATCATATGATGGTGGTTATGTTTCAAAATAATCATCATTTGATCTGAATCCCTGAACTCATTTAGAGCTTAATCTCTCATCTAAAAGTATATTATTGGTAACAGCATCACAATGAAGCTACAGCATATGATCCAGTGACAATATACAGTAATAAAATGATTTCTTACAAGTAGTTCTGATAAAAAATAAAAAAACCTTTCTTTTGGCTGAAAACCACAAGCTATAAATTTAAAGGGCTGCTGTAATCAACAGTGTAATCCTAACTCTCTAAATTAGTTTAAAGATTCAGGTTATTATGCATTTATGTTCAAACATAACTCAATCACATTTTCTCTTTGTTCATCAAGCTTTCATAGCTTAGTTACAACAGCCAAACAAAATCTAAAGTTAATAATTTAAGGGTCAACCGGCCAACTAAAGCAAACACTGATCAACATAATGGTGACTTAAAATTAGATTTTTCTCTTTCTGCAATTCTGCTTTTTAACATCAGGTGTCTTCAATAATGGTCAATCATCACTCAATTGATCACTTAATTAGCTTATTAACGTTAACACTCTTGAGTGTTAATTTAACACTCATATTTTAACACTTAACACTCTTGAGGCTGGAGCCAAATAAACTCCCAGGAGAGTTCATTTAACACTGGGGGTTTTTGCTGTGTAGGCATGTCTCAGACATTCAGTTATCTATGTCCACTTTCATGGACTTTTAGGTTGCCACTTTTGAGTTGTCATGGAGATTCATTAATTCATCACAATGTTGTTAAATACCCTCATTTGTCTCGTATTTAAGTTATAGGGCCCTATCATACACAAGGTGCAATGCAGACGTAAGTGTGTTTTGCTAGTTTCAGGTGTGTGTTCAGGCGCATTGTTGGAGCGTTGCTATTTTGAGGAACTGAAATAGACTGAGCCACTGACCAACTGAAACCTGCCCTAAAGTCAATTGTGCAGGATTTTTTTTTTTTTAATTTAAAGAGCGCTCTGGACTGCATGTTACCATGTTAATTGAGGTGTATTACTCACATGATCTCTTCTGAGCTCTTTCTGATGACTTGGATCCCGAACGGCTTGTTCTGGATCTGAACCCTGTACAGTCTGTTGTTTTCCTCGGTCTCTGGTGTGGCCGGCAGCTCGAGGGGAACGGGGACCTCGAAGCGAGCGTTGGCCGGGTCAAAGATCTAGATCAATAAGACCAAAATCAGTCCTATTCTTGATTTCAGCCCTAAATGTTGTCATTTATTTACTTAATTCCTAATTCTTAAATCATCATTAGAGAATGGTGCTAGTAACACCAAGGTTATGGGTTCCCAAGAGAACTCATGAACAAAGTATACCGTAAGTGCAATGTAAGTCACTTGGATAAAAGCATCTGCCAAATGCATGAATATAAATGGTATATTAACTCATTATCTTGGTCAAAACTCTACATTTAGAAACGCATACCTTCCAGCGCAGGCTTTTTCCACTCAGGAATGTGATTTCCACACGGAGTTTGCTGATGTCTCGAGATTGAGATCGTTGACTTGGGAAATCGGTATTGCGCTCTATATCTACAATGATGCCGCTTGCCGTTTCAACAATGTTCCTGGTGACGTAGCCGTGGGTCTCAGCGTAATAACACCAGGGCTTGTTGGGAATACCTGAAGGCTATGAAAAATGATAAAAACATTTAGAGCAGATGTGTTGATCACTTTCTAACAGTACCAGGAAAGACACACTTCAGCTCAAAGTGTGTGTAAAAACAGCAGGGTTGAATATTGAATATCTCTCTGACCTCCCAGATGCAGCCGCGGGCTTCACATTTGGCCTGATCAGAACCCGCTTCAGGGTAACAGTCCAAGTGCAGAGATCTTGGGTGTTTGGCCTCCCAGTTGACTGTGTAGTCCTTCCCCAGTTCCAGCTCCAGATTTCTCAGATACATCACCTAGCAGAGGATGAATTATATCACGCAAATACCATTGTGTTTCAATAAATGAGAGCAGTTGACATTAAAGGGATAGTTCAACCAAAAATGAAAATTCTGTCAGTAATTACTCACCCTCATGTTGTTCCAACCCCGTAAGACCTTCATTCATCTTTGGAACACGAATTAAGATATTTGATGAAATCTGAGAGCTGGATCACTCCTCCATACTAGTCCACAGGCTTCTTCAGGAATTGAAACTTGCCGGCCTCGAAAAGTTATTAAAAACATCGTTAAAATAGTCCAAGTGACTACAGTGGCTCAATCTTAAGTTTATCAAGCGACGAGAATACTTTTTGTGCGCAAAAACAAACAAAAATAACGACTTTATTTCAACTATTCATTTCCTTCTGAGTCAGTTAAACTAGTGTAACAGCGTAAGCTTCTGTTTTTGTAAGTCACACGCATCACACACATGACCAGCGTCGGCCAATAGTGAGCCTACGTGTGACCTACGCAAACATACTAGTTTAACTAACTAGAGGCCCACGAGAAGGAAATGAATAGTTGAAATAAAGTAGTTATTTATGTTTGTTTTTGCGCACAAAAAGTATTCTCGTCGCTTGATAAACTTAAGATTGAGCCACTGTAGTCACTTGGACTATTTTAACGATGTTTTTTAAGAACTTTGAGGCCGGCAAGTTTCAATCTTGAAGAAGCCTATGGATTAGTATGGAGGAGTGATCCAGCTCTCAGATTTCATCAAAAACATCTTAATTCGTGTTCCGAAGATGAACGAAAGTCTTACGGGGTTGGAACAACATGAGGGTGAGTAAATACGGACAGAATTTTCATTTTTGGGTGAACTATCCCTTTAATGTGTCACGTGTGGTTTAAGACTAAAGTCATGTTGTCATTCCAAGAGCTTGAGCTCTGGGAGGAAGCAATGCACTATAGCCTCATGTTAAAGGGGACATATCATAAAAATTTGACTTTTTCCATGTTTAAGTGCTATAATTGGGTCTCCTGTGCATCTACCAACCCAGAGAACGTTACAAGTGACCCAGTAACTTTCTTTTAGTAAGCCTTTCTCCGCAAGCATGGCAAAAAATAAGACGATCAGATTTCACTGCCCTTCTGACATATGAAGAGGATCTTATAATAATATTAGTGGCCCTTAATCTGCACGTTTACACACACCAGCCAACATTTGGTTTTCACAAGCAACAACAGTGACCAGTTCTAACGCAATGGCAAAAGTTTGAGCAAAGCTTGACACTGTTGTGTGGTTGAGCACAGACGAGCACTGAACACTATTGACCAGAACATGTCACCGCTGTCTTAGGAACTGTCAACAGTTCAACAAGACGGTACACACGTCGATGAGATGAATCAATGTAACTCCACAACAACTACATACATGTCTCCACTAACAATTCAGAAACGTCCAGTTGCGTCTAAAAGTGAACCTCTTCCTGAGTCTCTCTGTAAGGCTGCACTCGCTACTGTTATTTCTGAGATTTTGGATTAGATTTGCATGTTTTGTTATTGTTGCTGAAATTTCACAGACACATTCTGGGGACACCATAGATTTATATTACATCTTGTGAAAAGGGGCATAATAAGTCCCTTTTAAATAAGACATGGTTTGAAGGACTGGCTCACAGTACAAATGACGTAATGTCGGCTGTAATTTTGTCATTTTTCACTTTGCTTAGAGATGTTCTCCGAATGTCAAGTGAGCTAATACATTTCGTCCCTTTGAAGGACGTCTATTTTCAGATGGCTTATTGTTGAGAAAACCTTGGCTTTTAATGGAAGTATTATAGACGTGCAATGCAATGCATGACGTATGTTTGCATTATGCTGTATTATTTATTATGCTTAAATGCGAAAACATTGTAATAACGGTGTGAATTTTTTATAAATATTATTACAATGCAAAAACATTACTTTCAATAGAAAAGAGTGTAAAATGCAACTGTAAGCATAGTTCATGGTAGTATTTGTTGTGCTATATTTAAATTCTTTAGAAAAATGTAACTTTTTTTCCTTTCATTTCTTTATTACAACAAATTAATAAATAAAATGTAACAAAACCTTAATGACCCTAAAATAGGCTTCATTCATCTTTCTCTAAAATAATATTTCTTTTTAGAATTTATTCTTTTGAGGTTTGAGGTGAACCGTCAGCGATTTCTGCTTTTAATTGAGTGGCCCTAAACTATACTAACAGGCCATGACGTTTCTGTCAATTTATCTCCGTAAGCTTTTATTTTTGACTTTAGTTGCATCACATCATATATGTTTACATGTGGAATGTACCATGCTATGATTCATACAGTATCTGCTCATTCTGTTATTCAGCTACAGTTTATGGCGAGCAATAATATTTAAAGATGCAATAACATCCTCCAAAGAGAGGTTAACGTGAATATTAAATACAAATGTTTAGTTTACTAACTAAACCTTATTTACTTTATATTCCTGGTCTCAATGTGCATTACACCTATTCCTGTAGGATTTTGAATAACCTATTTCAATCAAAATCAGCTAAATTGGTCACAAACACGGTTTCATATTGACGTTCAGAAAACTCTTTTATGTTAAATCTGTGATTACCTTCTTAATGGGATCGTAGTGAACCTGGGACTCGCACAAAGCAGCTGTATCCATGCCGTCCCACACGAGCACAGAGGCGGGAGCCGCGCTCACTCCCATCACGGTGATGTTCTCAAACTTCAAGCTGTTCGGATCCGTATAGCCGTTGTGGGCAACGTGCATAGTCAACACATCCTGCAATATCACATACATTACTACAGATTACAGGAATAGATGCCATTTACAAAAATACCTAAATGTCTACAATGTAATGGCATCTAAAAACAAACAAAAAAAAAACAAATGTGACTTTAGGATGATGTACATTAGCCACAGAAAACTGGTATCGAATGTGGGTGCCAGATGAAACAGTATCTAAGAAAAAGAGAGAAAGAAGTTATGAGAGACGAATCAACTTTATATATGAGAATCTGATTTTTTCAAGAAACGTTTGGGTAAATCTAATAATTTATTCTCTATAATAGGGCTCAATAATAAGGATGAACCTGAGATCAATTACAAAGTTTCAGGCCAGTGTTTTTTCACTACATCTCTTGTTCATGAGTTTCATGCCTTGCAAACGCAAACATTTGTTTTTCTTTGCACTTTTAATTTATTTTAATGTTGCAAATTCTGCTCATTTTAAAGGAAAATGTCTCTACCTTGCTAAAGTTATGTTTTGTTGGAGTCTTGGATGCATTTAAGCAAAATGTGGGTATACATTTATATCTGTCATGGGGTTAAAGAATAGCTGTTCTTCCCAATTTAAAATCTTTGAATGCAATATAAACACATTTTGGGTAACATTGTTCCATTTCTTACCATTCGCCAACTACATTAGCAATTTTAACATTAACTAATACATTATTAAAATCAAAAGTTGTGTCTGTTAATATTATTTTATGAACCTGAGCAAACAGGAACCAACAATGAACATTTGTAATATTATTAACTAACATTTAAAAAGATTAATAAATACTGTAACAAATCTATTTCACCACATTTTGTTCTGATCATAAAAAAGTGAAAACATAGGAAATATAAGTAGAAATCTGTAGATTAGACATTTTTGTTATTGAGCCATATAAGGTAGATGTGTGTGCCTGTAAAAGACCTCGAGAGTCTCCGTCGTCCCAGAACAGCTCGCCTGACGCAGCCTCGTTGTCATCGAGAGCGACGATCAATCCCATGGGAAGACGCCGGCTGAGGAAACACACAACTTTCACCAGAAACTCAAGAGCAGACAGACAACAGATCCTCTGAAGTTCAGATGGGATTGTTGTTCGTGAATAACGTCACAGACACCGCACAGCAAAGCTGGGTGGATTTTTAATATGTATTTGTGATGTGTTTGTGTATCAGTCTTAAAGATACGTTGAGAAATACGGTACATTTCCATGCTGAAGGTGTAATATATTCAGAGGGAAATAAAAGCAAACTTCAAAATAAACAGCTATTGAACACAGAAAAAATTCAAACAATTTTCCCTAATGTAAAATATAAACTCAGGCCTCATGCAGATGAACAGGAACGAGATGAATGAAAACAGAGGAACAATAAACAAAAGAGAAACGTTCCAAGCGAACAAAAACCCATTCATCTAAATATTTATCATACTAAACTCACATTGCAAACATTTATAGTGATGCATGTGAATCATCATCAACTGCTCTGAATAGTGTTCATTAATATACTATGGTAATTCAAAGAAGACTATAATACACTCTCCAAAAAATAGCACACTTTTTGTATTGGGCGTTAGATGTGTTTTATGTAAGTGGACGGGGCTAAAAGACTCCCTGAGAGCGGATTGACTGTTTTCACGGATAGAGTTTAGTGACAGTACATGGTTTAATAGCCGGTGTATTTTTAGGGTAAATCTCTCCAGGTTTCCCAGCATTACCTGTATGTAGTGGTGACATCTGGTCTCTGTACCGGCAGAATGGCTCCTCCTCTCAGGTGTAAACCAAGTTTATCAGCGGGCAGGTTCAAGGAAACTTTTGCTTTACGATCTGTAATCTTTATCTCCTAGAAAACAAAACAAAAATTGCATATATATACAGTGGGGGAAAAAATTATTTGATCCCCCTGCTGATTTTGTAAGTTCGCCCACTTACAAAGAAATGAAGGGTCAATCATTTTTATGGTAGGTTTTATTTTAACGGATAGAGACAAAATATCAACCCAAAAAAATCCAGAAAAAAACATTATATATAGGTTATAAATTGATTTGCATTTCAGTGAGTGAAATAAGTATTTGATTCCCAAGCAAAACATTTAGTACTTGGTGGAGAAAGCACAGAGGTAAGACGTTTCTTGTAGTTGGTCACCAGGTTTCCACAAATCTCAGGAGGGATTTTGGTCCACTCCTCTTCACAGATCCTCTCTAAATTTTTAAGGTTTCTTGGCTGTTGCTTTGCAACTTGAAGTTTCGGCTCCCTCCACAGATTTTCTATAGGATTAAGGTCTGGAGACTGGATAGGCCACTCAATGACCTTAATGTGCTTCTTCTTGAACCACTCCTTTGTTGCCTTGGCCATGTATTTTGGGTCATTGTCATGCTGGAAGACCCATCTTCAGTGTTTTGGCATAGGGAAGGAGGATCTCATCCAAGATTTTACGGTACATGGCCCCGTCCATTGGCCCCTCAATACGGTGAAGTCGTCCTGTCCCCTTAGCAGAGAAACAGCCCCAGAGCATGCAACCTCCATGCTTGTCTGGAGGGATGGTGTTCTTGGGGTCATAGTCAGCATTTCTCTTCCTCCAAACACGCCGGGTTAAGTTGATGCCAAAGAGCTCAATTTTGGTTGCATGTGACCGCAGTACTTTCTCCCAAGCCTTCTCTGAATCAGATGATCATTGGCAAACTTCAGACAGGCTTGTACATGTGCCTTCTTGAGCAGGGGGACCTTGCGGGCGCTGCAGGATTTCAATCCATTGCGGCGTAGTGTGTTACCAATGGTTTGCTTGGTGACTGTGGTCCCAACTGCCTTAAGATCATTAACAAGCTCCTCCCTGTGTGGTTCAGGGCTGATCCCTCACCTTTCTCATGATCATCCTTACCTCCTTAGGGCCAGATCTTGCATGGAGCTACAGACCGAGGGCGATTGATTTTTAATTTTGTATTTCTTCCATTTCCGAATAATCACACCAACAGTTGCCTCCTTCTCTCCAAGCTTCTTGCTGATGGTCTTGTAGCCCAGTCCAGCCTTGTGCAGGTCTACAATCTGGTCCCTGATGTTTGACAGCACTTTGGTCTTGTCCATGGTGGTGGAGAGGATGGAATGGAAGATACAGATTCTGTAGACAAGTGTCTTTTATAAACATAGCAAGCTGACATTAGGAGTACTTTCTTAAAGTGACAGGACTAATCTGTGTTTCACATTGGCACATAGTCAATCTATGGGAGGCAGAATTCTTGCTGGTTGGTTGGGGATCAAATACCTATTTCACTCGATCAAATGCTAATCAATTTATAACCTATATATAATGTGTTTTTATATGTGTTTTTTTTTTGTTGATATCCTGTCTCTCTCTGATAAAATAACCCTACCATAAAAAATGATTGACCTTTCATTTCAAGTGGGAAAACTTACAAAATCAGCATGAGATCAAATATATATATATATATATATATATATATATATATGTATGTGTGTGTGTGTGTGTGTGTGTGTGTGTTTGTAGTGCTAGAGGATGGTCTCACCGTCTCAAAGTCATACCAGATGGCATCTGGGATATAGGCCTCAACAGTTTCAACACCCTAAAACAAGCAAACAAACAAACAAACAGGAAAATCAGATAAACAATGACAAACATCTTATTGTGATAGTTTAAAGTTTGTTATTCATTACTCATTAAACTGATGGTAATTTTTGAAGAAAGATATGGTCCTCCTGTCATGGCTTTTCAAGATTCAGAAAGAGAGAATATGAGCGACATTTTGGAAAAGATTTAATGTTAGAAATTCATCAAAGTTTATTTAGATTGCTAAAGCTTCGGATAGATATGAGATTCTGCTGGTTACCTGCTCATGTAAAAATAAAAGGGAATGAGAGAGCCGATAAAATAGCACAAAAATCAACAAGAGCGAGCAATGTTATAAACGTTATATCTGGTTAGGGAGAAGCTATGGCAATAATCAAAAAAGAAATGAAGAAACAGCAGGATAGGTGAGGAAATATTATAGTATACAGAAAGATATCAATACACAGGGTGTGATCAGAAGGAACAGAAGGGAGGAGATAGACTAGACTGAGGTTTGACCACACAGGGTTAAATAAAACATTAGGTAAAAGTGTGCAAATTACAGAAAATGCAGAGCATATACTGTTACATTGTAAGAAATATAAAGAAGATAATTTTGCACAGATCTGGGGAAGGCTACAGAAAAATGTCCGCAGCATTGAAGGTACCAATGAGCACAGTTGCCTCCATCATCTGTAAATGGAAGAAGTTTGGAACCACCAGGACTCTTCCTAATGCTGGACACCTGGCCAAACTGAGCGATCGGGGGAGATGGGCCTTAGTAAGGGAGGTGTTCAAGAACCAGATGGTAACTCTGACTGAGCTCCAGCATTTCTCAGTGGAGAGAGGAGAACCTTCCAGAAGAACAACCATCTCTGCAGCGCTCCACCAATCAGGCCAGAGAACCTTCCAGAAGAACAACCATCTCTAGAGCACTCCACCAATCAGGCCTGAGAACCTTCCAGAACAACAACCATCTCTGCAGCGCTCCACCAATCAGGCCAGAGAACCTTCCAGAAGAACAACCATCTCTACAGCACTCCACCAATCAGGCCTGAGAACCTTCCAGAAGAACAACCATCTCTCCAGCGCTCCACCAATCAGGCCAGAGAACCTTCCAGAAGAACAACCATCTCTCCAGCGCTCCACCAATCAGGCCAGAGAACCTTCCAGAAGAACAACCATCTCCACAGCACTCCACCAATCAGGCCTGAGAACCTTCCAGAAGAACAACCATCTCTACAGCGCTCCACCAATCAGGCCAGAGAACCTTCCAGAAGAACCACCATCTCTGCAGCGTTCCAAATAATAACTGTTAAATAAAACATAAATTTTTAAGCATGCTTTATTGTACTTGCTTCCGACCTTCGATGATTCAGTTTGAAACTTTTTTTTCCTCCTGCATCCTATTCTTCTGTTATCCAGAGCGGCAGCGTACTGTGGGGATGTTTTTCAGGAACTGGGAGACGAGTCAGGATCGAGGGAAAGATGAATGCAGCAATGTACAGAGACATCCTTGATGAAAACCTGCTCCAGAGTGCTCTGGACCTCAGACTGGGGCGACGGTTCATCTTCCAACAGGACAACGACTCTCAGCACACAGCCAAGATAACAAAGGAGTGGTTACGAAACAACTCTGTGAATGTCCTTGAGTGGCCCAGCCAGAGCCCAGACTTAAACCCTATTGAACATCTCTGGAGAGATCTGAAACTGGCTGAGCACCAACAAAATCAAACTGGCAAATCTCATCTTATCTGTAGTTAGGAAATCTTAAACCACTCCATCGAGTTCGGTAATCAACTCTCAGGCTTGTTACCAAGCAACCATCCAACCTGATGGAGCTTGAGAGGTTCTGCAAAGAAGAATGGGAGAAACTGCCCCAAAACAGGTGAGCCAAGCATGTAGCATCAAACTCTAGTGTTTCAACAAAGTATGGAGCAAAGGCTGTGAATACTTATGAAAAAAAAAATATTTTTTTTTTTTTAAATAAATGGCAAAAATTTCAATACAAAGTTCTTTCACGTTGTCATTATAAGGTATTGTTTGTAGAATTTTGAGGAAAATAATTAATTGAATCCATTTTGGAATAAGTAAAATATCCTCTTGTCCTGCATCCTTAGGGCATATGTTATGCCCTAAATTAATACATGATTAATGAACTGTATTTTTTCTATGTACATTTCTGATATGCACTTTCTGTAAAGCTGCTTTGAAACCATATGTATTGTGAAAAGCGCTATACAAATTGAATTGAATTAAAATGTGGAAAAAGTGAGGCGCTGTGAATAATTTCGGTGTGTGTGTGAAACGTGTGTTAGTGTGAGTGTGTGTGTGTTCACTCACAGGATCCAGCACAGGTGTAATGAGAAGATGTGCTCCCCACATGAACTGTTTGTGCACTGCCCAGGTTTCACTGTCGGAATAGAACCTGCAGAGAAACAATTCTTATAAAGCAGATAGTGACGTTCCAGCTGATTACAATGTTACAAATATAAAAGTGCCAAAAAATAAATATATATATATATATACACACACACACACACTTTGCACTCCACAAGAAAAATATTAGATTATGTTATTAAACTATTCAGGGGAAGTTTAAATGAAAATTGTATTCGCGTATTTTTTTTACGTCCTACACACATGAGACATCTCATACAGAAATACATGAAGTTCATAAACACAAAAGCAACACTGGAACTGTTCCGCTGTTGTTTGCACATGCTTACGAACTCACTCGTGCATCATGGGCCGCACTACAGTCTCTCCGCTGACGTGGGCCTTGTAGAACAGCGTGTAGAGGTACGGCAGGAGGCTGTAGCGGATCTCCAGGTAATGCCTAGAGCTGTTCACCAAGAGAGAATCAGCACCGTATGATGCAGGGTCTTGGTCCTGTTAGAAAGGGACAGAAAACTAATCAGGAAGAGCCAGGAGAGAAATAGATACGTGGATCCTGATAATATGTTATGATGCTGGAGAGCCATCGGTCGTGGAGACGTAGAATGATTACTTTCCGACTAAAAGGTTGAATCTTTTTTATCTAATTTCACCAAGAATATCATTTTACATTCATCCTCATTTGCCCTCTCAAACTCTCACTCCAGAGGTCGAGATTGAATGTTTCTGGTTAGTTTAAAGAGCAACACATACTTTGAACCCTTGAGCGTTGTGGTTACGACTGAAGGGGTAAAATGCGCCCACTTGCATCCAACGTCTGCAAAGCTCCTCTGACGAGTCATCGAAGAACCCACAGATGTCTGCACCGACCTGCAGAAGAACATCATTAGATTCAGGAAAAATCACTATTTATTATTTCAAGTGTTTATTCAAAAATAAAAAAAACTAAGCAATTAAATGGAGCTCAAATGGAGATTCCAGTGTTTTATATATGAAAAAGACACCAGCAGTCTGACAAATGTCTGCATAGAGTATCAGGGAAGATCAAAAAATGTATTGTAAAAGGCGTTTCATTTGGAGTCAAATCACTTACGTAAGGGATTCCAAAGAGGTTAAACTCCAGCATGCCGGGGATCGCCCACTTAATGTCATTCCAGGTGGCGGCGTTGTCACCCAACCAGTGCCCAGCGTACTTGCCCACCCCGGGGAAGGAGGAGCGGGTGAAAACCATGGAACGGTTCTTCCCAAACACTGCTCTCGATGCCCTGGAAGCAGAATACACAATAGTAGTCAGTGCCAAAATTCAGAAATCGTCATGGTTGTGATGTCACAATAACGTGTTAATCTGTATTAATAATTCTGACCAGCAGCATCAGTCAATCATAACAGAGATTATTTGGATACAGAGTGTGAAAAACCAGCACTTACTTCTCAGTGGCCAGGACCATAGAGTATCCATAGAGACTGTGGACGTCATAGTGGTTCCCCCAGTTGTGTTTAGCATCCATACATAAGGTCTTACTGAACATCAGGTTATCAATGATACCTTTAGAATCCAATGGAAATCAAGAGGACGGATGTTTACAGATGGTGAGGAAATGCTGATATGAAATATAGTGGTCGATGCATTTCAGACTCACGGGGGGTGAATGGGGGATAGTTGAGTTTGTTTTCAGCGCAGCCTTTGATGCTTCCCTTTACAAAATTGGCCACCTCATTCATGTCCTTAGGAAAAAAACAGAAATTCAGCGTTCCCTAATTCAGGCAACTAATGTTCTCGAGATTAAAGCAAAACGTTAGGGAGGCTTTAACGTCAACATGAAGTGGCATTTGTAACCATTTTACTTTCATAATGTGATGCATTTCTGAATCAGAATATTCAGTGAGACAAATTGTAGGGCAGAACTTGATTTTATCAATCAGGAATTGATTGGATGGCATAAAATGCGTTTTTTCAACACAGTCGCCACTAGCTTCTTGACTGTAATAATATTTGAAACATGATGCATTTTCTTTAAAGCTGCTTTGAAATATATACCGTGAAAGTGCAATACAAATGAATGTGTATTTAATTGAACAGGAGTTTGATGAATTACTACTGTAAATAGGGTAAATTATGATTTTATGTTGACTTTTGTGGTTTACATGAGATGTTGATACTATGTTTAAATATCATGATTAACAAACCTAACAATGTATTTACTCAATAAAATTGAGTTCACTGCACTCAAATAATACTGAAAAACTTGAAGTGGCTTGAATGACTGAAACATAACTCAAACTGAATGAGTTATAGAACATTTCAGATCCCAGAATGATAATTGAATAATACTTGTAGTTAAGTGATCAATTAAGTGAATATTGATCATTAGTGATGAACACCTGCTGTTAACAAGCAGAATCACTGAAGGAAAGAGAAACACAAGAACTACAAGGTTTAGGGTCACCATGATGGAGATCAGCGCTTGCTTTAGTTGGGCTCTTGACCCTTAACTTAAGAGTACAAGTTTTTCTTTTACTGTTGTAATTGATTGTCTACCAACCACTTATTACGGCACAGAATTCAAGGAAAAGTATGATTGTTAATGATGGTAAAAGTTTGATGATGACAATCATCAGTTAATGACTTGATTCACTGAACTCATTCTCTGATAAAAAGGCAACAAATTATTAGTTTAATTTGAAACTGAGACTCTACAGTGTAAGAACTAGCAATATTATAACTGTCAGATAATATTAAGGATTTTACAGAAAATGTAATTCGTTGCCAAAACTAACACAGATATTATGGATCAGCATATGAATCTCAACAATGGTGATAATTAAAAAACTATTCATACTGCAAAGCATGTTGGGTACTACCATAATACAAACCTTATCCGTGGCTCCCAGCATGCATTGCAACATGAATAATTTTTTAATGGTCACCATTGTTGAGATTCATATGCTGATTCTTGATGTCTGTGTAAGTCAACTTGATACCATAGAGGTTTTTAAAATCTGATTGTAACAACACTGGGCCTTACAGCAGAACCACAGTTCTTTTATAGTGAATAATATAAATTATATATCACTTGTTTAATCAGAGGTTATTCTCTAGAAAAGACCAGAAAATCAAGACACTATATGATAATTCATCTTTCCATAAATCATCATCAAAACACAACCACATGCTCACATTTTCTTTTGGCTTTTGTGTCATAACAAGTGAGTTATATAAACACTCATTTACAGCAGCCAGAGGAAAAACTGGTGTTATAAAGACAAGGGTCAAGAGCCCAACTAAAGCAAACACTGACCACTATCATGGTGTCTTTAAATGAAACCCAATAAATCATCTTCATCTAAACCTCTGTTCATTCACAATATCGACTTCTGTAGACGCATGACTCAAATAACTCAATAACTCATAACTCAAACTGGTTAATAAGTGAAGCTGGTAATGCTGTTTGTGGAGTTGTTCAATCCTCCTCTGAGATCTTCAGAGATTTAAACATTTTTTATCTTCAGTGATTTCATCTAATGTTGTGGTTGGAAGTCAGTTGTAGTTCTTGTGTTTCTCTTTCCTTCAGTGATCCTGCTTGTTAATAGCAGGTGTTCGTCACTAATGCTCAACAATCACTTCATTAATCACTTAATTAATCACTTAATTTCTTGACTGCAATATCTACTTTTAGTGAACTCAACTGAAATAATTTCAGAGTACTCATAACTATCTTTTGTTATAAACTTAAATTAATTGAGGTAATAAGTTTCCTCAAATGTAATGAGTTAGCTTAACTCATTGGATTGGACTTTGTGTGTGATATTGTGAGCTAGCAGTAACTGCAAGTGCTCTGAGTTCATTTAATGTTTGTCATTTCACTGTTTTTACTCAATAAAGTGAAGTTTCAGCTGTATACAGTGTTAAATACTGTGAAAAGTTTATTTGTGTATTAAGAAATATGATTGTTTTAGTAAACTCAAATAAAATAAGTTCAGAGTACTCATAACTATTGTTTTTTATAAACTTAAATGAATTGAGGTAATCTGTTTCCTCAAATGAAATGAGTTAGCTTAACTTGTTGGGTTTTACAGTGCATATTGAAGCAGTGACATTTATTGACTTGTAGGAAGTTGGAGATTGGAATCAGAACATTTCATGACCATTCCACCAGGTCGTAAAATGATCAGGTTCAATATTTGGTGACAGGTAATTATCTCTGCAGGTTACTTACAATCCAGAGAGCGTCATGCCTGACTTCTTTGTGGAAACGTGAAATTTCATCAACCCACCAATCAATGCAGGACGGGTTAGTGTAGTCAGGAAACAAGGTTTCCCCTGGCCAGACCTGTGATGGGAGAGAGGGGAGGAGAATGTGATTAATATAAATATAAATAATGTTGGAAAAAATGAATGAATGCAGATGTCCAACAACAATTGGGTATAATTGCAAACATAGAAATCATTCAAGTTCAGATATTTTTATAAAGAAGGACCCGTTTTCAATCCCAAACCCTACTAATGAATACCCAACCTGGAGTATGTTTGGAGGATCGTACCTCTCCCAGTAGAGGCGTTTGCCCGTCTGCTTCAGTGACCCAAGCTTTAGCTGCATGACCCCTGTCAAGGGCTTCATACGCTCCGTTTATCCTTCCACTGGTGGACACGGCAGGATCCTACCAAGAAGAACATGTTCTGAGGTGTTAAACTGGGCAAAATCCAATTCAGCAAGGGGTTGAAATGTATGACCCTAAACTTGCTTTTGTCTTCTGTTCAAATCCCAGAACTAACGTACCAACCTATAAAATCAAAGGCTCACCAATATGACGATGTATTTCTGCCCTTTATCATGCATGTAGTCAGCAAACTGAGGCAGCTCCGCAAATTTCACCGTATCATAAGTGAAGATCTTTTTGTCCTCCATGTAGTCAATATCAGTGTACTGGACGTCCTAGAACACAAAATAATGATGATTCAGCTGTGAGTCTCTGTAAAGTTTCCTTCTCTCACTGAATATCCTGTTTTACTTCAGTGTCTAATTATGGAAGCTACTCTCTTAAACTAAACATACAACTTCTTTATTGGCATTGATTGTTCTGTGAAGAATTAAAAAAAAAAGTTCTTTACACTAAGAAATGAATGGTTCTTTTAACAACTATTTACTGAAAGGTTCTTTGGGGAACTAGAAATGGTGCAATGCAAAATTGTAGATTCACTGTTGTTTGGATTTTTCTGGAAGGCTTGACTTCCATCAGCTGACCAGTCATTTTCTAATGCAAACAGGTGGAGATGCAATATCCTGACATGCCTTCTTTGTTCGAATGACATCAAACATTGAGCTTCAGTGCATCTTTCGGCAAACCCTTCTAAATTCAGGTGAAATACACATATGTGCAGTTATTAATCATGAATCCGTGCTCTCGATTGTGGCTTTGAGGTACTGGGTGGAATCAAGTTTAGCCTCCTTCTGTTCCTGGCACTTACATAGGGAAGGCCGGCCTGTCGATTTCTCTCCACGACTCTCTTGATCTCGTCCAGGCTGCCGTAGTCCCAGCGGGAGAGCTGGAAGCCCAGAGACCAGTACGGAGGGATGAAAGGCCTACCGATCAGCTGGAGAGACATGAAGCCATGTTAACCACGTTGAACATCAGCGTAGGGCCTATAGGAGTTCACTTCAACTCTCGTCACAAGCTAAAGTCAGTTGGCATTAATGACATTTTGGTAAGAGGTTCATGGCGTAATCTGGATCAGGGTTTATTTTGCAATAATGACCATCTGACTGCTTATTGCTGCTATTTGCCAGTAAATAAAAAAAAAACATCAATGGACCAGTGTAATTTTAGTATCACTGATATGTTATAGTTTTTATTAACATTTAAAAATATTACAAATATTTTTTTAAATTATGTTTTCAGTCAAGTTCTTAAAAAAAATTACATTTAGCTAAAAGAAAAAAAAAATACATTTAGCTAAAATATATATATAAGAACTGGTATAAGAATATTTATATATATATATATATATATATATATATATATATATATATTAATGGTTTTAGTTTTACGTTTAGTTTGAGTAACTGGGAATAACTGGAAATGATGTCACACGGGTGGTTGCTGGCGAAGAAGATGAAGGTATTCCCAACACAAAGTTTTAATAAACCAACAGACAGGCAAACTTAAACCAACAGACACTTAACATAGACATTACCACAAAACACAGGCAGGGACTTAAATACACAGAGATGATTAACTAAACGACGAACAGCTGTGATGATTGTGTTAGTGTCCATGGTGACAGATGAGTGGCGGCAAATAAGAACAAGGAACACGAGACAGGAATGACAACAAACTAAAAGTCCTTGAGCTAAATACAACTGAACATAATGATGACACATGAAGTATTGATGTGATTTGAAATGTGTTTTTTAGAAATTAAAAATATTTTGACCAGGACAATAGTCAGTTATGCAGTTTAGCCAGAGTTGTGTAATAAATTAAAATATTTTACATTATTTTAATTCATAATAGTTATGTAATATTTGTAATTAATAACATAAACCTTTTTGATCACAGAATGCCCCAAATGAATCAGAATAAAGCATTTCAGAACATTTTTCAAATAAATGTAATAGAAAAATTATCACCAAAACAATAACAATTTTAATTAAAAAACTATGTGATACAATAAAATTAAAAATACAATGCAATTGTGATCAGAGGGAGTAAGCTATTCTAAAAAGATGGGTTTCAAGTTTTGATTTAAAATGTGAGAGGGAATCAATATTACGGAGGTCCGATGGAAGCGAGTTCCAGAGCTGAGCAGAGCAGCTGAAAGCTCTGCTGCCCATAGTAACAAGGCAGCTGTTGTTGAATAGGAGTGATGTGATGAATAGAGGGGGCACGGGTGATAATACGAGCAGCTGAATTTTGGACCATTTGAAGTTTACGGAGTGTTTTTTTTTTTTTTTTTGCGGGAGGCCAAGCAAAAGGGAATTGCAGTAATCTAAATGAGAGGTGACTAAACTATGAACAAGAATGGCAGTGGAATGAGGCGTAAGGAAAGGGCGTAGACGGTTGATATTTCGGAGATGATATAAGCAGACCGGGTAACATTATTAACATGTAAAAGAGAGGGTGCTGTTGAAGATGACACCCAGACTCTTAACCTGAGGGGAGGGGGAGATGAAGGAGCTGTCAATGGGAATGGAAAAATTATCGAGTTTGTTTAATGTTGATCTTATACCTAGAAGAAGCCATTCTGTTTTATTGCTATTTAATTTAAGAAAGTTTGAAGTGAACCAGGACTTTATGTCAAGAAGACAGTTAGTAAGGGAAGATGGTGGAAGTATTGAGTTTGGTTGAAAGATAGAGCTGGGTGTCAGCTGCAGCAATGGAACTGAATCTGATATTTACGGAAGATGTGACCAAGAGGGAGAAGATAAATAATAAGATAAAAAAATAAACATATTATAAATGTTTATAATTCATAATAGAATATGTTTAGCAGTCAAAATACAAAATCATATTTGAATGTATAATAGCATGACTGACCAATAAGAACCAAGTATTTTTGTACAATAAATTGTAATATTTAGTAAAAAAAAATATTTCCAGAGCAAAATATGTACCAAAACATAAAAATGTGAAAGAATAAACAATCTGTAAAATGCATTAAAATACAAGCTATCAATCTGATATTTTTTATATTTTAAAAAATATAATAATATATTTTATATATATTATAAGAAATATATTTTTATTATTTGTATGAGCTTTTTGATTTTAATCTGACTGAAAACTGGAGAAATGACTATGGCTCCGTCCCAATTCGCCTACTTATACTACGCCCTGAAAGTATGTACTCTTTTTGTGAAGAAAAAGTACATACTTTTGAGTGTGTAGCAAAAGAGTAGGCAAGCTTTGTGACACACTACTTCGTCATCATTAACGGACAGATCTGTCGCGTGCATCCTGTTACCGTAAACTGTCCTGTCAATCATCTTGTCACAGTTAAAATCCTCCATTCAATCTAATTTAATTTCCTACCGTTTCGGAGAGAACTGTAGAAGCACTTTCATCTGCAGTCGCGGGTCTTTCATGAAGAGACTCTCCTCGTGTGTTTGCAATTTGAATGTAATGATGCATTTAAAAGTTAAGGCTAAAAGTATCTTTACAAAAGTTCACAATGCTGCTGCAGATGCAATATAATGTAGACAACATTGAATAAATACATTTTCGTCAGGTTAGATACTGGTAATTAATCACTCAAATCCCTTTATCAAAACCTCTCTACATTACCGCCGGACTCGCACGCCCTCCATGTCTGTAATTTTTTTTAACACTTTTCACTCGTGTTTGTAGTTGTAATCGAATCCTCGTCCAGCGCGCGATGGGTTGTGGGCAATATCAGCCATTAGAGTGCCCATCGATCTGCACTTTAGTTCACTACACTTTAGAATTAGTAGATCATCCGGGTATCTTTGGAACACTCATTTCAACATACTACGATTTGGGACGTACTAATTCTATTGTCGAATACTATTTAGGACGTATAGTATGCGAATTGGGATGCAGCATATTTGTTCTTGCCACATGTCCTAGCATGTGTCCTGTCCAGCATCTTTTGTCTCTAACATGAAAAAGCATTTCCAAGTGTTTACACTGGTAACTGGTATTTCCATTTACACTCACCTGTGTGAACTCATCCACCACTGCCTCTGGTGTGTCTCCAAGCAAGATGTAGAAGTCCAAAACCCCTCCAATAGTCCGGTAAGTTACGGCCGGAGCTGGCTGGATAGTCACCTCTGCACACACACAGACATAAACAACTGAAACTGCTCTCATTTGCCAACCTCATTCCATACACTCAAACACATCCAAACGCACTATACATGCAGAGACATCTCAAATCATGTTATTAACGATTATGACTTTTTTTAAAACTACTCAAGAAAGGGTCTGTTTACCCATAGCATTGCTGTTCATGAGGAAAACACCCATGGATTGGCCGCTGGCATCTTCCAGACATGTGAAATAGGGGTAGTGGCCGTACAGGTTGTGTGTGTCCTGGAGGAGGAAAGTCATTAAGGTTTGTAATGGCAAATTTCAGACGTTTAAACAGTTAATTAGACAGTTTGGGACATTTATATCTCGTGATCTTCAAACACAAATTGCAGGATAATCCTAAAACAGAAGTAACCGCTCTGCAATGTAAAAAAAAAACTTTTGTTCTTCATGTGAAATGTTTAAATGAGTTGGTTTAATCATATTGAAAACTAGTTAATATGACAAAATCAACCTGATTATATATTGGTTATACCAAAAAAAAAGATTAATTAGAATTAAAGGAAAAGTTTACATGCCCTAATTCCTTCTCTGGAACACAATGTACTGTATATACTGTATAATTTTAAGTTGTTATTCGCTGCTAAGTGCTAAGTAGTGAGTTGTTCTAAATGATTCCTTCATTAATTGGAATGGTCAGGTTCTTGACTGACTTTTAATTTTAATATTAATATCATATATTTTTTTATATATATATATATCAGTCAAATATAATAATAATAAATAATTTTAATATCAGTCAAATGACTTCAGGAGGTTTGGAATACAGTGCATGAGTTGTATGAACTTCTTTTATGATGCTTTTGTATCCTTTTTTGAAGCATGACATCCTCAGTCCTTCAACGTGGCCAGCAGATTCTTCAAAAACATATCTAAAACTAGGGCTGCACGATCGCACGATATTGTTATGCGCATCTCATCAGTAAAGCCGTTCCTTGATTAGTAGTAAATCACCTTCACCTGCTTTCAGATGGACGATATGATGCAGATATGAGTGTTAAATTAACACTCAAGAGTGTTAAAGTTAATGAGATAATTAAGAGATTAATTTAGTGATTGAGCATTATTGAAGACACCTGATGATAACAAGCAGAATCACTGAAGGAGAAAATCACAAAATGTAAGCCATCGTTATGGCAATAAATGTTTGCTTTAGTTGGACTCTTGATCCTTATACTTTAAGTTTAAATTTTGTTTTTCTTCTGTTATTGAATCATTGTAATCAATTGAACAAAGATAAGTGTGATCTAATAGTGTTGGTTATGTTTTGACATTACCATGTTGTATTATGAATAATGAAAATCATTCAGATGATCTAGTTTAACTTAATAACAACTGCCAAATGTTTCTATGACATGTGATAATTGAATTTTTCTTTTAATCTATAACATTTTATAAAAATTGTTCTGAGCAAAACACTTTCAAATGCAGTTATTTAGAAACACAGACATCAATAATCAGCCTGTGAATCTCAACCGTGGTGACAATAATAATTCTTGTTGCCACCAATCACAACTCATTAATGGCTCCCATCATGCACTCAATATGAATAATTTATGATCTGAAATGTCTATGCAATTTACTGTTTCCTAATTGAATATTCTGCTCGTCACCATTGTTGAGATGCACTGACTGAATCTTGATATCTTTGTGTGCCTAAAAGAAAGTTGTTGTCTTTTTTACAACTTTTAAATAATCATTTAATTCATATCTTATATCTTAAGTTCTATTGTAACTAACATCATAAATCACAAACTTTTACTTCAAATGATGTATGCCATCACTATAAGTTCTTTTTTTTCATTGTTAATCTGATAAGTATAACTCAAATACCACAGCTGAACTAAATTTATCGTTTATAGTGTAAGGGTCAAGAGACCAACTAAAGCAAACTCTCATCTCCATAATGGTGACCTGAAATTCCGGTTTTCTCCAGTGATTCTGCTTAAGGTGTCTTCAATAATGCTCAATCATCACTAAATTAATCACTTAATTATCTCATTAACTTTAACACTCTTGAGTGTGGACTCATATACACTCCCAGGAGTGTTAATTTAACACTGAGTTTTTGCTGTGTACAAAGAGCCGTAGTTCACTGACAAGCTGAGCCATATCGCATTAAATATCGTTGGCGATACGTCCTCGATATTAATGCGATATGGCTCAGCTTGTCAGTGAACTACGGCTCTTTGTAGTAAATGCCACTCCATCTGAAAGCAGGTGAAGGTGATTTACTACTAATCAAGGAACCGGCTTTACTGATTAGATGCGCATAACAAAATCGTGTGATTAATCGTGCAGCCCTATCTAAAACCTCGTATTTCACTGAAGAATCTAAGTCATACTGGTGTGGAATAGTGAAAATGTTTGTGATAATGATCTAAATGTTATGACTCACGCCGTTGGGAAAAGCATCTCTTGTGAAGATAGGCCAGGTCCTCCAGTTGGTGTCGTGGCGGAAGGTCTGATGGACGTGCTCTCCAAGTCCATAGATGTTGTGAGAAGGGAGTTTAGCCGAGAGCTGAAGGTACTGGTCAGCAAAAACCAGCGGCCCAATGGTTGTGTCAAACCTGACCGAGCAAGAGAGCAAGTTTACTCACAGTTTAGTGTGTGGGTGAATGTCATGAAACCTGTCAAGAACATATCCATTGGCCAAATTCACCCAAAACATTGACAATGCACACCCAAACCACATGAATAAATGACAAATATGGGTCATCAAAAAGATCATTTTATGTAACCAAAGAAAAACAACTTCCTATTCTTGAAACCACAGCTAAAATGATAGCTAAGAATCATTCTGTAACATATGCATCTTTTGATCTAAAACGTTTTAACAAAGACATCTGTGCAAACTTTTATGACTTATTACTGTAATTACCAGAGGTGTCAAATCCAGGGTCAGAAAGTAAAATTCCTGCCATATTTTTATTTCACCCATGAACTCACACAGCAAAAACTCCTGTGTTAATGAACTCTCATGGGAGTTTATTTGGCTCCAGACTCAAGAGTGTTAAAGTTAATAATATAATTAAGTGATTGATTGAGTGATGACTGAGTATTATTTAAGACACCTGATGATAACAAGCAGAATCACTGAAGGACAAAGGCACATTTTTTAAGTCTCCATTATGGTGGTCAGTGTTTACTTTAGTTGAGCTCTTGACCCTTAAACTGTTATTGTTAGTTTTTTTTTTTTTTTTTGTATGTTTGATTGTTGTGACTGAGTTATAACTGTCAGATGAACAACAAGAAAAGCTGGTCAGGTGGTGTTGGTTATGTTTAGATTAAATCACATATTGACATTGACCTGAAAAATTTACCTTATTGATTACAACAGAATATGATTATACAGTTGAGGTGCATTCTGGGTGCCACCAATCAAAACTCATCCATGGCTCCCATCATGCATTGCGGTATGAATAAATTATGATCTTAATTTTCTTAGTAATTTCCTCTTCCTAATTGAATATTCTGTTTGTCACCATTGTTGAGACTCATACACTGAATATTGATGTCTGTGTGTGCCTAAAACAAAGACTAATTACTTTATCAGAACAACTTTAAAGAAATCATTTAGATTATGCAGAAAAATCTGAGTTATTTGATTTAGACACTCTGTGATTCTGCAATGACCAACACGCTTTTAAGCTAAGAGAAGGCTCTAAATGAGTTCAGTGACACTGATCAAATGATGATTATGTGTAAACATAATACAATCCGATCACCTTTTCTCTTTGTTCATCCGACTGTTGTAACTCAATTACAGTAGTAAAACAAAAGTTAAAGGTCACCTGCCCAACTAAAACAAACACTGATCACCCTAATGATGACTAAAATTTTAGATTTGCTCCTTCAGTGATTCTGCTTGTTATCATCAGGTGTCTTAAATAATACTCAGTCATCACTCAATCAATCACTTAATTATATTATTAACTTTAACACTCTTGAGTCTGGAGCCAAATAATCTCCCATGAGAGTTCATTTAACACAGGAGTTTTTGCTGTGTGAGTTCATGGGTGAAATAAAAATATGGCAGGAATTTTACTTTCTGACCCTGGATTTGACACCTTTGGTAATTACGATTTAAAATCAGTAATTTACAAAATAGTTTATTTGTATTCAACAAACTGTTAACCTTTTTAAAACGTATGGCCAATATCAAAGGAAATAATCAATGTAGCAAGCAATAAAACACTTGCTTTTCATTATAAAGCAGTTCTTATGGACATCAAAGATACAAATAATGATCCGAATTAGACACTGATCTCTAATGAATGTTGTTTGTATTAAAACAGCTTTCAATAGCAGGATTGCCCGTTGAGAAATAGGCCTTCTTCCAAAGAATACAACGATTTGCCATATTTTTTTTATCCAAATGCTGTTTATACTGTTTTAGAGTACGATGTGTTTCTGTTGATATAATAATGTTGATCATTACATTAACATAAGATTGTGAGTAATTTAAACAAAAATATCTGCGTAAAATGATTTTATAAAAATTAAGTTTTAGTAACTTTACCTTTTTGAAAAGTGGCAAGCTTGGCATAGGACTGGATAAATGATGAAATGAAGTATCATTTTATATATTTTAAAGTGAAAATAAAGACCTTCTAGTGTTTAATGCTATTATGATTGACATTTAAAAGAGTTTCTATTATGTTGAAAGTTACTATTGTGCTGAAGAGTAAACAGTATATTGACACTATATGAGCAATGTCTGTGGTAATGCCGATGCCAACTTACTTGTTAAAAAAATTAAATGTCTAGTAATATATATTTATATAACAAAATAGTATTTAGCATGTGCTATGCTAGCTGTTGATTTTAACTGAAATAGATATGATTAACTGGTTCCAGGACAACAACTACTTTTTTCTGAGTAACCAACTTAAAAAATTGTGTTTAAGCTACAAAGTACTCTCAATCTAGTTTGTTGGTTAAACATAATTTCATTAGAAAAAGATTGATACAAACTGTTGCATATGCTCATAATAAGCAGCGGTGTACTGCTTTCTTTAATATCTCGCTTATGTGACAGATGCAACATGCATGAAGCAGACCTGATAGTGACTGTGACCTAAAAATGATCAAATTAGACTTGAACACGTGTAAGAACTAGGAATCAAACTTACTCTTTCAGCAGTGCACAAAAACACACATGACGGCAGACAATAACAAAAGGAATCAAAGCAATTCCCATCAATATCGTGTAGACAGCGAGGCAAAGACTGACTGTTTTACAAAAAGCTTGTTTGTTACTTTAGGCCGGATTCCCTCATTCTGTCTTTTTGGTGCTGTGATTTCCCTTAGTTTAGTCAAAGTAACACTCTAAAATGATTATGTGCTGCATTGTTAGCAATGCCTAAACCTCACAGAAAGTCAACCTATGATCTGTGTGAGAAAAGGTTAAAAGCTCCCCACTCACAGGAGTTTCTCAGGAGAAGTTCTCCAAACTTTCAGTCCAAAGGGCTTCTGGATCAGCTCCAGTCTATATTTTAGGGGTCCGGTGGGAGGGATGGAAGGCGCTTGCACATGCTCGTGAGGAACCTCAAACCTGGCTTGCTTCGTATCAGTGATCTGGTAGACAAAGAGGACATTGCACGCCATTATAGACGTCTTTACATTGACACCATGCCTTACGTCAGTTTTTAATCAGACCTTAAATCGAAGACGGTTTTCTGTCTGCATTTCAGCGTAGAAGATCAACTCTTTAATATCAGCTCCAAATAGAGATGGAGCATCCATTCGAGTCAGCTTCGCCTCAATATCTACAGCAAAACAAACATTTTCCATCAGGTCTTGGCAAATTTGTGTGCACTACTTGCTGCATAGTCAAAGACAAAGCTTTCAAAGCAAGATGGAAAGCAGATTTGTACAACATGTTGTTTCAAGCTGAACTTACGTGTGCTGTCAGGCCTGCTTTCGCTGACCACGCTGTATCCGTGGTTTTTGGAAAAGAAGCACCAGGGGACGCTATCCTCACTCGCGGGGCTCCAGCAGCAGGCTCTTTCCAAACACTTTTGCTGTAAGGATGCACAGTAAGATTTAACATGCTGGGAGTTTGTGTGGAATGTTGGCCATATCCACAGCAGTTTACCTCAGAAGCGCCGGGATCTGGGAAACAGTCCACTCTCTCGCCATGTGGGATGTTGGGACATTCTGGAACAATGTTTCGATCTGTGGATTGAGATACTTTAGTGGAAGATCAAAGACTCACATTTCTCACTGTAAAATTCTCTATTCCTCGAGAATTGGACAAAATGTTCGCCCTTGGTTCACAACTTTTAGGTAATAAATTTTGTCTACTATCTCTGTTAAACATTAGACAGGTCATTCCTATAGGCTAATCTAATGGATAAAATATTGAACTCCTAATTGACCCTTCGCAGGGAGTTTGATTGACAGGCGATCTGACCAATCATAATCCACCATCCGCCGAATCTGCCATTTTTGTCCGACAAAGCAGTCAGGAGAGTTAGTAGATTAACGTTGGAGGATTTGAACTTGAAAAACTTGAAGTGTACTGACGTCTTTCCGCGATTAAAACAACATCCCTTCTGATGTTCATTCATGATCATCACATCATCATAAAATAACAGTTATGATGTGAAACCTGGAATGATTCTCTTACCTGAAGCACTCAAAGGTATGAGAAGACAGAGAGACAAGACAGTCCAGACCGCCATTGTTTCTCAATGAACACTGAAACTCTGCATAGAATTTAAAACAGAATTATACATAAATAATGATTACAAAGTTTACACGGTTCAATTATGTATGTTTGTGACACAAACCAGTTCAGTAGACCAATGTCGGTGTCTGGATATTGTGTTGTGGAGCCCTGGTTTATCTATTTTTATACTGGAGGGGAGTTTGTTTATCAGCACCTGCTCATGTTCTCACATACTCTTATAAAACCACTATTATGATGTGAATTAATCCTGTTTTATGTGTGTTCTTGATATATAAAGATATTTTTCATCTATTCAGTAGTGTAATTTTGTAATTGCATGTTTTATACTAATAGTTTATACATTTCTCACACTCTTCCTAAGATGCTCTTTGGATCATCTCAAATCATGTTGAAGAACATGATCATCAGTTTTATACAAACTTCTGGAGTTCAAGAACTTTGAGTGCTGCTGTCATTGCAAGAAAAGTGGGAAAACCCATATGAATTCTGAGATTCATGCTGATTTTTACATTTTATTTTCAGGCAGTTTTATGTGGATAATATTATTTGCAATAAAAATGTTGTATTAAATTTGAAAGAATACAATTTTTTTATTTTTTTATTAAATCAACACAACTGTTACGTTTAAAGCTGGAACTGTAATTTCTGTGACACTAACCTGTTGTATAAGCATTTTTACAAATGTGATAGCATTGAGTAAACAGCTCCCAGCCAGCACAGTCATGTGGGGCCCACATGGGTTTGATGTGGGCTATCTAACTGTAGCAGCCTTTAACAGCCTGAGCAGTGTTCAGTTCATCTGGGCAAACCCATGTGGGGCCTACATGGAAACCGGGAGCAAAACTGGCTGGGTCCCAGTTAGATAGCCCACGTCAAACCCATGTGGGCCCCACATGACTGTGCTGGCTGGGAGCATGTGAGCAGAGTAATCAACATTACCTTGAATATGTCAGAGTCACATTGAATGAATGGAAGATTCATAGGAAACCTTTATTCATTTTATTTATTTTTCCTAAGGTTAAGAGACTTTTGGCGCTTTTCCACTGGATGGTACGGCTCGGTACGGCTCAGTACGGTTCGGCTCGGCATGGTT
Source organism: Meda fulgida (assembly GCA_030578275.1). NCBI lineage: Eukaryota > Metazoa > Chordata > Actinopteri > Cypriniformes > Leuciscidae > Meda > Meda fulgida. The sequence continues at coordinate 38,936,443 of CM060618.1, forward strand.
CGGCTTGCTTCGCTTTTCCACTGCGTGGTACGACTCAGCTCGGCGCGGCATGGCTCGGTTCGCTTTGGCTCGGTTGCTTTTCCACTGCAGTTAGTACCGCTTCAAAGTGGGTGGGATTATGACTGATCGTTATAGTTTATCCACTCCTCGTCAACCAACAAGAGGAACGTCTGCGCTTCTCGTCCACTGACCACGATTCCAAATCATTTTTGAACGTTTTTTTTTTTCTTCAAGCAAGTCAAGCAAGTAGTTTTAAAACAGGTGCTACAGCGGTGGCTGTTACTGGCTATTTAAATCTAGCGGGTTTGATGTCTTGCAAATACAATGATAGGATAGGTAGTGACGATTCAGTCTGTCTGACCAATCAGTGATCTGTAGTGTTTTACGTCACATTTTAGTATCGGTACGGTACGCTTGGAACCTCAACAGAGGTGGTACCATTTAAAGCGAGCTGAAGCGAGCCGTACCGTACCGTACCATGCAGTGGAGAAGCGCCACAAGTGAGCCGTACCGAGCCGAGCCGAGCCGTACCGAACCACGCAGTGGAAAAGCGCCAAAGCTTGCCGTTCCGAACCGAACCAAACCATACCGTACCGTACCGTACCATGCAGTGGAAAAGCGCCATTTGTTGTGATTCTCATATATCAGAAAAAGAGTCAAAGCTGAGAATGAGGTTGAAGGAACATTTTGTCTTGCTGTAATTTCTTTCAAGACTTCATAATATTCATATTTTATTGCTCGGAAGTTGCTCTTTTTAAGCGTAGGGGACTTGGTTGTGTTTCTCAAATATCTCTCATTTTAGTAACAGTGTCTCAGAGAGCAGACAACTGAGACAAAGTTCTGAGAGAAAGGAGTCCAACATGAGAATGGGCTGTGAGAAACATGGGAGATCTCTTTATTGTCTTGATGAGATTCTATTAGCATTTGTTATGCCATTGTGTTTTTTTTTTGCTTTGTTTTTTTACCATTTTGCTTTGTAAAGTTTTTGATATGTCTTCTAAATTTTAGAGGAGACAAATGTGACACCACCAGAGTCTATGAGAAAATAAGAGCACAGTGTGTGATGTTCTTGAGATCTCTTCTGAAACTTTAGAGGAGACAAATGTGAGAGTGTTAAAGTTTTTCAAGTGAAAGTCTCCATTGATGTTAAAGCAACCTCATTTTTGTTTAGGAAAAACATCTGAGATGTTAAAGAAATCTCATTTTTGATTTTACTTTCATTTTTCTATCATTTACAGATCTTCTTTATAAATTATTTAAAAACTGACATTTTATTAATTGATAATTTATTTGCCTTTTTCAGTTACAGGACAAATCACAATATCTATACAATATTATATAATATTAAAATTATAAATAGTTTTTTATGTTAATATATTTTATTATTATATAGATATTTTTGAGCTCCTAACACACCCCTATAAACCCTAAACGTGACCACTTTTCAGCCACTTCACAAAAATAAAAACGTCTACCACTGCATGTTTATCACCCCTGATCTCGTTCTCTTTTTCTTACTTCCCAGAACTCACATCCATCTCTTGTGAGTTCTTGTGGGAACTCATACACTATACTACATGTATTCCCTTGTTAATGTTTAACTTAAACAACTTCTGTACTAAATTAAATAAATAAAAACAACCTTCTTTTTAGTCCAAGTTAACAACAGAATGGTTATATGTAACTGAAATAACAACTATCATTTCAAGTAACTTCATATGTTTGACCTTAGCTGGTTTCTTCACAAAACAACCACTTCTAGTTGTGAATGGTTTCTCTACTGGAACAGTCTCTGGCAACTTCCCTTCCTTTGTAGACATGTCTTTCTGCGCTTGCTAACGTTGCACTTGCTCTCTTTGCAGATGTGAGCTTATGCTCTCTTTCTCAAGCTCAGGAACAGGTGAACCCACAGACAATGAAGCACACAGCAAAATCCTCAGTGTACATATGTACACTCTCGGTGTACAAATAAGTCCGACTACAGGGTGTTAACAATGAACACTGAAGCAGTGTTGAATTTAATGAGATAAGTAAGTGATGATTGGCCATTAGTGGTGACACCTGATGTTAATAAGAAGAATCATTGAAGGAAAGAGAAACAAGAACAGAAAAAAGAGAAACACAAGAACTACTGACTTCGAGCCATTACACATTATTGCACTTATTATTACCAATATTTCTGTCATACAGCTACACACATTCTTATTTATATTTAACAGAAGTTTAGATGGTAATGTTTTATGGAATGTTTCGTTTCATGTCACCATTATGGTGATCAGGGTTTGCTTTAGTTGGGCTCTTGACTTTGCTTATCGATAATAGTCTATCTCCTGCTACTCTAATTCTATGTATATAAAGCACATGAGTTATCTGCGAAAATAAACTTGATCTTAATTAGTGTTTTACGAAATTTTTATAAGCTAATTATGTTGTACAGACCTTTTCTCAACCATTTACGATCACGTTAGGCTTAAAATGCTTTTGGAAAAACACAGACCTAATCATGACGATTATGTTTAAATGATGAAATTACAATCCTGTAGTATCCTGATTCACTCAACCAGCATTATAAACTGATTATACAAAAGTTCTATTTATATTCATTACAGTAACTCCAGCAGGGCTTTTATAATTTAAAATGAATATTTTTTTCCTGTTTGCTTTTATTTTGCTATTGTCACCATTGTTGAGATTCATATGCTGATTATTGATGTCTGTGTGTTTAAACACAAGAGTTTCTGTGCACAAATAATTTTCAATTTGCTGTTGATTTCAAACTTTCGATTGTCAGGGTTATAATCACCAATACCAAAATGCAACATCTAGCATATAATCAAACATTTAAACTATGAATAACATCAGTGAATCAGGTCACTACATGATCACAACATACTATCTGCTGGTTTTCTCTTGCAGTAACAAATGTGCTTTATAGACACAATGTTGGAGCAATCAGAGAAAAACATTAAAAAGTGAAAAGTGTCAAGAGCCCAACTAAAGCAAACACAGACCACCATAATGGTCGCTTGAAACGAAAAATTCCATACAACATAGCCGTCTAAACTTCTGTTGAATCTCAATAACTTTTGTAGATGTATGACAGAAATAAAGCCACACTGGTAATAATAAGTGCAATAATGTGTAATGGCTCGAAGTCAGTAGTTCTTGTGTTTCTCTTTTTTTTTTTTCGTTCTTGTTGTTTCTCTTTCCTTCAATGATTCTGCTTATTAACATTAGGTGTCACCACTAATGGCCAATCATCACTTAATTAATCACTTAATTATCTCATTAACTTCAACACTGCTTCAGTGTTCAGTGTTCGTTGTTAACACCCTGTAGTTGGACCTATATGTACACGGAGAGAGACTTTAACAGTGGGGATTTTGCTGTCTAATGTGTTTGACATTACTTTTGATCAAATATCCATCTTCAAGTAATCGCAAGTTCAAATGAGCTGTCTGACGTTTTGCTCAGAAGGACATACCTAGCACTTTTAAACCCTGAGTCTAACTTTCCTTGTTTATATATTTGCGAAGTAGACTGCATCTCCCACTTTGAAGGAATGATCCTTTGCTCTGTTTGTTTTATCGTTATAGTCTTTCATTTTCTCATTTCTCATCATTTTCATTATGTTTGATGATGTGTAACTTGTAACAGGTCCACGCCAATTTTGTTCGAAAATCTTTGGAAAACATAAGAAATGCTGGGATTTCTCCCGAAGCACGATGAGGAGTTGCACAGTAAGACAACATACTTTTTGAAAGTTCCTTTATTTTCACACTTGCATTGCATGTTTAAAACATCTTTTACATATATCGATGGAACCGTTCGATCTTTCCGTTACTCCTAGGATACTACAGCGAAGTGCATATGTCCTTGATACCTCCATTCTTGAGAAACGTGTCAAACACTTGAATGTCAGCTATCACCACTGCCTCAGGACAGGAAAAGTAGATAATAACAGTCACAATACATTCACCATGTATTGGTCCAGCTAAGGGGGCTTTTACACTGGGCTTGTTTGCTGCGGTCCGAGCGCCCCCCCCTCAGCGTTGGTCTGGTTTCACACTCAACTTGATTCTATCGAACCCTGTTGCGTTTGCATGCATATTACGTCATCGCAACCGTGCATGGCGCATGCTAGAAAACAGAACGCGGGTCAATATATTGTGTTTTTTATTAATTCGCTGCTATTATGCGCAGCTGAGTGAACAATACAGGTTTACTGTGCATGTGTCACATAGGGTGGGCGTCTGCTGCTTGCAAACAGACTATTTTGAGGAGACAGTGGATTTCCAAATGTGTTGCCCTGATGCACGCGCAATGCGCGAATACACTGCCGGCTCACTCACGCTCGTATCCAAGGTAATTCATCAACACTATCATCCCTTACAAGTGTTTTATTTAACTGAATACATCACATCACATCACAATAAGCTAAAACGCATGCGCAGGTTACTTTACTTCCTGAACAAGTGCGCACCCGAGTCCGTGTTGCTTTCACATTCACGCGAACCGTGGCATGGTTCGGGAGCAACCAAACTCAGACCACCTACTCCAGGTAGTCTCGGGTTCGATACCCCAGTGCGCACCCGGGTCCCATGACAGCGTTCACATTAGCGATTTTTCATGCGAACCGTGCCCCGTTCCGAACTAAACTGCCAGTGTGAAAGCCCCCTAAGTCGATTCCCAGTTAGTCCATGGCCTTGGGCCAGCTCAGGTAGTTTCAGCAGTTGGCCTCCCTGAAGAGGTTGATTAATTATACATGCTGCACAATCTCTGACTACACAGCAAAATCCTGAGTGTTAAATTAACACTGAAATTGTGAATAATATAAACTCTGAGCAGAGTGTTAAATGAACACTGAAGCAGTGTTAAAGTTAATGAGATAATTAAGTGAATAATTGAATGATGATTGAGCATTATTGAAGACAGCTGATGTTAACAAGCAGAATCACTGAAGGAGAAACCAGAATTTTAAGTCACCATTATGATGATCAGTGTTTGCTTTAGTTGGTCTCTTGACCCTCAAATCATCAACTTCAGATTTTCGTTGTCTGATGTCAAAGAAGTATAACAGCCAAATTAACAAATAGAAAAGGTGATCTGATGGCGTTCGTTGTGTTTTATCAATCGATATATCACAGTCATTTGAGCTGAATCAATGAACACATATTGTGCCCAATTTCTGAGTTTGGTTTACTTAACTATAGCAACACTGAACTTGTACAGCATGATACTCTTTAACTTTTACAACTTAATCAAAAATAATTTCTTAAAAGTTTCTTTTATACTGGGTGCCTGTTTTTCTTTTTTTTTTCTTTTTTTTAAGACACACAGACATCAAGAATTAGTCTGTGAATCTCAACAATGGTGACAATTATAAAGCAAATTGCAGTGCATTCTGGGTGCCACCAATCAAAACTCAGTCATGGCTCCCATCATGCATTGCTGCATGAATAAATAATGAGCTTATGTACAGAGATGATCTGTTTGTCACCATTGTTGAGATTCACACGCTAATTGTTGATGTCTATGTGTACTACTTGTGTTTTTGTTTTTTATGATCATTTGGATTTCATTGCAAAGACTAAATATGGTATGCTCTAATGATAGTACTGCCATAATATGTAAGGTAAATTTAATTCAGAAATTATGCCCTCACTGAGTTCAGTTCAAATAATGATAACATTGAAACACAACCAACACCATCAAATCACCTTTTATATTTGTTCATCTGGCTGTTATAACTCAATCATCACTCAATTATTCATTATCTCATTAATTTTAACACTGCTTCAGTGTTCATTTAACACTCTGCTCAGAGTTTATATAATTCACACATTTCAGTGTTAATTTAACACTGGGGATTTTGCTGTGTATTCTTTCAAGATCCAAGTCCATGTTGGGCCAGTAAAGCTTACATCTCAGATACTGCTTTTTTTCTTCTTACGCCCTGGTGTGTGTCATGAGCGATTCCCAGAGCCTTTTTTACTTAAGAAGAGGGAAGCACAATTCTACCTCCGTGAAGTGCAAGTCCATCATATACAGAATTTTCAGTCGCACAACACTGATACGGAACTGACACTGGTTTGTGTAAACTGCTTGAATCACATAGACTGTTTAATCACTGCTTGAAATCACAAAGACTGTTTAATCACTTCATTTGTCATATATTTGCACCAACAATACTTTCTTCAACAATCCTCCACATCTTCAGTGGTAAGTGGTTTGTATAACAGCTAAGTTATATATTGAACATTCATTAATAATCTGGTGCACTAGAAAGGCCAACATGTACTTTATGGAAACAGTAGCACTCTATGTGTGATGAAGTTTGTCAGATTTCTTGACTATATTCTGCTAAATCAACCCTGACAAAATCCTTTCCTAGCATCCAATTTAGCAAATACTTTTGCATCTTGCATCACTTGAAGAATGCTAGTAACTGTAGGGACTGGATGTCTTTCAGGAATGACTGCTTTATTGACCTCTCTTAAATCAACACATAGTCTCACCTCTGTAGTGTCTTTCTTTGGTATCAGTAAGAGGTTGAAGATCCATTATGCACCTTCATTGACCTGCTTAATTATTCCCTATTCAAGTATCTTATTGAGATCTTTATTGACAGCTTCAATCATGTAATATGAACTCATCTTGGTCCTTGTGCCACAGGTGATATTTTCTCATCGACAGTGACTCTGTGAAAATATCCTGAAATTTGTTTTTTGAACAGTGACTCATACTCTTTGGCCAATTTGCTGAACCTGCCTGGGCAATTTTCCATTTTTTCACTAAACAGCACACTCGCACACAGAGAACGCATGCAAAAAGACAGAGTAAACAGAAAAGAATCGCGTGCAGACAAAGATAAGAAATTTCACAGATGCAGGTTTGCCACACACCATTCAGATGAATGCGGAGCAAAGACAGCAAAATGCCTGTATTTAATAAAATTAAATAAAAAATACTTTATATAGTAAGTATACTAGTGTCAATTTACTGGTACACTGAAAAAAATGATACTTTGGACCAACCTAAAAAAATGATTGTAATTTGTTACAGCTAAATTTATTAGTTTTTCTCAAGCTATATTTTTGATTTGGTTTAAACTTTAAATTTTAATTTAATATCAATCAAAATAGTTATTCTGCTCAACAACAAAAAATTACATTCAACCAAAATTAAAATATTGCTTATTATAGAGACCATTAATCATTTTTCTTACTTTATTGGTACAACTTACATTTTTATTTTGGAAAAACCTACTTTTTAATATAACATCAAAGTATAATTTTTACTTTGGACCAGAGGTGTCAAATCCAGGGTCAGAAAGTAAAATTCCTGCCATATTTTTATTTCACCCATGAACTCACACAGCAAAAACTCCTGTGTTAATGAACTCTCATGGGAGTTTATTTGGCTCCAGACTCAAGAGTGTTAAAGTTGATGATATAATTAAGTGATTGATTGAGTGATGACGGAGTATTATTGAAGATACCTGATGATAACAAGCAGAATCACTGAAGAACAACGGCACATTTTTTAAGTCTCCATTATGGTGGTCAGTGTTTACTTTAGTTGAGCTCTTGACCATTAAACTGTTATTGTTAGTTGTAACTGAGTTATAACTATCAGATGAACAACAAGAAAAAAAAGCTGGTTAGATGGTGTTGGTTATGTTTAGATGAAATCACATGTTGGCATTGAACTGAATCACCGAACTCATTAAGAAAAATCTACCTTATTGATTACAACAGAAAATGATTATACTATTTGCTGCTTTTTCAATGTAACCCAAAGTATATTTTAAAAGTTCTTCTGATCCAAAGAACTTTGTTTGGACACAAAGACATGAAGAATCAGCCTGTGATTCTCACCAATGGTGAAAATAATAAAGCATGTTGCAGTGCATTCTGGGTGCCACCAATCAAAACTCATGAATATGAATAAATTATGATCTGAATTTTCTTAGTAATTTCCTTTTCCTAATTGAATATTCTGTTTGTCACCATTGTTGAGACTCATACACTGAGTATTGATGTCTGTGTGTGCCGAAAACAAAGACTTACTACTTTATCAGAACAAATGGAAAGAAATCATTTTGATTATATAGAATTTTTTTTTTTTTTTTTAGATTTAGAAACTCTGTGATTCTACAAAGACCATCACACTTTTAAGAGAAGAGTTCAGTGATACTAATCAAATGATGATTATATGTAAACATAATACCATCTAACCACCTTTTCTCTTTGCCCATCCGACTGTTACAACTCAATTACAGCAGTAAAACAAAAGATTAAGTTAAACATTTAAAGGTCACCTGCCCAACTAAAACAAACACTGATCACCCTAATGGTGACTAAAAATTTAGATTTGCTCTTTCAGTGATTCTGTTTGTTATCATCAGGTGTCTTCAATAATGCTCAATCATCACTCAATTAATCATTTAATCAGCTCATTAACTTTAACACACTTGATTGTTAATTTAACACTCATATTTTAACACTTTAACAATATTGAGTCTGTAGCCAAATACTCTCACATGAGAGTTAATTTAACACAGGAGTTTTTGCTGTGTGAGTTCATGGGTGAAATAAAAATATGGCAGGAAATTTACTTTCTGACCCTGTATTTGACACCTCTGCCTGCCGCTATTATGTAAGTTCCTATGTGAGGACTTTTATTTTGAGCGTTCAACATATGTTTATGTTTTTAATCTGAGTCAATCCTCCTAATCCTTCTCAGAAGCATTGGCTGTAAGTTTATTTAAATCATATATCTTTCTAGAATATTTTGCAGGAGTTTAAACGTGATATAAGCAAAGATGTTTATGTTTTGCTGATGGCGTGCTGTGGTGATAATGCTTCTAATCGGAATCAGAAATCTTTCTATATACATTTGACTTGATATACTCTTAATAGGTATGATGTCATCTTGATAGTTAATAATTGTTTTTAATTTCTTTTATTTAATTTACAGTTTTATTCGATTCAATGGCCAGCGTTTATGCCCATGTAAAATGCACAATGTTAAATCATTAAAGGAGCGAGACGCTCATATCCTGGCTTTTGAACATAGTTTGGCTTGCTGTTTATCTATATTCACGCTTGGGAAGCAAACATTTAGAGAGAACAGTAAAAGGACAATTCAGCTGTATAATTTATTCATGTTGCAATGCATGCTGGGAGTTTTGTACCAAGCTGATACTCAGTATGCATAGTAGCAAGGCACTTTTGATTGTCACCATTGTTGAGATTCATACGCTGATTCATGAGTTCACATTTACATACAATTAGAGGGGATAAAATTTAATGTGTATTTGACATACTGTCTGGGGAGAGGGCTCCGAGCGTACGTACAAGGTTAGGACTAGAAGAGTGGACAAGGGGTGGTAGAGGGATGCTGCTAAACTGTCAATGGCTTGAGGTGAGACTGCTGAATATATATTCACCTCTTATCGTTGATTGCTGAGTGCTCTCCACTCCTGTTTAAAGGGATAGTTCACCCAAAAATGAAAATTCTGTCAGTATTTACTCACTCTCATGTTGTTCCAACCCCGTAAGACCTTCGTTCAGCTTCAGAACACGAATGAAGATATTTTTGATGAAATGAGAGTTGGATCATTCCTCCATACTAGTCCATAGGCTTCCTCAGGGATTGAGTTTGCCGGCCTCGAAAAGTTATTAAAGACATTGCTAAAATAGTCCAAGTGACTACAGTGGCTCAATCTTAAGTTTATCAAGCGACGAGAATACTTTTTGTGCGCAAAAACAAACAAAAATAACGACTTTATTTCAACTATTCATTTCCTTCTCGTGGGCATCTAGTCAGTTAAACTAGTATGTTTGCATAGATCTACGTCACACGTAGGCTCACTATTGGCCGACGCTGGTCATGTGTGTGATGCGTGAGACGTACAACAACAGAAGCTTACGCTTTTACACTAGTTTAACTGACTCAGAAGGAAATGAATAGTTGAAATAAAGTTGTTATTTTTGTTTTTTTTACGCACAAAAAATATTCTCGTCGTTTGATAAACTTAAGATTGAGCCACCGTAGTCACTTGGACTATTTTAACGATGTTTTTAATAACTTTTCGAGGCCGGCAAGTTGGGCTGGGCGATATATAGCACGATATTGTTATGCGCATCTCGTCAGTAAAGCCGGCTCCTTGATTAGTAGTAAATCACCTTCACCTGCTTTCAGATGGAGCGGCATTTACTACACAGCACAAACTCCAGTGTTAAATTAACACTCAAGAGTGTTAAAGTTAATGAGATAATTAAGTGATTACTTTAGTGATGTTTGAGCATGATTGAAGACACCTGATGATAACAAGCAGAATCACTGAAGGAGAAAATCACAAATTGTAAGCCACCGCTATGGCGATCAGTGTTTGCTTCAGTTGGACTCTTGACCCTTATACATTCACTTTGTATTTCTACTGTTATTTATTTATAACAGTCACATAAATAAGGGAAAATACTATCTTATGATGTTGGTTATGTTTTAGAATAATTATGTAAATTATACTTATTGATATAGTGTGGTTTAACTTATTACTTATAAATCTGAGATTTTGCAGCAAACATGATTAGAGTTATGTTTCTTATATTTCAATATATTTATTAAACATTGTTCTTATCATAACACTTTATAATGAATTCATCTAGAAACACAGACATCAATAATCAGCCTGTGAATCCCAGCAATAGTGACAATAATACAATTTTGTAGTGGCTGCCACCAATCACAACTCATTAATGGCTCCCATCATGCATTGCAATATGAATAAATTATGATCTGAATTGTCTATGTAATTTACTTTTCCTAATTGAATATTCTGCTTGTCACCATTGTTGAGATGCATAGACTGAATCTTGAAGTCTGTGTGTGCCTTAAAGAGAGATCTTCTTTAAGAAAACTGTTAAAAAATCTTTGACATTATATTTTAAAATATGAATATTTATGCAAAATCAAAGTTTTACTGTAACTAACAACATAAACCAAAAATATGAAGTCCAAATGATGATTATCATAACATAATCAACTCCATCAAATCACATTTTTTCTTTGTTGATCTGGCTATTATAACACAGATACAATAGCCAAACAAGTTCTTAAGTTAATAATATAAGGGTCAAGAGTTCAACTACAACAAACAATCATCGCCATAATGGTGACTTACAATTTGAGATTTTTTTCCATCAGTGATTCTGCTTGTTAACATTAGGTGTCTTCAATAATGCTCAATCATCACTCAATAATTCATTTAAATATCTCATTAACTTTAACACTCTTGAGTGTGGACTCATATACACTCCCAGGTGTGTTCATTTAACACTGAGTTTTTGCTGTGTACAAAGAGCCGTAGTTCACTGACAAGCTGAGCCATATCACATTAAATATTGCTGGCGATACGTCCTCGATATTAAAGCGATATGGCTCAGCTTGTCAGTGAACTACGGCTCTTTGTAGTAAATGCCGCTCCATCTGAAAGCAGGTGAAGGTGATTAACTACTAATCAAGGAACCAGCTTTACTGACAGATGCACATAACAATATCGTGCGATTAATCGCCCAGCCCTACCGGCAAGTTTCAATTCCTGAAAAAGCCTATGGATTAGTATGGAGGAGTGATCCAGCTCTCAGATTTCATCAAAAATATCTTAATTCGTGTTCCGAAGATGAACGAAGGTCTTATGGGGTTGGAACAACATGAGGGTGAGTAAATACTGACAGAATTTACATTTTTGGGTGAACTATCCCTTTAAATATCTAAATATTTAAATATCTATTTCATGATGATTATAAAACCGTCAACAAGGAAACCATCACCACCTGATATCATTTCACTTTAGCTTCTTTTGCTACTGCAAATGAGTTTGACAAACACACTATCATAACAGCCTAAAAAGACAAAATATATAATAGGAGTTAAGATGTGTACTTTTGTGTAGTTTCATGTAAAGCAATGCATAATATGGTAAAATAACATAATTTTGTAGTGTTGCTGTCCAGTTCGGGAAAAAAGTACTTCACATTTGTACGTGAATATTAATGAAGTATGTAGTTCCTTACATTCCACCACTGGTTATTTTGAAAATTAACGTAACAAAATGTAGGACTATTGTCGCAATATTAACAAATTGTTGCTAACTACAGCTGTGTCCCATATCAAAGGGCAAATATATATATTTATATGTATATGTGTGTGTGTGTGTGTGTGTGTGTGTGTGTGTGTGTGTGTGCCTATGTATGATTTCTTTTCTCTTCATATTTCATTACATTATTTACGTAAGTTACGTAAGAAATCCTACGAAGGCTACATGGTGCGTCCTTCGAAGGATATAGCCTTCACATTGGGACATGGCTATAGTTTCAAATAGTGTGTTAGTTTATTTTACATCTTTATTCAGCATCATAAACTATTGATTGCTATTTGACTTAATTGGCCATTAACAGAAAGGCTTCTTATAGGAGTCAAATGTTGTTACCGGTTACACGATTTGGCATTTCAATTTTAAATCAAATTTGACAGGAATTGGCAATTTAGGGTTGATTTAAGTTGTTATATTTTAAACCCTACTAATGTGACCCACAGTTTTCAGATCAGATTCAGATTCAACTTTATTGTCATTACACAAGTACCGGTATAAGGTAACGAAATGCAGTTTAGGTCTAACCAGAAGTGCAATAGCAGCAAGTGCAGGATATACAATGGTTGCATAAGTGCAGGACATGGATATACGGAATATATATATAAAGATAACTATTACTAAAACAGAATTTTTACAGATAGGTATGTACAATTAACATAATAAACAGATGACTATTACTATAAATAAAATTTTACAGATAGATATATATACTGTATATACAATGAAAATTAGGCTAAGCTGAGCAGTTTAACAATAGATTTAAAATAGTGCAAATAAAGTATGGACACAAGCTATCCGAGTAAAAGTGCAGTGAAGAGTGATTGCATATTACAGTTAATATACGGTAGTGCAAAATGCATATTTATTCATTTAGCTGACACTTTTATCCAAAGCGACTTACAATTGCTATATATGTCAGAGGTCGCACGCCTCTGGAGCAACTAGGGGTTAAGTGTCTTGCTCAGGGACACATTGGTGTCTCTCAGTGGATTCGAACCCGGGTCTCTCACATCAAAGGCATGTGTCTTATCCACTGCGCCATCACCACCCCACCCACCGCATATATAAACAGTTGTTACTGTAATAAACAGTCGGCAGTGCAAATGAACATTCCAGTATTGCAAATAACAAATTAAGGCAGATGTGAGGAGGGAGAGGAGAGTTTTACAGTATATGAGGGGAGTGGGATTAGCGTGGGTTCGAGTTCAATAAAGAGACAGCTCTGGGAAAAAAAGTGGGTTCTTTAGTCTGCTGGTCCTGTCCGGAGGCACCTGAAATGCCTACCGGATGGCAGGAGAGAAAACAGTCTGTGGGCTGGAGTCCTTAAGGATGCTGCAAACTCGATGCAGACAGCGTTTCCTCTGGATGTGCTCGATGGCAGGTAGTGGAGTCCCAGTAATGCGCTGGGCAGTTTTATGTTTATGTTAAGTGTGATGGACTTGGAGCAGATGGAGCCGGATCAAACATTCTTGGGTCTGTTGGTCAAGAAGTCCAAAATCCAGTTGCACATAGAGGTGTTGATGTCCAGGTCTCCAAGTTTAGCTATTAACTTGGAATTGGAATGACTGTTGAATGCTGAGCTGAAGTCAACAAACAGCATCCGTGCATAAGTGTTCTTATTTTCCAGATGTGTGAGCACAGAGTGCAGTGCCATGGAAACTGCATCCTCTGTGCTCCTATTGCTACGGTAGGCAAACTGGTGTGAGTCCAATGTGGATGGTAGAGAGTCTTTAGGTGTGCCAGGACCAGCTGCTCAAAGCACTCCATAACGATGGGTGTGAGTGCTACAGGGCGGTAGTCGTTAAGTCACATCGGGTTGGAGTGTTTTGGCACTGGCGCAATGGAAGTGCATTTAAAGCATGTTGGTACAGCTGCTTGGGCAAGAGACTGGTTGAAAATGTCTGTAAAAACCCCAGCAAGCTGCTCTGCACATGCCCTGAATACGCGTCTAGGGATGTTGTCTGGTCCAGCAGCCTTGTGCGCGCTGATCCGGCTCAGTGCACTGCAGACATCTGTGAAGGAAAGTGTGATTGGCGGGTGGTCAGCTGAGAGTTTGTGCTTGGTGGCAGTTTGACTCCTTCAAAGCGAGCATAAAAGTCATTTAGCTCGTTCAGGAAGTTGACATCAGTGGCTGCGGGGGTGGAGTGAGTTGGTTTGTAGTCACTGATGGCCTAAATGCCCTGCCACATAGCATTTAAGTCGTTGCTTATAGAATAGCTCATCAGGAGCAAAGTCTGGCTAAGTAAATTCCCTCATGCAGCTTTGATGTGTCTAAAAGCTAACATTACAGTAAATTTTCTTTAACAGAGTAGAAATGAAAGAAGAGGACAATCCAACTGTCTCCGTTTACTTTGCATTGCAAGAGGCTGCCTCCTTGTCATTTATGACTTAAAACAATAAACAAAACAATATCTAAAAGCTGCTATGTGACAAGGTGTACAGCAAACAAGCTAAATTACCCAGAAATACATTTTTATAATCTGTCGACCCCAAAAAACTGTTGTTTCAGGACATAAAAGTGGATCAATTGACAGAGCGCAACTAGTTCTCGAACTACTCTGACTACTGTATACTAGAAATCAACCGATTTATTATTGGCCGATATTAGGCATTTTCCAAACTATTGGTATATTAACTAATGAATATTTTAAAAAAAAAAAGGACGAAACACCCTTCAACTATGTCATGAGTATTGGAATTGTATAGTTTGTCCACCAGAGGGCACTCTACACCGTCCCTGTTGGCAACACTCGTGTATAACGCGCCACACATCCTGCAACCTGCTGATCCAGCCAGAGTCGGGAAGAGGAAATCAGCGAGTAACATCATCGGTGAAGTGTGTTCATGCCATGGTGAGTTGGTCACATACATTGCTTGAATAACAATTAAAAGAACATCCCCATCAGTTCTCTTAACTCAAATAAATATCATGTCCAGTTTTGCTGCTGTTAAATAAGCCGAGAATGAAGCGGAATTAGCTGGTAATAATTACGTTACGTTGTTACAGTGTAGTTGACTGACTGTCCTTTTAACTTTTGACGATGTGACACTGAAGTATTTCTTTAATAGCGCGTGACAGTGATAGCAATGAGACGTATCATCTCTCCTTGGCCTGTTATATTGAAAATGTATGTTTTACAATTTGCAGTATGACGTTATCTAGCGGCGGCGCGGGCGCGATTAATCTCTGTGTGTGTGTGTGTGTGTGTGAGAGAGAGAGAGAGAGAGAGAGAGAGAGAGAGAGAGAGAGAGAGAGAGAGAGAGAGAGAGAGAGAGAGAGAGAGAGAGAGAGAGAGAGAGAGAGAGAGAGAGAGAGAGAGAGAGAGAGAGAGAGAGAGAGAGAGAGAGAGAGAGAGAGAGAGAGAGAGAGAGAGAGAGAGAGAGAGAGAGAGAGAGAGAGAGAGAGAGAGAGAGAGAGAGAGAGAGAGAGAGAGAGAGAGTGTGTGTGTGTGTGTCTCTGTGTCGCGGGCGCGATCGAACAGTGAAAACATAAAAAACATACTGTCATTTTGTTCATACAGGGACATAAAACAATAAAACACAACATTGTGCTTTTGTCACACTCTAAACTCTTGTCAAACTGTAACCTACAACTGTCACCCAACCAAAAATCTAATCTGTTTATTTTTAAGTTACATTCTACATTGATTAAAAAAGAAAATGAAAGTCAAATGTGTTTTTAATAGTAGTATTATTTTATATGGAAATCAATTAGTTATAATTCAGATGAGAATAAAGTTAGGGTTAATTAAAATGAAGGAAAACAAATATATTGATCTGAAATATAGCAAATTAATTTTAAATTAATTCAGGTACAATTACCAAACATATCTCAAGGTCTTTTTGTCTTTTTAATCATTTAATTAATAAACGAATTATATAAAACTATTGTCAGTGCACTACAAATAAACTGGTTATATGCCTTTATTAATGAAACTTATTTAAAAAATACAAGGCTTAACACATTTATCTACTCTACTGTATCTACTCTGTTGTTTTACTTTTCTATATTGTTTGGATATCTTACTGAAGACCCTCATGAAAACGAGATGTTTCATCTCATTTGGCTGATCCTCTAATAAATGTTTATAAATAAATAAATAATAAATACATTTATAAAAATGCCTTCTGCATTTCTTCTGCAAAAAAAAAAAAAAAAAAAAAAAAATCGGCCGATATATCGGTTTATCAGATTTTAAAATAAACAAATATTTGTATCGGTATCGGCCTTAAAAATCCTTTATCGGTCGGGCTCTACTGTATACTCGAAAAATTTAACTATCACTCCTTAAATTAATATTACCTCAGAATGAATTGCATTTCTAGCCCACCCCAAAACTTAAATTACATAAAACGTATTAATGTTGCAAGAGAAAATTATCAAATTTATTATTTATTATTTTGTTTATGTAGGACTGAATAATTAGTACATTTTAAAATGTTTTGTCTTATTCAGCATCCATTAAATAAGTTATTTTTGTTTGACCAGGTTCAGTTCAAACTGGGTTCAGAGATGACCAGTTCTGTGTGGGTTAAGATGTCAGTTCCTCTTCTTTCTTTAAGTGTTTCTCTAACAACATGTGTGGTTAAACGGAGTTCTCACACTCATCAGTGAAATGTTCCCAAACCTCAACAGTGAGCTCACCGCTCTGAAAATACTACTGCACATACAGTTCTGGAAGCGCTAGAACTCAAAGCCAGAACACTAAGAGGACAAAATACAACAATTAGGCAGAAACACGTGGGTGTTAGTTTGACCATACTGGTTTTACACATTGAGAAAGCCATAGTTCTTTTGGCATTTTAAACAAAATGTACATTGACAATGCATAACTTTAGGTTGCACAGCTCATTTTACACACATGGGAAAATAAACACAGTTACTCACAATGTCTACCCAATAAATACTTCTAGACCTTGGCATAACTAGAAAGATTTTTTAATTTACATGACTGTTCCAGGTCTAGAAAAACCCACTTTTAAATGTAGGCTATCTTGTATATCCAGGTTCCAAGATTGTTTCCCTTTAGTCATTTGGGAGCCCAAAGAACCATTGAAATGTAAAATATCTATTGACAGCATCCAAACTGCACAAAATGTCATGCAGAATCTGTTGCCTCTGTATCTGTAAAGGTTTGAGCCCATACAGAGGTTCCTCGGGAGTTTTGCGCATCGAGTCTAGATGAGAACATTTGTGCAATGATGCAAAATATATTTCACCATACACTCACCTAAAGGATTATTAGGAACACCTGTTCAATTTCTGATTAATGCAATTATCTAATCAACCAATCACATGGCAGTTGCTTCAATGCATTTAGGGGTGTGGTCCTGGTCAAGACAATCTCCTGAACTCCAAACTGAATGTCAGAATGGGAAAGAAAGGTGATTTAAGCAATTTTGAGCGTGGCATGGTTGTTGGTGCCAGACGGGCCGGTCTGAGTATTTCACAATCTGCTCAGTTACTGGGATTTTCACGCACAACCATTTCTAGGGTTTACAAAGAATGGTGTGAAAAGGGAAAAACATCCAGTATGCGGCAGTCCTGTGGGCGAAAATGCCTTGTTGATGCTAGAGGTCAGAGGAGAATGGGCCGACTGATTCAAGCTGATAGAAGAGCAACTTTGACTGAAATAACCACTCGTTACAACCGAGGTATGCAGCAAAGCATTTGTGAAGGTACAACACGCACAACCTTGAGGCGGATGGGCTACAACAGTAGAAGACCCCAACGGGTACCACTCATCTCCACTACAAATAGGAAACAGAGGCTTCAATTTGCAAGAGCTCACCAAAATGGGACAGTTGAAGACTGGAAAAATGTTGCCTGGTCTGATGAGTCTCGATTTCTGTTGAGACATTCAGATGGTCGAGTCCGAATTTGGCGTAAACAGAATGAGAACATGGATCCATCATGCCTTGTTACCACTGTGCAGGCTGGTGGTGGTGTAATGGTGTGGGGAATGTTTTCTTGGCACACTTTAGGCCCCTTAGTGCCAATTGGGCATCGTTTAAATGCCACGGCCTACCTAAGCATTGTTTCTGACCATGTCCATCCCTTTATGGCCACCATGTACCCATCCTCTGATGGCTACTTCCAGCAGGATAATTCACCGTCACAAAGCTCGTTTTCATTCGAATCATTTCAAATTGGTTTCTTGAACATGACAATGAGTTCACTGTTCTAAAATGGCCCCCACAGTCACCAGATCTCAACCCAATAGAGCATTTTTGGGATGTGGTGGAACGGGAGCTTCGTGCCCCGGATGTGCATCCCACAAATCTCCATCAACTGCAAGATGCTATCCTATCAATATGGGCCAACATTTCTAAAGAATGCTTTCAGCACCTTGTTGAATCAATGCCACGTAGAATTAAGGCAGTTCTGAAGGCGAAAAGGAGTCAAACAGTATAAGTATGGTGTTACTAATAATCCTTTAGGTGAGTTTATATACACTAGTTCGACATAGGCTTTCTGCTTTATTCTTGATAAATATAATATAATATAAGCATTGCTGAAAGCCATGAATTCCAACTTATTTTCAAATCTTTTTGTGAAGAGTGTTTGAGAATTCTATCAATAGATAGCCTGGGTAGTTAATAATTTTACTGGTAAAATGCACAAGAAAAATGGGTTCTTTGTAAACAATGACTTCTATTTATATTAAGTTGTAAAAAACAAAACACAAGCTCAAAACAAACTGTAGGCCTATATAATCATCTAATATATAAAAACATGTTAAAGAATACATAAAGGATCTGGAATTTATGGAATTAATTTGCTTTTGCAATATTAATAAGGTTATTAATGTGATTATGTACAAATACCTGTTATGTACTTATGGGACTGAATAAGTACATTTTAAAATGTTTTGTCTTATTCAGCATCCAATAAAAGTTACCAGACTAATACTTGTATTTATCCATTATATAAGTTATTTTTGTTTGACCAGGTTCAGTTCAAACTGAGTTCAGAGATGACCAGTTCTGTGTGGGTTAAGATGTCAGTTCCTCTTCTTTCTTTAAATGTTTCGCTAATAACATGTGTGGTTAAACTAACGGAGTTCTCACACTTATCAGTGACATGTTTCCAAACCTCAACAGTGAGCTCACCGCTCTGAAAATACTACTGCACATACGTACTCACACTACTGCCACATTGCTAAATTAAAACTAGACAGAAGGTTATTAAAACAGTTCTGGAAGCGCTAGAACTCAAAGCCAGAACACTAAGAGGACAAACGACAACAATCGGTTACAGTTTGTTTGTTAACATGTAAAAGACATTGAAAGTATTAATAATGAAGGAAACCATTAGGATTGAGTTATATTAGATTGATATTCCTCTGCTCATGTGGGTTTTGTATAATTATTTGACTGATTTGATCTTGTTCACAGAGGCATAAAGTTGACTGCAGTTCTCCTGAGCTCCAACTTTTGCTCCTCTGATGGAAGCATACGTCACTTTATCATCACAGCGAACCTGAATGAACATCACAGGTGTTTCAACACAATTATTACAGCATGTTGTCTGAGCTCAATTCATGAAGAACTGCCTATAATTACACAATTCATGAAGAACTGCATGTAATCCAGTCCGATCTCACGGCAATTGTTATGAATTTTACAAGGTGGCTAATTTGTAACAATTCATACAACCTCACTCGCACGATTTTTGCTAAATCGTACATATTTTACGAGTTGCCAAATTCGTATGAATTCATACGTATGACCTACCCTTGACCCCGCCCCTAAACCTACCCATCACGTGGGTTTAGACAAATCGTACAAATGAGTGAGGTCGTATGAATTTGTACGAATTAGCCACCTTTTAATCACTCGTACAAATTCGTACGAATTGGTCGTGATATAGCGTTGCATAATCACACAATTCATGAAGAACTGGATATAAGAATAAAATACAAACTATCATGTTGAGAGAAGCTGGACAACATCAAGAAATTGTTTGCTCACCTTGTTCTTTTTGTTTCGTTTTTTACTGTACACAGCGACTTCAGTATAAGTCACATCTGTCTGCTCCTAAACATCAATGGAAATATGAAAAAAAAAAAATCAAGCTATTAAATGCCATCCATGAATAATATTTTACTCAGGTTCTGCAAATGTTCAGGAAATGATATATATTGCAAATGTAATATATATGTGTAAAACGTGTCCTGGCAATTTCACTTTGAGTTTTCCGTGTACAGACGACACTATTGTCAAAATGATCCCCATTCACACAGATCTGTAAAAACGCTGTATTCTGCTGCCAGGCTAGTAGATGGCGATGAAACACTATAGACTGAACACGTAATAGCATGTGCATGACGTCATCGTCTTAACAGATTCACGTTTTTATTGTTTAAAAGGAGACCATTTTTCAAAAACTTGAACCCGTTTCCAAACGCTTGTGTTTTCAGGCACCCAAAACGCCATTGTTGTGTAAATGAACGGCCAAAATGCATAAAAAGTTTTACGTTTTTGGTTGAAAATGGTATCGTGTAAACAGCTCCTCAATAACAACGAACTGGCAAACATGAGGGAAAGAAAACAAAGTTGGCTGTGACTTGTTGCTTCGCAAGTGGAAAACGTTGATCAAAAATGTACTTTACACACAAACAGCCGCAACTTTCAGATGCCATCTTTATTTCTAGCTCAACTGTCACAGAATGGAAAGCACAGGATTGTGGGAGATCAAAGGCAGTGAAGGATAGATCTGTGCTGCCTTCAAAACCCGATCAGATGAAGGAATCTCAGGAGACTGGGAGTGAAACTAACATTGCAATCGGCAATATTGCACACTCAGAGAACAGGTGAGCACACAGACAGACAACAGGGGAGCACACGCACTCAGACAGACAACAGGTGAGCACACGCACTCAGACAGACAACAGGTGAGCACACGCACTCAGACAGACAACAGGTGAGTAACAGGTGAGCACGCGCACTCAGACAGACAACAGGTGAGCACGCGCACTCAGACAGACAACAGGTGAGCACACGCACTCAGACAGACAACAGGTGAGCACACGCACTCAGACAGACAACAGGTGAGTAACAGGTGAGCACACGCACTCAGACAGACAACAGGTGAGTAACAGGTGAGCACGCGCACTCAGACAGACAACAGGTGAGTAACAGGTGAGCACGCGCACTCAGACAGACAACAGGTGAGCACACGCACTCAGACTGACAACAGGTGAGCATGCGCACTCAGACTGACAACAGGTGAGCACGCGCACTCAGACAGACAACAGGTGAGTAACAGGTGAGCACGCGCACTCAGACAGACAACAGGTGAGTAACAGGTGAGCACGCGCACTCAGACAGACAACAGGTGAGTAACAGGTGAGCACGCGCACTCAGACAGACAACAGGTGAGCACACGCACTCAGACTGACAACAGGTGAGCATGCGCACTCAGACAGACAACAGGTGAGCACGCGCACTCAGACAGACAACAGGTGAGCACGCGCACTCAGATAGACAACAGGTGAGTAACAGGTGAGCACGCACACTTAGACAGACAACAGGTGAGTAACAGGTGAGCACGCGCACTCAGACAGACAACAGGTGAGTAACAGGTGAGCACACGCACTCAGACAGACAACAGGTGAGTAACAGGTGAGCACACGCACTCAGACAGACAACAGGTGAGTAACAGGTGAGCACACGCACTCAGACAGACAACAGGTGAGTAACAGGTGAGCACACGCACTCAGACAGACAACAGGTGAGTAACAGGTGAGCACACGCACTCAGACAGACAACAGGTGAGTAACAGGTGAGCACGCGCACTCAGACAGACAACAGGTGAGCACACGCACTCAGACAGACAACAGGTGAGCACGCGCACTCAGACAGACAACAGGTGAGCACGCGCACTCAGACAGACAACAGGTGAGTAACAGGTGAGCACACGCACTCAGACAGACAACAGGTGAGTAACAGGTGAGCACGCGCACTCAGACAGACAACAGGTGAGTAACAGGTGAGCACACGCACTCAGACTGACAACAGGTGAGTAACAGGTGAGCACGCGCACTCAGACAGACAACAGGTGAGTAACAGGTGAGCACGCGCACTCAGACAGACAACAGGTGAGTAACAGGTGAGCACGCGCACTCAGACAGACAACAGGTGAGCACGCGCTCTCAGACAGACAACAGGTGAGCACGCGCACTCAGACAGACAACAGGTGAGTAACAGGTGAGCACACGCACTCAGACAGACAACAGGTGAGTAACAGGTGAGCACGCGCACTCAGACAGACAACAGGTGAGTAACAGGTGAGCACACGCACTCAGACTGACAACAGGTGAGCACACGCACTCAGACTGACAACAGGTGAGTAACAGGTGAGCACGCGCACTCAGACAGACAACAGGTGAGTAACAGGTGAGCACGCGCACTCAGACAGACAACAGGTGAGTAACAGGTGAGCACGCGCACTCAGACAGACAACAGGTGAGCACGCGCTCTCAGACAGACAACAGGTGAGCACGCGCACTCAGACAGACAACAGGTGAGCACGCGCACTCAGACAGACAACAGGTGAGCACACGCACTCAGACAGACAACAGGTGAGCACACGCACTCAGACAGACAACAGGTGAGCACACGCACTCAGACAGACAACAGGTGAGCACACGCACTCAGACAGACAACAGGTGAGTAACAGGTGAGCACGCGCACTCAGACAGACAACAGGTGAGTAACAGGTGAGCACGCGCACTCAGACAGACAACAGGTGAGTAACAGGTGAGCACACGCACTCAGACAGACAACAGGGGAGCACACGCACTCAGACAGACAACAGGTGAGTAACAGGTGAGCACGCGCACTCAGACAGACAACAGGTGAGTAACAGGTGAGCACACGCACTCAGACAGACAACAGGTGAGCACACGCACTCAGACTGACAACAGGTGAGCACACGCACTCAGACAGACAACAGGTGAGTAACAGGTGAGCACACGCACTCAGACTGACAACAGGTGAGCACACGCACTCAGACTGACAACAGGTGAGCACACGCACTCAGACAGACAACAGGTGAGTAACAGGTGAGCACGCGCACTCAGACAGACAACAGGTGAGTAACAGGTGAGCACGCGCACTCAGACAGACAACAGGTGAGCACGCGCACTCAGACAGACAACAGGTGAGCACGCGCACTCAGACAACAGGTGAGCACGCGCACTCAGACAGACAACAGGTGAGCACACGCACTCAGACAGACAACAGGTGAGCACACGCACTCAGACAGACAACAGGTGAGTAACAGGTGAGCACGCGCACTCAGACAGACAACAGGTGAGTAACAGTTGAGCACGCGCACTCAGACACACAACAGGTGAGTAACAGGTGAGCACGCGCACTCAGACAGACAACAGGTGAGCATGCGCACTCAGACAGACAACAGGTGAGCACACGCACTCAGACAGACAACAGGTGAGTAACAGGTGAGCACACGCACTCAGACAGACAACAGGTGAGTAACAGGTGAGCACGCGCACTCAGACAGACAACAGGTGAGCACACGCACACAGACAGACAACAGGTGAGCACGCGCACTCAGACAGACAACAGGTGAGCACGCGCACTCAGACAGACAACAGGTGAGTAACAGGTGAGCACGCGCACTCAGACAGACAACAGGTGAGCACACGCACTCAGACAGACAACAGGTGAGCACACGCACTTAGACAGACAACAGGTGAGTAACAGGTGAGCACGCGCACTCAGACAGACAACAGGGGAGCACACGCACTCAGACAGACAACAGGTGAGTAACAGGTGAGCACGCGCACTCAGACAGACAACAGGTGAGTAACAGGTGAGCACGCGCACTCAGACTGACAACAGGTGAGCACACGCACTCAGACAGACAACAGGTGAGTAACAGGTGAGCACACGCACTCAGACAGACAACAGGTGAGCACACGCACTCAGACAGACAACAGGTGAGTAACAGGTGAGCACGCGCACTCAGACAGACAACAGGTGAGTAACAGGTGAGCACGCGCACTCAGACTGACAACAGGTGAGCACACGCACTCAGACTGACAACAGGTGAGCACACGCACTCAGACAGACAACAGGTGAGCACACGCACTCAGACAGACAACAGGTGAGCACACGCACTCAGACTGACAACAGGTGAGCACACGCACTCAGACTGACAACAGGTGAGCACACGCACTCAGACTGACAACAGGTGAGCACACGCACTCAGACTGACAACAGGTGAGCACACGCACTCAGACTGACAACAGGTGAGTAACAGGTGAGCACACGCACTCAGACTGACAACAGGTGAGTAACAGGTGAGCACACGCACTCAGACTGACAACAGGTGAGTAACAGGTGAGCACACGCACTCAGACTGACAACAGGTGAGTAACAGGTGAGCACACGCACTCAGACTGACAACAGGTGAGTAACAGGTGAGCACACGCACTCAGACAGACAACAGGTGAGTAACAGGTGAGCACACGCACTCAGACAGACAACAGGTGAGTAACAGGTGAGCACACGCACTCAGACTGACAACAGGTGAGTAACAGGTGAGCACACGCACTCAGACAGACAACAGGTGAGTAACAGGTGAGCACACGCACTCAGACAGACAACAGGTGAGTAACAGGTGAGCACACGCACTCAGACTGACAACAGGTGAGCACACGCACTCAGACTGACAACAGGTGAGCACACGCACTCAGACTGACAACAGGTGAGCACACGCACTCAGACAGACAACAGGTGAGCACACGCACTCAGACAGACAACAGGTGAGCACACGCACTCAGACAGACAACAGGTGAGTAACAGGTGAGCACACGCACTCAGACAGACAACAGGTGAGTAACAGGTGAGCACGCGCACTCAGACAGACAACAGGTGAGTAACAGGTGAGCACGCGCACTCAGACAGACAACAGGTGAGCACACGCACTCAGACTGACAACAGGTGAGCATGCGCACTCAGACTGACAACAGGTGAGCACGCGCACTCAGACAGACAACAGGTGAGTAACAGGTGAGCACGCGCACTCAGACAGACAACAGGTGAGTAACAGGTGAGCACGCGCACTCAGACAGACAACAGGTGAGTAACAGGTGAGCACGCGCACTCAGACAGACAACAGGTGAGCACACGCACTCAGACTGACAACAGGTGAGCATGCGCACTCAGACAGACAACAGGTGAGCACGCGCACTCAGACAGACAACAGGTGAGCACGCGCACTCAGACAGACAACAGGTGAGTAACAGGTGAGCACGCACACTTAGACAGACAACAGGTGAGTAACAGGTGAGCACGCGCACTCAGACAGACAACAGGTGAGTAACAGGTGAGCACACGCACTCAGACAGACAACAGGTGAGTAACAGGTGAGCACACGCACTCAGACAGACAACAGGTGAGTAACAGGTGAGCACGCGCACTCAGACAGACAACAGGTGAGTAACAGGTGAGCACGCGCACTCAGACAGACAACAGGTGAGTAACAGGTGAGCACGCACACTTAGACAGACAACAGGTGAGTAACAGGTGAGCACGCGCACTCAGACAGACAACAGGTGAGTAACAGGTGAGCACGCGCACTCAGACAGACAACAGGTGAGTAACAGGTGAGCACGCGCACTCAGACAGACAACAGGTGAGCACACGCACTCAGACTGACAACAGGTGAGCATGCGCACTCAGACTGACAACAGGTGAGCACGCGCACTCAGACAGACAACAGGTGAGTAACAGGTGAGCACGCGCACTCAGACAGACAACAGGTGAGTAACAGGTGAGCACGAGCACTCAGACAGACAACAGGTGAGTAACAGGTGAGCACACGCACTCAGACAGACAACAGGTGAGCACACGCACTCAGACTGACAACAGGTGAGCATGCGCACTCAGACAGACAACAGGTGAGCACGCGCACTCAGACAGACAACAGGTGAGCACGCGCACTCAGATAGACAACAGGTGAGTAACAGGTGAGCACGCACACTTAGACAGACAACAGGTGAGTAACAGGTGAGCACGCGCACTCAGACAGACAACAGGTGAGTAACAGGTGAGCACACGCACTCAGACAGACAACAGGTGAGTAACAGGTGAGCACACGCACTCAGACAGACAACAGGTGAGTAACAGGTGAGCACACGCACTCAGACAGACAACAGGTGAGTAACAGGTGAGCACACGCACTCAGACAGACAACAGGTGAGTAACAGGTGAGCACACGCACTCACACAGACAACAGGTGAGTAACAGGTGAGCACGCGCACTCAGACAGACAACAGGTGAGCACACGCACTCAGACAGACAACAGGTGAGCACGCGCACTCAGACAGACAACAGGTGAGCACGCGCACTCAGACAGACAACAGGTGAGTAACAGGTGAGCACACGCACTCAGACAGACAACAGGTGAGTAACAGGTGAGCACGCGCACTCAGACAGACAACAGGTGAGTAACAGGTGAGCACACGCACTCAGACTGACAACAGGTGAGTAACAGGTGAGCACGCGCACTCAGACAGACAACAGGTGAGTAACAGGTGAGCACGCGCACTCAGACAGACAACAGGTGAGTAACAGGTGAGCACGCGCACTCAGACAGACAACAGGTGAGCACGCGCTCTCAGACAGACAACAGGTGAGCACGCGCACTCAGACAGACAACAGGTGAGTAACAGGTGAGCACACGCACTCAGACAGACAACAGGTGAGTAACAGGTGAGCACGCGCACTCAGACAGACAACAGGTGAGTAACAGGTGAGCACACGCACTCAGACTGACAACAGGTGAGCACACGCACTCAGACTGACAACAGGTGAGTAACAGGTGAGCACGCGCACTCAGACAGACAACAGGTGAGTAACAGGTGAGCACGCGCACTCAGACAGACAACAGGTGAGTAACAGGTGAGCACGCGCACTCAGACAGACAACAGGTGAGCACGCGCTCTCAGACAGACAACAGGTGAGCACGCGCACTCAGACAGACAACAGGTGAGCACGCGCACTCAGACAGACAACAGGTGAGCACACGCACTCAGACAGACAACAGGTGAGCACACGCACTCAGACAGACAACAGGTGAGCACACGCACTCAGACAGACAACAGGTGAGCACACGCACTCAGACAGACAACAGGTGAGTAACAGGTGAGCACGCGCACTCAGACAGACAACAGGTGAGTAACAGGTGAGCACGCGCACTCAGACAGACAACAGGTGAGTAACAGGTGAGCACACGCACTCAGACAGACAACAGGGGAGCACACGCACTCAGACAGACAACAGGTGAGTAACAGGTGAGCACGCGCACTCAGACAGACAACAGGTGAGTAACAGGTGAGCACACGCACTCAGACAGACAACAGGTGAGCACACGCACTCAGACTGACAACAGGTGAGCACACGCACTCAGACAGACAACAGGTGAGTAACAGGTGAGCACACGCACTCAGACTGACAACAGGTGAGCACACGCACTCAGACTGACAACAGGTGAGCACACGCACTCAGACAGACAACAGGTGAGTAACAGGTGAGCACGCGCACTCAGACAGACAACAGGTGAGTAACAGGTGAGCACGCGCACTCAGACAGACAACAGGTGAGCACGCGCACTCAGACAGACAACAGGTGAGCACGCGCACTCAGACAACAGGTGAGCACGCGCACTCAGACAGACAACAGGTGAGCACACGCACTCAGACAGACAACAGGTGAGCACACGCACTCAGACAGACAACAGGTGAGTAACAGGTGAGCACGCGCACTCAGACAGACAACAGGTGAGTAACAGTTGAGCACGCGCACTCAGACACACAACAGGTGAGTAACAGGTGAGCACGCGCACTCAGACAGACAACAGGTGAGCATGCGCACTCAGACAGACAACAGGTGAGCACACGCACTCAGACAGACAACAGGTGAGTAACAGGTGAGCACACGCACTCAGACAGACAACAGGTGAGTAACAGGTGAGCACGCGCACTCAGACAGACAACAGGTGAGCACACGCACACAGACAGACAACAGGTGAGCACGCGCACTCAGACAGACAACAGGTGAGCACGCGCACTCAGACAGACAACAGGTGAGTAACAGGTGAGCACGCGCACTCAGACAGACAACAGGTGAGCACACGCACTCAGACAGACAACAGGTGAGCACACGCACTTAGACAGACAACAGGTGAGTAACAGGTGAGCACGCGCACTCAGACAGACAACAGGGGAGCACACGCACTCAGACAGACAACAGGTGAGTAACAGGTGAGCACGCGCACTCAGACAGACAACAGGTGAGTAACAGGTGAGCACGCGCACTCAGACTGACAACAGGTGAGCACACGCACTCAGACAGACAACAGGTGAGTAACAGGTGAGCACACGCACTCAGACAGACAACAGGTGAGCACACGCACTCAGACAGACAACAGGTGAGTAACAGGTGAGCACGCGCACTCAGACAGACAACAGGTGAGTAACAGGTGAGCACGCGCACTCAGACTGACAACAGGTGAGCACACGCACTCAGACTGACAACAGGTGAGCACACGCACTCAGACAGACAACAGGTGAGCACACGCACTCAGACAGACAACAGGTGAGCACACGCACTCAGACTGACAACAGGTGAGCACACGCACTCAGACTGACAACAGGTGAGCACACGCACTCAGACTGACAACAGGTGAGCACACGCACTCAGACTGACAACAGGTGAGTAACAGGTGAGCACACGCACTCAGACTGACAACAGGTGAGTAACAGGTGAGCACACGCACTCAGACAGACAACAGGTGAGTAACAGGTGAGCACACGCACTCAGACTGACAACAGGTGAGTAACAGGTGAGCACACGCACTCAGACTGACAACAGGTGAGTAACAGGTGAGCACACGCACTCAGACAGACAACAGGTGAGTAACAGGTGAGCACACGCACTCAGACAGACAACAGGTGAGTAACAGGTGAGCACACGCACTCAGACTGACAACAGGTGAGTAACAGGTGAGCACACGCACTCAGACAGACAACAGGTGAGTAACAGGTGAGCACACGCACTCAGACAGACAACAGGTGAGTAACAGGTGAGCACACGCACACAGACAGACAACAGGTGAGCACACGCACTCAGACTGACAACAGGTGAGCACACGCACTCAGACTGACAACAGGTGAGCACACGCACTCAGACAGACAACAGGTGAGCACACGCACTCAGACAGACAACAGGTGAGCACACGCACTCAGACAGACAACAGGTGAGCACACGCACTCAGACAGACAACAGGTGAGCACACGCACTCAGACAGACAACAGGTGAGCACACGCACTCAGACAGACAACAGGTGAGCACACGCACTCAGACAGACAACAGGTGAGAACAGGTGAGCACACGCACTCAGACTGACAACAGGTGAGTAACAGGTGAGCACACGCACTCAGACTGACAACAGGTGAGCACACGCACTCAGACAGACAACAGGTGAGCACACGCACTCAGACAGACAACAGGTGAGAACAGGTGAGCACACACACACACTCAGACTGGCAAATGATTCATCAACGACTAAACTAGAGGGCATGAAAACACAAAGACATATGAAACTAAGACAAGACTGACAGAACTGTCTGCTGAGAACCCTGACATGTTCTAATCAGAGTAATAAGAGTGTCATATTTCAGGGTCAATCCTTATGAACATTAATAACTCATGGTTAAACCTGCAATACTTACCACAGAGTCACCAGTCCCTCTTCTGTTGCCTGAAACATAATGTCACGGGAAAGTTTATGATCAAACACACACACAGTCTGTAATGCACATGACAATCAGTTTTAAAAGAGTCCAGAAGAATCAAGTGCTGTAGAATAGAAACATCATTTTTGTTAACTCATTGATTCCTCTTCACCTTTAGAGAAATAAATTTGTCTAAATATTTATTTTATCAGATGTTTTGGACTTTTTGTCTGTTGTTACAAGATATGAAAAACTCACCTGCTCTTTTTTTACAAGAGCCGAAAGGAGAAGAGCGAATGAAGCGGCAACAACACTCACAATCACTGCAAGAGACACTATATGGAGAGACACATTCAGCAGGACTATATTACTGTGTTTAACCAAAAACATAACATTTAATAGCATTCTCCAACACGGCTCTCGCTCGCTTTCCATTTCTGCCGCGCGCGACACGCGTGAGAAATTGGGGGTGTGGCGTGTGAGTGTGTGAAACCACTCAAATGCGTATGTCTCACGGCCAATGCGTGAGAGTTGGCAGCCCTGGATCTGAATTTTTTAGTTTGAATTTTTTAGATGAATTTCTTAATCTTTAAAACTTGAATCTGTATTTTTTTTAAACTGAATATTTTCAGTATAAGAATTCAGAACAAAAAACTAGCTGTTTGAAAACACGTATATAAAATTCAGCCATAAAAACCTTTTTAATTAGTTAATTTCCAAATGTTCAATATTCCCTTAAAAAAATTCAAATTCAGAACTATTTAAACTACCACCTAAAATTCAATTTTGTTAGATTACACTTGCAAATAATTCAAATTTACACAATTCAAATTCAAATCATTTTGTCATTATTAGCTCCATAGGATTAGCGTAGAATATGTCACCGCTTCATTCACATTACGACCGCGTCACTGCCTCTAGGGCCTTTTTGCTGTTTATATGAAAATAAAACCATTGTAAACTACTGTAAACGTCTGCTCTGCTCATCCAGCTCGAGTCGCCAGAGTGCAGTAGGAATCACAGTTCACTGATCGCGTGACGATGGCGGAGGATGCATTGAGCAACAGAGCTATCAAACCTGTCTCTGGACTGTGTAGTTGTGGCGCTGGTCTCTGTTTGCACTGTGAATACTGAGAGAGTTGTGTAACGTCTGAAGAACGACAGACAAGGAAGGTTGAACTCCGTTCCTGAACTTTTAATCGGAAGTCACAATGCTAAACAGCTGAACACAATTTAATTAGTTTCTCTCTACCCGGCCTTTCCCGAACTCACCGCATTAACCCTGTCACTGCCATTACAGCAATTTCACAACAAGTATAGAGAGTCTGTGTGCTACGGTACCTTGTTTATGGTTGCACATGCACTTATTGTTAGCACTGAATACGACTTAATAAGAAACATCTGTTATTTATTTTTGTTATTTATACGGTTTTTATTTCTATGTTTAGTTTGTGTAAAGGAGTTCAGTGATGAGGTCACACAGCCTCAATCAGAAGTTCTTGAAGCTCATAAATATACAGTAAGGTCTGGAGAGACTCGCGTTAAATCATACAGGAGAAAAGCCAGTCAGTTGAGTTTGTGATAAAAGCTTTTGCTTGTTGGCTTTCAACGCATATGATAATTCATACTCATAAAGACATCCTCAAAATGACATTCATTACAAGATTATTAGTTAAAACATTTCAAAATGCACCGACAGACTATTTTTCCATTCTTGAATTTTGTCATTGAGAATTTCCATAAAATATTGTGCAAAAATCTCGTCTCGTTCTCGTGAACCTAACCTCGTGTCTCGTCTCGTCCCGTGAGATAAGTGTCTCGTCACACCCCTATTGTTTAGGACTGTCTGGATGAGAATGATGTATTTTTTACATTTAATGACAATCAAACTTTGTGATCAGCTGTTGGAACAACTCTAGGATTCAGAGACTGATTCTAGAAAACTCCAGGAGTCGATCGGATGAGGATGATGTTCATACACACCTGGATCCAGAGAGTTTGCTGTGATATGTGGATTCAGTGCTGTTGCTGTAGTTGATGTTACAACTATTAAAAAACAAGATGGAAATAGATACATAATATTTAATGCATGAACATAATTGGTATCAGTGTGACGCTCAGTTCTGGTGTGATCTGGATTCAGAGAGTGTGCTGTGGTGTCTGGAATAGTGGTTGTTGCTGTAGTTGACGTTACAGCTATTAAAAACAAGATGGAAATAGAAATATGTCATAATTGAATGCATGAACACAACGTCAAGGAATTTCTTTGACAAAAATAAATCCTCACTATGATTTTATTCATTTATCATGGGATGGCGTGAGACTAGCTCTATCATATTTATAATTATTTTGCATGTATCAAATGTGATCGGCAAATCTGACTAAGAGTTTTTTTGTAGATAGTGTGTGTGACGATAAACCAGTCTGTGAGAGCCAGTGCAAACCACTGAAGCGAGAGATGATGATGCGTGACAGTGATCATGTGATCATGAACCTTGTGTAGAAGCTGCTGCTGTAGTCAGCCTCGATGTCTTCTCAGAGTTTGAGCTGCGGACTGGAGTCAGTGTTGGTGAAGCCACTGGAGCTGCAGAAGATGAATGTTCAGAACCATCACCTGATATTAACATCATATCTTCACATTGATCATAACATGCAGTTTGTGTTCAATCATCACAGCTTAGAGTGGCAGTAGTTGAGAAGAGAGATGTTACTGTATCATTTATTCCTGGTTTATATGAGAGTGAAACACAGTGAGCTGCTTCCCATAAAGCTTCAGCTTTCCTGAATGAAGGACGTTATTAAACCTTATAATTCCTATAACTGACCTCATACAGGGGTCATACTAGGCTTTAATAGATTCATGCAATATTTCATGTATGACCCATGTAGGAGGTCAATATTGGGAATTATAAGGATTTTACATGCAGTTTTTGACTTACTAATATTTTACAGTTGCCAAACGTATGAAGCATCAGAAAGAGTAGAGCCAGTCTGTGCAAGTTTGCAGTAATCTGTCTGAAAAGAGTGTTTTCTCACCTGAATACTTGACAGTGTATGTGACTGAGGTCTTGAGTTGATTTCTGAGAGTAAGCTGACATCTCCACTCTCTGTTGTCATCTTCATTCAGGAGTGTTGTAGTCAGAGTGATGATACAGTGATATTGATCTGATGATGATATCTGATATCTGGAGTCTGTCTTCAGATCAACACCAGCCTGATTCACCCACAACAGCTCAACTCCCTCAGAACTGACCAGATCATCACAGGAGAATACAGAATACAACTGACAGGAGAGAGTCACAGAGCGGCCTGGACTGATCTCAGTCTCTGAGGATGAAGATGATGATGATGATGATGATGGAGACACTGAAACTGAACACAAGACACAAAACACAGACTCTTCAATCATCATCTGAGTTTAATAAAGAATCTGCCCTTTTTAAATTGAACACATAATCATAAACTTACCATGAAGAACATGCAGATAAACACGTGCATCAGGTCCTTGTTTTCTGTCGTTCACATATTGTCTGCAGATGTAAGATCCATGATCTTCTTCTGTGACGCTCTTGATGTTCAGAGAGCAGTCAGACTCCAGACTCAGTCTCTCATATCTCTCTGTGTCGTTCTTCTTTATCCCTAAAGTAACCAGTTCAACTGCTAAATGTCTGAATCTGTAGGACCATGTAGTTGATTTGCAGTCAGAAAGAGCATTATTACAGGACAGAGAGACATTTACACCAGAACTGGTGAACACATGATCCACTCCACAGATGCCTGAAACACAGTATATCTCAGTGATCATTATGATATATATATTAATACATGAAAATATAAAACATACATAAAAAGCAGAAGATATAAATCATACAGTATTTTTCCGGTGTATTATAGTTAATGCATTAATTAACATTTATTGAAAAAACCAAATCAAACGCCTCTTTAAGAAGGAATATGAAATACCCTGACTTTGAAACAAATAATGCAATATCATCATAGCTTGCACTTTTGATTTCAGCTTTGTCATAAACATTACTGGACGGCACAGGATTAGTTGCTCCTCTTCAACCATAGAAAATACACTATTAACTGACCTTACAAGCTCTTTATCTGTGCTGTGTTCCTCTCTTTCCTTCAAACTCTCCCTACTGTGATTTATGCAGCTAATTAGCTTCGATTAGCTTGTGTATGTGCCATATTTGATTGTAAACGTGCCTCATGTATGTCTTTACAGGCATGTGTGGGTTTCCTATTGAGTCTATATATTTTTAATGATGTAAATAAATAATAAAATAACTACAAATAGCCTTTATCTTTTTGTACTGCTGGTGTAAAGGAATAAAAAATATTGTTCTAGTGCATGTTTAACCATATTTTATTAAATGATTTGTTAATATATTATTTTGTCATGATTTTACTTGCCCAGTCAACACGTTAATCTCACAGTGATGTCAGCATGTGGTCACAGCGTCATCAGTGTGAGTCACAGTGAGCTAAAAGAGTAACTCGCAGCGCTCTCAGTGTGTGCTCAAACTATGGCCACAATATGAGCTCATCCCAGAGAGAAATGTTATTGTTCTAGCAATGTTTTGAGAGCATTATGTTATGTTCTTGTAATGTTTTCTGTGGACAATGTTATTTTTTGTTACCAGAATGTTCTCCTAAAAGGAAGGATAAAACTCTCTAAAACATTTAAACATGTTTAGTGATAACACTTATACAACATTATCCCCTAACTTTCTTATAAAGTTTTAGTGTGAAGTTTCCCAGCAGACACAGGACTGAACCTCTTAAAAGACAGACAAGAACACAGATTGAGAAAGGCCCTAGATGTCGAAGTTTGTTTAAAAGTAAGTTTGTTTGGTCACCGTTATGGTGATCAGTGTTTGCTTTAGTTGGGCTCTTTGGCCTTGACTAATTGCTGTAAGAGTTTAATATCAAGAGAAAATGTGATCAAGTATGCCAGCTACTTGTTTAATGTCGTTGAAGTCTGACAACAAACAAATGTTTAGACGTTAACGCAATTGAAATTTTAAACCATAACTTGGTGCCTGAGCAATGTTGAAAGCGTAACCTCACAGTGCACTCACTGTGTGCTCATATTATGGCCACAATGTGATCATCCTAGTTAGAAATGTAATTGGTCGTGGACCCCTCACTGTGACTCACATTGTGTTCATATGGAGAGATCACTGAGATCAACATGTTGATGGGTGAGAGGGCCCGATCATAATTAATGAACTGTTAACTACTTACCAAATTCAGCTCATGATTTATTTTAAACTTACTATCAAATGCACATGATGTACTAACACAACAAGTGTTCAGCCCAGTTAAGTTGTTGTGTGACTTTTCCAGAAGTCAGAACGGAGGTGCAGTCCCACATAGTATTTCTTATTCCTTCTTAAAGTGGCAATTTGATTTGGTCTATCCATAAATGTTAATGAATGCATTAACTATCAAATGTGTAATAAAATGTAGTTAAGGCTGCCGTTATTCGTGAATCCATTATGACTCCATCGTATTTTTCGAATTTAATGCAAACAACACACTCTCCAGAATAAACTATTAGTCTTTATCAGAGAGCTGTTCAAATCCCTGACACACTCTTAATATGAAGATCATTCTTCATCATCAGATGTTTGAGTGACACTAGCCCAGTATCAGGAATAATACAGTATGATCTGTGTGTATCAATACACAACTCTGAGATCACACCGTGAATGTGTGCAAGAATAAACTGAGCATGTTCACATGTACTCTTTCCAGACTAATTCCACTAAAGAGAAAATACAGATGTCTTTACCTGTGAGAAGTGAAGAGAGAATGATGAGTCCCAGCAGACACATATCACACTTATCAGACATTTCTGTTTCTGTCCGTCTTTCTCTTCATTATATATAGTCACAGCTCCTCCTCTTCATTATATATAGTCACAGCTCCTCCTTTAAACATCATCAGCTCGTCCTGTGGTTGGTAACTTCCTCTGATCTCATCAACTGAGTGTTTAGTCCTGACTCTCTGACAGCTGAAGAAGCGATCAGAAAGGTCTCTGGTGTAAAACTGTGTTGACTTTGATAAGCTCTGGATCAGAAAGTGAGCTGAACTGTACAGTGGCATCCAGAGACCAACCAAGTCCATAAAGAAGTATTATGTTCAACACTGAACAAAGTGCTTTAAAATTAACCGTTCCACACAAATCAATACAAAAATATATTTTCCCCATCATTAGCTATGTTTCCATCACCTTGTTTTTAGTATTTGAAGTATTGCATTAGAAACAAGTGATGGAAATGCCAAATTTCTAAAGGGAGATAATTTATTTTAAAAAATGGCTTTTTAAGGACTACAACAAACGCCTGGTAGAGAATACACGACATTCCTCCCAGGTTAGTGACATCACCAACTCTAAAATTTACATAAACTCCGCCCCGGGAACATGATTTATAGATTAATGTGACAGAATATGGTAAACAATGACTAGAAGATAACTACACACAAGCTACATAAATTAATCAGCTAACTGTTCAGAAATGTCCAGTTGCTTCTACATGTCACTTCTTGAGTCTCTCCATCATTGTCTGACTCCGGTTTGAACATAAAAGTCTAAAAGGTTTTGAAATTTTCAGTGCATGTCTGTGTGAGGTAATCGAAGCTGCCAAGGACAAAAGCTGTTGTAGCTCCGCCCTCAACAGCAGCTCATTTGCATTTAAAGGGAAACACACAAAAACTGTGCATTTTTGTTCACCCTCAAAAATTGACAATTTTCACATGCTGTATAAAAAAATCTGTTGGGTAGTTTGAGCTAAAACTTCACATACACACTCTGGGGACATCAAAGACTTATTTTATACATAACAGTATGTATGCCATGTGATATTGTAAACAGATTACCATGGTAGAGACATTACTGTAACTCACCCTTCATCTGTAAAGATCAACTACAATAAAGATTCAGTCTTATGGTACAGAGGGAATATTTACTGTATCGACAGCAAACTCTGTTCACAAAACCTCATGGCAGTTTCATAACTTCAACACACTTACCCACATAGCAATGTTTTTCTTGCACAGCTCCGGTCCACAAAGCTAAAGAATGACGGCCCTAAAGTGGCCACGCATGGATTTAGATCTGGATTTAAGACAAGGGCCACACATGGGCCATAACTGGCTGACAGGATTCATGCCATAAGCACAGGAGGCCAGGAGTGCAAGTGTGAGGCCACATTCGAGCCTAGACCGCTTACTGTGTGTATATGTGCACCATGAGGCTTATATTAGGCTACTAAGTTTGTGCGTGTGCAACCACAACTTCACACCCCCAGTAGTGTTGCATTAACAGATGAATCATTATCACACTTCATCTATATACATACAACAAACACTCCAGTGTTAAATTAACTCTCCTGGGAATTTATTTTAGACCACACTCAAAAGAGGTAAAATATATATACACTAAAATCTCAATCTCATGAGACCAACTAAAACATTGATCACCATAATGGTGACTTTGTGGTTCTGCTTGTCAACATCACCCAGCCAGCACAGTCATGTGGGGCCCACATGGGTTTGACGCGGGCTATCTAACTGGGACCCAGCCAGTTTTGCTCCCGGTTTCCATGTAGGCCCCACATGGGTTTGCCCAGATGAACTGAACACTGCTCAGTGTGCACACTACAGGCTGTTAAATGTAACACATATCAGTGTTGGAGTTAATGAGATAATTAAGTGATTGAATAATGATTGAGCATTATTGATGAACACCTAAAGCAGAATCACTGAAGGAGAAAATCATAAATTGTAAGCCACCGTTATGGCGGTCAGTGTTTGCTTTAGTTGGTCTCTTGACCCTTAGACTATCAATTTTAATTTTGTTCCTCTGCTGTTATTAGCATATTACAGTCAAATGAACATAACAGTGTGATCTGATAGTCTTCATTATGTTATAATCATACTGTGATTGAATAAATTAAACTTCCTCAGATATACAGTTCAACTTTTTAGCATTAACTTTTTGTGATGCCACGCATTTGTCTCTCATTAGTATTTAAAATACAAAATATTTCATAAGTATTATTCTGATTATAACACTTGCAAAATTGATATTCTATCTAAATTGAGTTCTATTGATGTCAGAAACAGACATCAATATTCAGTCTGTGAATCTCAACACTGGTGACAATAATGATTTATGTTGCAGTGGCTGCCACCAATCACAACTCATTAATGGCTCCCATCATGCATTGCGGTATGAATAAATTATGATCTGAATTGTCTATGTAATTTACTTTTCCTAATAGAATATTTTGCTTGTCACCATTGTTGAGATGCATTAACTGAATCTTCTTTTCTGGGTGTGCCTAAAAATAAATATTTCTTTTGTAAAACAGCTTGACTAAATAAATTCCTTTATATTATAATTAAAATTCTGGATATTTATGCAGAATCACAGTTATACTGTAACCAACAACATAAATCATTAAACATTAAGTTCAAATGATGACTGTCATGATATAATCAACATCATTACATACTTTTTTTTCTGTCTATCTGTCAGTTATAAGTCAGAAACATCAGCCAAACCATATCTAAAGTTAATTATGTAAGGGTCAAGACCCCAACTAAAGCAAACACTGATCGCCATAACGGTGGCTTACAATTTTCTCCTTCAGTGATTCTGCTTGTTAACAGCAGGTGTTCATCAATAATGCTCAATCATCACTCAATTAATCACTTAATTATGTCATTAACTCCAACACTGATATGTGTTACATTTAACAGCCTGTAGTGTGCACACTGAGCAGTGTTCAGTTCATCTGGGCAAACCCATGTGGGGCCTACATGGAAACCGGGAGCAAAACTAGCTGGGTGCCAGTTAGATAGCCCGCGTCAAACCCATGTGGGCCCGACATGACTGTGCTGGCTGGGCAGGTGTCTTCAATATTGGTCAATCATCACTCAATTAATCACTTAATAATTAATTATAACTTAATTATATCTCTAACACCGCTTCAGTAAGTTTTCAACGTAAAACTTTTTACGTTCATTTACACGGCGTTTTGGGTGCCTGAAAACGCAATCATTTGAAAACGGGTTTCAAAGTGCAAGTTTTTGAAACAAATCAAAACGTGAATCTCTGAATATTGTGACATTCCTGGGATTCTGTATTCGTTTCCACAATATTCTGGTATGCCCAATATAATAAAAAAAAATGCATTTAAAATAATTTTTATCATAAAATAATGTCTTATTTCTATTGTAAACTAAGCTGTCAGGACCCTGAGGTACTTCACTGAATTAGTAATTAGAAAATATTTAACAAAATGTACACAGTGTCATTTTTTTTGCCAATGTTGCAAGAAATTTGATTAAAAAAAAGACTCTAAAACGATGTCCCTCAATCTGAATTCAACCCTGTCATACCAACTATTCTCCGCGAATAATAATTTAGACTCCACCCATATGTGACATAATCTACCAGAAATGACATCATTCAGGTCTTTTTAACAGTGTTGCATAAGATGGTAAGTAGTGTAATAAGGCTGCACGATTAATCGCACGATATTGTTATGCGCATCTCGTCAGTAAAGCCGGTTCCTTGATTAGTAGTAAATCACCTTCACCTGCTTTCAGATGGAGCGGCATTTACTACAAAGAGCCGTAGTTCACTGACAAGCTGAGCCAAATCGCGTTAAAATCGAGGACATATCGTCAGCAATATTTAATGCAATATGGCTCAGCTTATCAGTTAACTACGGCTCTTTGTACACAGTAAAAAAACTCAGTGTTAAATTAACACTCCTGGGAGTGTATATGAGTCCACACTCCAGAGTGTTAAAGTTAATGAGATATTTAAGTGACTAATTGAGTGATGATTGAGCATTATTGAAGACACCTAAAGCACAATCACTGAAGGAGAAAACTTTCAGGTCACCATTATGGAGATCAGTGTTTGCTTTAGTTGGACTCTTGACCCTTATACTATTAACTTTAAACAATGTGTAATGTTGTTCCTGAGTTATGACTAGTAAGGAAACATACCTAAAAAATATATATAGTATGGTCTTGGTTTGCTTGTGACAATCATTAGATTCAAATGTTTGTGATTTATGCTTTTGGTGGCAGCATAACTGAAACTCTACACATATATCCAGAATTTGAGATAATATAAGGGAATTCTTTAAAGTTAAAATAATACATATATATGTCTTTTAGGCACACACAGACTTCAAGATTCAGTCAATGCACCTCAACAATGGTGACAAGCAGAATATTCAATTAGGAAAAGTAAATTACATAGACAATTCAGATCATAATTTATTCATACCGCAATGCATGATGGGAGCCATTAATGAGTTGTGATTGGTGGCAACAAGGATTATTATTGTCACCATGGTTGAGATTCACAGGCTGATTATTGATTTCTGTGTTTCTTAATCATCGTATGTAAGTAATTTGATCAGAACAATAATAAGTAAATGTTATGGTTGATAAGAAAAATACAATGAACACATTATGTAAATCCATTAAACTATTGTTATCCAATTAATACAGATCATGTGAGTGAATTTCACTTATCAGATCACAGTATAATAATGTAACCAACACTATCAGATCACACTTGTCTTCCCTTGACTCTAATAAATCAACAACAGCAGACAAACAAATCTTAAACTTAAAGTATAAGAGTCAAGAGCCCAACTAAAGCAAACACTGCTTGCCATAACGGTGGCTTACAATTTTAGATTTTCTCCTTCAGTGATTCTGCTTGTTATCATCAGGTATCTTCAATAATGCTCAATCATCACTCAATTAATCACTCTTGAGTGTTAATTTAACACTCATATCTGGATCATATCGTCCATCTGAAAGCAGGTGAGGTTGATTTACTACTAATCAAGGAACCGGCTTTACTGACGAGATGCGCATAACAACATCGTGAAATTAATCGTGCATTATAGTGTAATACTTTTTATTAATATTTTTGAGGCCTATTACAGTCAACGGAGGGTACTGTCAAGCTTAACAACTCAACCCCATCACATACAAATGAAGATGGAAAATTATGATTATTTTTCAAAATTTTATTTGAATCCATAAGTATATACAATGTACTTATTTTATTGCTGCTATGTATGGTATACTCTCCTACGACAAGAAGAGCAGTGGCCATTTTGTGCAGAAAACCTCAACCCTGTCACAAATCTGTATATTTCTCATTGTTTCAGGGTTGAAAACTGTGACAGGATTGAGTTTTTCACTTAATTGATGGATAAATGTAATTTAATAAAAAAAAATAGTCATGTTTCAGTCAAGATATACAGGTCCTTCTCAAAAAATTAGCATATTGTGATAAAGTTCATTATTTTCCATAATGTAATGATAAAAATTAAACTTTCATATGTTTTAGATTCATTGCACACCAACTGAAATATTTCAGGTCTCTTATTGTTTTAATACTGATGATTTTGGCATACAGCTCATAAAAACCCAAAATTCCTGTCTCAAAAAATTAGCATATTTCATCCGACCAATAAAAGAAGTGTTTTTAATACAAAAAAAAGTCAACCTTCAAATAATTATGTTCAGTTATGCACTCAATACTTGGTCGGGAATCCTTTTGCAGAAATGTCTTCTTCAATGCGGCGTGGCATGGAGGCAATCAGCCTGTGG
Source organism: Meda fulgida (assembly GCA_030578275.1). Taxonomy (NCBI): domain Eukaryota; kingdom Metazoa; phylum Chordata; class Actinopteri; order Cypriniformes; family Leuciscidae; genus Meda; species Meda fulgida. Next base: position 38,978,050 of record CM060618.1, read on the forward strand.
CACTGCTGAGGTGTTCTGGAGGCCCAGGATGCGTCGATAGCGGCCTTAAGCTCATCCAGAGTGGTGGGTCTTGCGTCTCTCAACTTTCTCTTTACAATATCCCACAGATTCTCTATGGGGTTCAGGTCAGGAGAGTTGGCAGGCCAATTGAGTACAGTAATACCATGGTCAGTAAACCATTTACCAGTGGTTTTGGCACTGTGAGCAGGTGCCAGGTCGTGCTGAAAAATGAAATCTTCATCTCCATAAAGCTTTTCAGCAGGTGGAAGCATGAAGTGCTCCAAAATCTCCTGATAGCTAGCTGCATTGACCCTGCCCTTGATAAAACACAGTGGACCAACACCAGCAGCTGACATGGCACCCCAGACCATCACTGACTGTGGGTATTTGACACTGGACTTCAGGCATTTTGGCATTTCCTTCTCCCCAGTCTTCCTCCAGACTCTGGCACCTTGATTTCCGAATGACATGCAACCACTGAGCAACAGTCCAGTACTGCTTCTCTGTAGCCCAGGTGTGACGGCCCATGGGTTTCTTGTGTCTGTCAGGATGTTTGGGTGTGTCTTTGTGTTTGCAGGGTGAACTTCCTGGTGGAGTGGAGCTGAGGCCATCACGCAGATCGGAGTCAGCTGGCCACTGTCTCTAGATGGCATAAAACCCGCCCCTTCCTGATTGTCGCAGGCTGGACTGTTTGATCTGTTGCTTGTCACCAGCATGGCGTTCCCGTTTGTTTTTGTTGTGTTCTGTTTGTTTGAATAACTGGCATTATATTTTGCTAGTTCCATTTGTCGACTCCTTTCTAACGATTTATTATTTGTTAAGTAAATTTATACTTCTGTTAATAAATATTATTTTTTGGGGTATTCCCTTGAGTGTGGTTTCCTTTCATTTGTTGTGGCTTTTGAGCTGGGCCATAACACAGGTCAGGCGCTTCTGCCGCTGTTTCTGGTTCAAAAGTGTCTTGACCTGGGGAATGCGGCACCTGTAGCCCATTTCCTGCACACGCCTGTGCACGGTGGCTCCGGATGTTTCTACTCCAGACTCAGTCCACTGCTTCCGCAGGTCCCCAAGGTCTGGAATCGGTCCTTCTCCACAATCTTCCTCAGGGTCCGGTCACTTCTTCTCGTTGTGCAGCGTTTTTTGCCATACTTTTTTCCTTCCCACAGACTTCCCACTGAGGTGCCTTGATACAGCACTCTGGGAACAGCCTATTTGTTCAGAAATTTATTTCTGTGTCTTACCCTCTTGCTTGAGGGTGTCAATGATGGCCTCGTGGACAGCAGTCAGGTCGGCAGTCTTACCCATGATTGCGGTTTTGAGTTATGAAACAGGCTGGGAGTTTTTAAAAGCCTCAAGAATCTTTTGCAGGTGTTTAGAGTTAATTAGTTGATTCAGATGATTAGGTTAATAGCTCGTTTAGAGAACCTTTTCATGATATGCTAATTTTTTGAAACAGGAATTTTGGGTTTTCATGAGCTGTATGCCAAAATCATCAGTATTAAAACAATAAAACACCTGAAATATTTCAGTTGGTGTGCAATGAATCTAAAACATATGAAAGTTTAATTTTTATCATTACATTATGGAAAATAATGAACTTTATCACAATATGCTAATTTTTTTAGAAGGACCTGTACTTACCAAATTCATGACAACTCATAATTTTGTTATAAATAGAATATTTGCTGGATTGACCCTGGCAAAAAACCATATTGCTCTGTGATGTGACTCATTTTGGCAAGGTGTTATTTATAGTATAGAGGCGGAGCTTTAAATTCTAGAGAGAACTTGATGGACAGAGGATGTGATGAGAAGCATAAGCCCTGAAGACACACCTGACAGTTCATTCGAAAGAAAAGCCACATTCATGTTCTGAATGTGGAAAGAGTTTTTCACTGCTGCAAACTTTAAAAGTACATGAGAAAATTCATACTGGTGTAAGAGATCACATGTGCTTTGAGTGTGGGACGACTTTTACTGCAGCAAACAGTTTAAAAGTGCACCAGAGAAATCACACGAGAGAAAATCCTTACAAGTGTTCACACTGCGACAAGAGATTCAGTCAGTCATCAAATCTGAAAACACATGAGAGGATCCACAATGGAGAAAAACCTTACAAGTGTTCACACTGTGACAAGAGATTCAGTAATTTAATCAATCTGAAAACACATGAGAGAATCCACACTGGAGAAAAACCTTACAAGTGTTCACACTGTGACAAGATATTCAGTTTGTTAACAAATATGAAAAAACATGAGATGATCCACAGCAGAGAGAAGCCGCACGTGTGATCAGTGCGGGTCGAGTTTCTCTATTAAAAGTGACCTGAAGCTGCACATGAAGATCCACACAGTGAAGAAACCACATCACCGCAGTCTGAGATCACGGTAAGTAGTTCATCTTTATGTGCTGAGAAACAAAAGTATCTTCTGTGTAAGTTAGTTTTCTAACAGCCACGATGAGCGAGAGAACATTTTGTGGGTTTATTGGTATCTAATAACTCATGTTCACACCAACACAAAAGTTCAGTCCGATTTTCACATGCAATTTGTTTCTTAAGACCAATGCAAAAAAAATGGCAGGAGATGTAGGACTGGGGGGGTATGGATTTTTTTACTTGAATAAATACATAGATCTGACTACTAGCCCAATGTACTTTAATGGTTCAGTTCCAGAACTTTTGCCAAGCGTATCAGAGGTTCTGGGTTCTAAGTAGTATATAGTTTTCCCCCCTCATCAAAACCGATTGTTTATTTGTGGTTGTATATCAAGCAGGGACACATTTTTTTGTGCATTATGTTTTGTGATTTCACCGTAACGAATAGAGAGTCTCTCCGCAATGGATTAAAGCGCGCGTCCGAGTGAAGACTGTGCGCGAGTCACAACAAAACACTGTATCCGCGGCAACGAGCACTTTGGTCACTTGATTTAAAAAATAACACATTTCAGATCGCCTCTTATTTAACGAACGATTATTTATCCACCGACCTGCTATTGTCGGCTGCGCAGCTCAACCACGTGAGAGAATCGTGTGAAATAAGCACGTGCAATTAAAAACTGAGGTCCTGCTTTTGGGGCTTTCTCATGAGTCATGCGCCTGTATTTTAATGCTTTAGCAAAATAGAATTCAAATTATAGGCTACAAGAGACATTACACAGGTACTCTCGCATACAGGCCTAATAGTCAATACGAATGGGGTGTTATTATGTGTCATGACACATTCCGCTCCCCAACTCGCGAAAGGTCGGATTTGCTCCATCTTTTGATGATGATGAGTTTTGTTTAGAAAACCTTGAATCCATGTTAGACACAATGTCACCAGACTCAATCCAAGTCATTAGAATCAGTGAACAAATAGACAAAACGTGCACATGTACAGGCACTTTTTTTATTTTTTTGCGGTGATGACGGTGACGAGCTCAGACCAGCGGTAGGGGTCACGTGACCGCGGTATTGCGGTAATGCGGTAACCGTCCCAGCCCTAAGTAGATGCAAATTCACTCTAAGCAGCGCAGCGCAACTTTCTGTTTCTGACACCGATTTGTTATGAAGAATAATGTCAAACACTATTTGCATGTTTTCAAACAGCCATTCAGAATTTTGTATTTGCTATAGTGATTATTAAGATACAGAGATGAGAGAGACGTTTCCAGATTATTTCTGTTAATCAAGTATATTTTGGTTTTTATGTGTACGCAAGGGTGCATGTGCAGGGTACAGTGGTACAGTGCATGTAATGCAAAGTTCATCACCTGAATAGTATGCGCACCGCTCGATTTAACCTTGCCACGCAGGTCTCACACGTGCTTTGAATTACATTGTTTTGTAGTAATCAGTTGTTCCACAAAACATCAGCACTGGCCTGGGCTGTTGTTTCCCAGTATAAACCAAAATAAAGTGACGGAACAACAACAGACGCCTGCATTGCCAAACGATTGTTTGATTGGGATTAAGAGATAGCCTCAACTTTAGTTTAAAAGATTACAAAACACGATTTCACTTTATTTTGATGGTCCCTTTAACACATTCTGTTGACTATAAGTGACATTGCACCTTCATGTCTACTAACTCTCAGTAGAATATTAGTAGAGTATTGGTAGAGTATTGGAAGAGTCAGGAGAGTATTGGTAGAGTATTGGTAGAGTCAGTAGAGTATTAGTAGAGTATTAGTAGAGTATTGGTAGAGTATTGGAAGAGTCAGGAGAGTATTGGTAGAGTATTGGTAGAGTCAGTAGAGTATTAGTAGAGTCAGGAGAGTATTAGTAGAGTATTGGTAGAATCAGGAGAATATTAGTAGAGTATTGGAAGAGTCAGTAGAGTATTGGTAGAGTATTGGTAGAGTATGAGTAGAGTATTAGTAGAGTATGAGTATTGGTAGAGTCAGTAGAGTATGAGTAGAGTATTAGTAGAGTATGAGTAGAGTATTGGTAGAGTCAGTAGAGTATTAGTAGAGTATTGGTAGAGTCAGGAGAATGTCTAGAACGTTACTTTGAACTGCATGAGTTAGCCATGATTAGCTGGTTGTTTGCATAAAATAGTCCATATAAAACTCACTTGATTTAATGTTTCTTTTAGACCTGATGGTTGTGATCAAGCAAGGAAAAACAGAAGCCAAAAAATCTGTCTCCTGCCGTAAATCAAAGCTGAAGATTCACATGAGGATCCACAGCGGAGAGAAACCTTACACACGTGATCAATGCAGGAGCTGAGAAGAGGCCGTAACACTTTTAAGAGAGACGTGAAGACTTAAAATCTCATCATTTAATATTGTTTTTAGTATTATTATTCATCATCGGTAGTATCATGTATCTCTTTTATACATTCATAAACATTTGAATTTTATGAATCATACTGTTCACATACTTGTCATGAGGTTGAGGAACTAACCCAAACGCAGACAACTTGCAGACACTAAACGTTTATTCAGACACAAACAGAAAACAAAAACCCGCGAGGGGGCAAAATAGGACTGGAGCAGAATACAACTAGACTAAGACACGATGACAAACAAATACTCTGACTTGACAAGAAGCAAACTCACAATTCTAATAGAACAGGTCTTCAGATTATATACACTCACAGGGATATACACGCAAAGTTAGACAATGTACCGACACAGGACAGAAGACATGAGGAGATTAAATAGGGAACACTAATGACGAGGACAGGTGAAGCTGACTAGACAAGGACAGGTGAAACTGACTAGACAATAATGACAAGACGGGGATAACAAGGGGGCAGGGCAACGTAATGAGACAACACAAGCACATGGCCTAAACAATTGGCCATGCGCTTGTACACAAAACATGGGTCTGCCATGATCCTGCCACAAGACTGGAGAAATCAAAGACATGATGGCAGAATCATGACAATACTATTCTGAATACATATGTGGGGGGGAGAGACTTTGAGTGTGTGTTGAAGTTGGAGACTGAATGCAGTGATATCTTGGCAGGATAACTGGTGTCTGTTTCAATGAAATTAAAAAACAATAAGGGGAAGCAAGATTTTTAAATCTACACATGAATCTAATATAAATTTTTAACTTGTTCTTCATTGTTTTTAATCAGAACATCTAGTTTATCTTCCAATTGTACTCTCCCATGCAAACGCAAGATATACTTTCATATATCTTTTAAACTGGACACTTCTCTTCTTCTCATGAAATGCTTTGGCTCTTATAAGTCTTTAAAGAGAGAGATCTGTCTCGTTTGCTTTCACTTTTACTAATATCAGTGGCAGCTCGTCAGGGGAGGCAAAGGAGGCACAGCCTACCCCAAATTTTGAGTTGTTAACATTAATATTAATAAAATGGCCAGTTATTCATTTTATGTCTCAGAATGTGTGTTTCTTGTTTGTAATTTAACCACTGTAATTTTAACCACCGTGGGCCTCTTTACTGAGGGAGAGTCTGAGGCATAGAGAAGGAGAGGTGGAAACAAATCCATAGCTGGAGACTTGAGCCTCCATTTTGTAAGAGAATTAGCCAATCACCATTGAGTATTTCACTTTCAGCGATTAGGGGTATTGAGAAAAGTAACATGGCAGAGGAGGCTATTCTCCCTTGGTATATCAACCAATCATCTACAAGACGTAAATCACGTGAAATTAGTTTGAACTTATTTGAACTGCTGATGTAACTATGGAGAGTATAAGATATTTTATATTTTATCAAAAACTACCATTGAAACTACAGCTATAAATTAAAAATGAAGGAAGACCCCATGCCCAAGTTGGCTACAGCAATCAGCTTCTCTAATCGGCCGGACGTGCTCTTTTAACACAGAAGGATGGATTTTTTGCTTCCAGTGATAGGCTAGGATTAGGTGAGTGAACTTATATTTATATTGTCTTGATGCATGTGTCATTTTCTGTAAATATTCTGTCAATAAGTGACCAAAAAAAATTTTTTTAAAGCAGTTAAACAAATCAGACCGCTACAATTTTGTGTGCCTCTATTTTAAAACCTACCAGTCACCACTGCTTAATGAATCAAATGTATCTGGAGTGCACTGTTGCCAGTAATCCCCTGTTAATTGAACAGTTCTTTACCCTAATCTACAGTTTCTGTTCATTTGTTGTTTAGTATTGTTTTATGGTGCATATTTCTAGACACCATTAACCTTATTTTGATTGTTCTCAGGTTAGGTAAGGTAAGTCAAATCTGTCCTAATTCATAAGCATTTGCTCAATCCATAGATCAGAAGACTTCTCTGTGGTCTGATCAGCTCACTTTTGTAGAAATCAAATACTTTTGGCTGGCAAGCTTCTTAGTTTTAATGAAATATAGTTTTATTATGTACAGGTTAACTAGTTTACATATAAAGTACTAATATATATAAAATCGTTTCCTTCATCTTCTCCTTTGAGACTTTTATAGACCATCTGAATTCTTGTGGTCTTCATCTTTGGAAACCCCCTCATAATTCATTATCTTTATCCAATCCGAAGTCTTGCACTGTCATAAGTTCTGGACACTTCTTTCGGACCTGTCTATAAAGCTTTTAGCATCTTTGTCCTCCTTCTTCTGACTTTTCCTCCTTTGCTGCATTCTGTGCCTCGTACGCAACACAGCCGACGGTAACATGTTTTGTTCCTCTCTGTGCATTTTAATAATGGCTTAAAACATTAAGTGTTGTATGTTTTTCTTTATTAACCACTTTCTCAATAAACCATTTTACAATAACAATTGCCATATTTGTCTTTATAGACCATTTTCTTAATAAACAAGTTACAATATCCCTTATGGAGTTTTACTTCATAAACCACTTTCTTAATAAACAAATTTCAAATGTGGTTGATTACAATACAGAAGTGTTCTACAGACAAAAAGGCATACTTGTAACAGGACAATTCTACGGAAGCGTATTGCATTCACTTGAGGAAAAAAATCTACTCTGTTTTTCTGAATTAACGAGTTAATTATCTCAGAATTCCGAGATAATTTTTCATAGAAAAAAGTTTTTACTCTGTTTTTCTGAATTAATGACTTAATTATCTCAAAATTATGAGTAACTCATTAATTCATAAAAACAGAGTGAAACAATTTTTTTTCAAGAAAAATGTATCTCATAATTCTGAGATATTAACTCATTAATTCAGAAGATAATTAATTTGTTCATTCAGAAAAACAGAGCAAAAACTTTTTTTCCATGAAAAATTATCTTGGATTTCTGAGATAATTAACTCGTTAATTCAGAAAAACAGAGTAGATTTTTTTTCCTCAAGTGAATGCAATACACTTCCTTCCGTACAATTGCATATTTTCCACAACAGTATAAAAACAAACTAAGTAACTGATATATACATATATTTTTTTTATTTTGGGCACATCTGCTCCTCCCACTGCAATTCACCATATTTGAAGCCCCTCCTGTGTCAATTACATCATCAGTGAAATTCCTCCCACTACAATCACATCATCAGTGAAGCTCCTCCCACCAACCTACAAGTGGAGACGAGCATCAAAGCATCAGGAAGATTACCAGCATTAAATCAGGTACAGCTAGAAATCATAAGGGCCTGCTCTATGATATTTTATTAATTTATACAACAGCAGTTAGACAGGGGAAGAATCTACCTGTTCTGGTAGAGCGCATATGTACAAACATAGTCTGATATCACAAAATACACTGTGAAATTATTATATATTATTATAAAAATGAATAAAGAAAATAAAACTACAAAAAGATTTAGGATAACTTCTATAACTAGGTAAAATCTCATGAGGTTAGAGAAGTCATCCAACTCATTTGATTTTTGGAAGGACACATATTGATTAATATCTTTAAGCAGCAGTGGATTCCAGAATCCACCCCTTCACAATATAAAACTGTATTCAAATCTATAGGCCTATTAACATTTGTATAGATTTAAAATGACTCAAAAATAAATATCTGACATTTAATTTAATACAAATTGGCCTGTATGGAAATGGATTCTGGAATGAGATTCTGTGCTCTGTCCGACTACAGTCCAAGATGATGATTCACAATAAATCTCATTCATATTCACAGGACATTCACCAAATATCTGCTCGTTCACACACACACATATATATTTCCTCCAAACACCAGAGAGATGAAAACTTCCCTGCTCCTGATATGATGAGCTCATGATCTGTATCATTAATGTTGATTTGTGAAGGTCTAGTTCTTGTTCACAGAGGCGTAAAGTTGATCCTGTGGTTCTTCTCTTCCTCTGATGGCAGCATACGTCACTGTATCATCATGATCCTGAAAGAACAGCACAGATTCTGTCCATCAATGTTTGAACATTTGATTAGTATTATTAGAGCATACGCTTAATTTATCTGAGTGTCAAACTCATGTGCTAGTATCTACTCATATTGAGTGATTTTACTGGCTTTGTATTAGAAGAAGTGACCTCAGAATATGTCACATCATCTGTCTGCTCCTAAACATCAATGCAAACATGCAGAGAGTCAGGGTTAACACACAGAACAGACATATCTCACTGTAATATGTAGAATAACATAAAAGCTTTTAAATCATATTATTGAACAGACAGTGAACGTATGTTTGGTGATTTAGTGACTCACATCAGCTCTTGCAGCGGGAGGAATGGACATGTTGATCGTCTCATACGTCCCTTTATGTTCATTCTCATCTTTGACCTTCAGACAACAAACAGTTAAAACTGCACGAATTACACTTTATTGAGCTTTAAAAACAATAATCAAATCTAAATTACTGAACTCACCGCAGAGTTGCCAGTCCCTCTTTTATTATCTAAAATAATACAAATTTTTGATTTTTTGAAAATTAATCAAGGCCGGTTCCTTGATTAGTAAGCAAAATGATGTCCAAAAGACGTCTTTTCAACGTCTTTGTCACAAAAGTCGGACGTTGAAAATACGTCCACTGAGGAGCCAGAATGAAAGTTTTTATGACGTCTTTTTTTGACGTGTTCTGGACGTCCGATATAGACGTTCATGGACCCTCTTCATACAAGGTTAAAAACTAGTTCAAATCTGGCCATTGTGGACATATTTTCAACATCATTATGGCCTCATTTAGACAATTTATACTGTTTCTGGACCAAATAAACACTCAGGATGCATTCAATTAAAACTCATTTTTATATCAATGTAATTTCCTTACATTGTTTTGATGAGGTTTAGATGTTGGATTCATTTTAAGTCCCCATTGCGGTGATCAGTGTTTGCCTTAGTTGGGCTCTTGGTCCCAGTTCTTCTTACCTTAGCTGTTGTAACTGTGTGTTTGTATAACACCACTGTTATGTCAGAGAAAGCCAAATAAAAGTAAGATCGACTGTCATCAGCTCCATGTTGATGATGATAAAATCTCAAAGTGAGCATTTAATTTTGATTAGACTTTTGTCGTTATATCTGGCATTAATAACCACTAATCTTGTGGAACTGTATTATGTGGACCAGTACCATTAAAATATCACTTATTTGAAGGTGGATAAAAAAAGCACGTTTGCACAATGTTTTGAGCAAATGTATCATGTAGTCACACACAGACATCAAGATTTTGCATATGATTCACAACAACAGTGACAACCAAAACAAAAAAAGCTTGGGAATCAAGAATGTTTTGTACTATGAAAGCTACCCATCATGCATTGCAGCATGAAGCCTTTTTTTATTGTCACCATTGTTGTGAATCACACACAAAATCTTGATGACTGTGTGACTATATGGTGCATTTTCCAATAACATTATTTAATCACGTGTTAGAGATGATAAGTGATCATATTAATGGTACTGGTCCACATAATAAAGTTCCACAAAATTAGTGGTTATTAATGCCAGATATAAAGTCATAATCCTAAACTCAACATTATATACTCATTTTGTTATTTTGTCATCATCAACAAGGGGTTCATGACCGCATATCTTACTTTTTCTTAGTATTTTCTGACACAACAGAGGTGTTTTACAAACACACATATACAACAGCCAAAGAAAAGCTAAAGTAAGAAAAATTGGGACCAAGACCACAACTAAGGCAAACACTGATCACCACAATGGTGACTTAAAATGAAACATCAACATCTAAACCTCGTCTAAACAATGTAAGGAAATTACATAAAAATAATTTAATCCTGAGTGTTTATTTGGTCCAGAAACAGTATAAATTGTCTAAATGAGGCCATAATGATGTTGAAAATATGTCCACAATGGCCACATTTGAACTAGTTTTTAACCTTGTACGAAGAGGGTCCATGAACGTCTATATCGGACGTCCAGAACACGTCAAAAAAAGACGTCATAAAAACTTTCATTCTGGCTCCTCAGTGGACGTATTTTCAACGTCCGACTTTTGTGACAAAGACGTTGAAAAGACGTCTTTTGGACATCATTTTGCTTACTAATCAAGGAACCGGCCTTGATTAATTTTCAAAAAATCAAAAAATTGAAAATCAAAAAACAATTAAAATAATAACAATAACAGTAAATAATAATATTAATAATTACAAGAATACATCTGAGAAAGTCGGCATATTCTGAATGTCAATATATCCACATGTTCTGGGCTTCTGTTCAGCACTGCTAGATGAAAAAAATAAACAGAGGACTTTACTTTACTTTTTTAAAGCAAAAGTAAAGTAGGGCTGGAGCTATCGATTATTTTAGTAATTGAGTATTTTACGATTATTCCATCGATAAATCAAGTAATCGAACAAAAATGTGGTAATAAAGTAGCCTGGAAATCCAGACCCAAATACAAAAGATTAAGGGTCTGGCATTGAGTAATGAAAATCGTTTATATAATTGGTTCAAATAAAGTATCAAAGTAAGTTATCATTTGGGTTTTAATGAACAGCACTGTTAAAATACACTATGTAAAAATTATATAAACTAGATGCCTGCATAGTGTGCCAATGGCCTGGTGATTGTTGTAACACTACGGCATGACCAAATCTTTGTTTAATATTGACCAAACAACATTTATTTCAATGTCCACTTCATCTTTAATATTTGATCACTTTTGTACGATAGACATGCTACAGCCGCTGTAATCTCTTAAAAAAGAACGTGCACATCAAAACATGCAAACTCAGAGCAAGGGGTTTAAACTTTTATTTTGAAATCGCGATGAACGTTCGAAATATTTAGAAACATTTAGATGTATTCTCCTTTGTTGGCTAGATTTACAAATGAGTTACGTTACAAATCTTGTGAAATGGCAAACACACTGACAAATATGCATTATCATGAAATAAACATGTAATATTATTAGTAACTGCACTTAATGCAAAACAAGTGTCATTTTATGATTAACCCTCTGTCTCTAAAAGTTAAATTTAGGCCTAATGTCAGAATGGCTGTATGCGGGGAGGCGTGAAACATCATGAATAATGCTGTGATTCACATCTGAAGAGACAAAGACCCTCCCCTGCGAATATCAATGAAGAATGAGGGAACTATAGAGAATGAATGTGAGGAAACTTAATGATTGAATGTATTGTTTTGGCTTATTCACAAAATCAAGTTTAAGTTAAAAGAAGTAATCTGAATACACATTTTCTTTACACAAAGACTTTACTTAAAAACTTTAGACCGAAGTCAAGATCATAGAACCTTACGAATGTGTGCGGTGAGGACCAGCCTGCCGCATCACGTAGGGAAACTCCTGCCAATAAAGCTTTAGAAGCAGCCATGCTCCTAGTGAGTGTGTACAGCCAAAGGTGAAGGCTGACCAGCAGACTCAGCAAGTGAGATAGCCTCAACCACCCACTTGCTCATCCTCTGCTTAGATGCAGGACACCCCTTCTGGGATGACCCAAAACAAGAGCTGTCTGCTCCTTCCTGCAATTACTCTCCCAGCCACTAGGTGGCCTCACCTGTTTTGAACTCTTTAGTTATGACTGCTAATCAAGTTAATGTGTTCCCCCTGTATTTTGCCCTATTTAAGTTGGCAGTTTTTATTGAACTGTGTTCAGTCTTGAGCCTTGATGTCTCCTTGGATGCGAACAGGTCTACCTCAGCACAACCAAAATTCTTCCACCTCGGGGTGGAGTCCCCATTCCCCGGGCCTCAGCCCCTGCCTCGACAGGAGGTCTGCCCCCTGATTTAGATACCCTGGGACATAAATCGCCCTCAATGAAAGTAGCTTCCCCTGAGTTCACAGGAGGATCTGGTGAGCCAGCTTGTATAAGGGGCGCAGACCACCAATGATGGTTTATGTACGAGACCACCGATGTGTTGTCTGTCCGAACAAGCACATGATGGCCTCTCAGGTCAGGGAGGAAGTGTTTCAGGGCCTGGAACACCGCCAACATTTCTAGACAATTTAAATGCCACGAGAGATGATGGTCCTGCCACAGGCCATGGACTGATTCCATAAGTGCTTTATGATGCAATCACACAGGGTATTCCGCTATTCCCGCAGCGTTTCGACTTCCCTTGAAAGAGACAGTTGCATATTTGTATTTAATATAACAGACGTAATATTAACAACAGGGAAAATTAATTTACAAATTTTAATGTTTTCAAATGGTGAGTATAAATGCCATGAAAATGTCAACTTTGCATAAATAATCATTCATTTTAAACTACAGTTTTATAAGATGTACGTGTTATACTAAAGAGTAAAGAGAATGGAATATGCTGGAATATTCTCTGGAATATATATATATATATATATATATATATATATATATATATATATACATTGTCAGAAAAATAAACAAAACAACAAATACATCATCACAATTACCAAGTCCATCTCATCTGGCATGTTATTAGAATGATTGATAATGTTTTAGAACACCTCTCTGTATAAAAAACAACACATTAGTTACAGTTGCCGTTTTCATAAAAGTATAACTTGAAGGATTTAAAACCTACATTTATCGTCTAACAACAGATTTATATTTTAGTCAGAATTATTGCTCTTCATCAACTTGAGGTGCTGGAGCTCGTTCTGTAAAGTTGAACAGAGACTCACTCGCTCTCGGGACAAGCATTTAAGCTAAATGGAAATACACACATGGCTTTCTAACATTTACTGATAAGGACATAACCATTACATATAAGAATGTGCTACAAAAGTCATTGAAGTTACAATAATTTATTTAAATATCAGCATTTAATAAACTAGGGAGTGTTTTTTTTTGTCACAGCTTAAATGTTTTAAATGAATGTGTATGTGTGTTTTGTAATGTATGTTTGCCTCCTGTCAAGCTTTTGGTGAAAATAAGAACTGGTTCTTAAGTGACTTGCCTGGTTAAATAAAGGTTAGTAAGTTACACAAAGGGTATTAAACAATACATGCATCTGTACGACGTGTTAAACTGTATGCTTATGAGTTTATTTGAAGAGCTGAATACGACACTTTTCCTACAGTAATTTCATCAATTAGTTGTTGCATAACCTGATAATCTTAAATTACATGATCACGGTCACTATTTTTTTCAAAATGTGATTAGCCTTAGTACTTAGTTCTGAGTCTGAAATATTGATAATTCCTCTTGCATCATGTCTGCTGGAATGAAACTTGTTTGTTTTCAGCAGAACTGCCAGAAAGCTTCTGGAAGAAGAGGACAGAGAGAACGCCAGTGATCCAGAACCTGCAGAAACATCATGATACTGAAGAACAGAGGTTAGTGTTTATTCTTGATTCCTCATTCATTCATCATGATGAAGAACCTGCTGATGCTCACCACATTTAGATTGTTTCATGACCAAACTAGTGATTTATAACACAAATCATCTTCATGCCATTAAAATAGATCATAATTGTGCACATCAGTCGTTGATGGGATTACAATGACTGTTGAACTCATCAGTGATCTAGACTTTGACCTTTTCATTTCACGTTTGTCTCTCATTTGAAATCTCACATGATTTAATGTTTCTTTTAGACCTGATGGACGCGAACGAGAAAGAAAAACAGACGCCTGAAAAACTCTTCACATGTAAATCAAGCCTGAAGGTTCACACGAGGATCCACAGTGAAGAGAAACTTCACACATGTGATCAATGCGGGAAGAGTTTCTTCGTTCTGAAATCACTTCTGCCTTCTCATTCTGAAGAAGAGCACCAGAAACATGACACTGGAAAAACACTTTCATGTTCAGGAGCTGAGGAAGAGGCCGTAACACTTTCAACAGAGACATGATGCTGATATTAATTTTAACTCATTCATTGTTTTTCAGAGATCTGTCTTATTAGTTTTAATTTTTATAAATTTTTGTACTTCACGTAATGATTGATTAAAGTCATTATAATTTTATCAACAGCTTGTGGTTATTGTCCAATTTTATTGTCTGCTGATTCTTCTTGCTTCAGGAATAAATCCATAATTTTCAGTCCTGAAAGTATTACGTTTGCTTCTGGGGCTTCCCAGCAAACACAGAATGTTCCCCTAACATTGGTATTTAGTTCCTGTTTTGATCCGTGGCCGCAATACATTTGGCGGGAAATTGATAGGACTGGACTATAATGATATAATCTGTTAAATCTATTCATTCTTGAACAAATATTCTACTCAAATGAACTGAGGAGGGCAGCAATACGCCATTGTAGCGTCTAGTGTGCCGCAAATATCAACAGAAGAAGAAGAGTCTTCAGAGGTGAGGAGAGCAGTTCACGATTTTTCTCATCTTTACACAACCATCACACACACTTTATACAGTTTGAATAAGCGACAGACTCATTTCTGGATTGTTTTCATCAATCACAGCGATACTTGTGCGTCTTTTCTGGCGTCTTCCTCCTGAAATACACATTTAGTGCAGCAGCAGCGAGACTGAGGAGAATATGTGGAGTTCATTCAGACCTGAGCGAGTGTGTGTTCGTTTGTTTCGATGTTTGTTGTGAGCAGAGGTGGGTAGTAACGAATTACATTGAGCCTACTTTACTTTTTATTTTATTTTTATTTTAGTTTAGTTTTTGTACTTTTAAGATGTGTTCATTCATTCAGACCTGAGAGATTTTGTGTTTGTTTGTTTGTTTCGATGTTTGTTGTGAGCAGAGGTGGGTAACGAAGTACATTTACTTTACTTTTTTTCTCTTTTTTTTGAGAAATTGTACTTTTAAGAGTAGATTTAAATGTGGAAACTTTTACTTCGTTAAAGTTAACGAAGTTAACTTCGTTACTCAAGAAGTTTAACTTCGTTTACACACTTTCGGCGACGTTCCTCTTTATTTTAATGCAATATTGCTAAATGCGTAGTTTATTCCAAGCGCGCTGTATCTTTTTATATGGGCATGAGCGATGCTCGATTCACAAATGAATCAATCTTTTGAGTCGATTCTGTTTAAAGACTTCATCAAACAAGTTGGCAGATCTGTCTAATTCGGTTCGCGAATGAATGATTCCACAGGACGATTCGATTTCATTTCATTCAGGTAATTTACAACCAAACAGATTATTACGCCACGATAGCACTACTATAGCACTACTTTTTTTTTTTTTTTTTTTTACATATACATTAATTTATAAATAAGCTACCATTGTCCACAGTTTATGAAATGAACAACCGCCATCCCGCGGTAATGTGTTTGTATTGCGCAGTGGCGCGCAAACTCGACTTGAAAAATGCCTTCGCCTGTAGACAGTTAACCAGTTTAAACATGCTTGCAGAAATATACATTTGATTACAGTTTGTAGAACAGATAGAAGAAGATCCGTCGATGTGCATTTGATCGTTGTTTGTGTTAAGATGTTTAGTAGCGGTCACGAGCGCGAGCATGTGAAGAGTTTGAACTCTTTCTTCTCTGTCAATGGTTCACTTTACATGCATTTGAATGCAAAACTCTGCTGAGTAACTTTATTTTTCGACATTGTCTAATAATCCAAATGTAGTTGAATAAGTTACTGTTATACAAACCAAAGGACAGGCAATGGTTTTTTTCGGACTTTTATTACAGGGTTCTCAATTTTGATCAAAAGCTTGGAGTGAGATCAGATGCGGTTAGGGAAGGAGCCCTAATGGAGCCCCGCTCCCCAATTTTACCCATTGTTCATAATTAACCAGCACAAATTGAAATTATAACAATTGGTAAATCTGATAAATAACAGAGCAATTCATCAAATCAAATATACTCTTTAATGTTATATTTCAAAAGTACAAATATACAAAAATTGCAAAAATAATTTTTGTTTTGACAAAATTGGAAAATAAACAGTATACTGACTTTTTTTGCATATACATTTTTTTTATGCTTTGAACATCGTAACTGAACAATTAAATGTTGCTGTATAATGAAAATGTTTGATTTTCCTAAGTTAACTTTCCCTAGTTCCCTAAGACCTAGTTTCCCTAGTGTCATTATTCACTCACAGGGAATTGAGAAACCAAACATAACAAAAACACACATCAAATAAATGTTTTTTATTTATTCTTTGGCTCTGTGAAGCTGCCTTTGAAAATCCTACATAAAAGTTTTGGCTAAAAGCTAGGTATTTTAGATATCTTGAATACTGAAATGAGAGCTTATTTTATCTGTGTCTGACAAAGATTTTCATCTGTAATTTGCAAATAATTCGGATTAGCTTTTTCAAGTGTTTGGATCGGGTTAGAGCACTTTTAGATACACTTGCACGTTGGAACTGGTGTTGAAGTGCCCTGAAATACATAAATGTTTTTATGTTGTGTCTGTACAGTTGCTTTTGAATGGCTGCCTATGAGGGTCAAATTGACCCATGAACATCCCAAACGTAATAGTAATTTTGTTTGTATATGTCAAAACACATCAGCATGTTGAAACTTTGCATGCATGTTCTTCATGATAAATGAGAAAGTCACAAAATATCAAGAAAAAAACAAAACAAAGGTTAACCAGTATTTCCAACAACTGAAAAATCTAAACGGGTCAAATTGACCCGCAACATAACACATGGGTTAAAGGTGCAGTGTGTAACATTTTTGAGTATTTATTAACAGAAATGCAATATGACATCCATAACTATGTGTTCAGTGGTGTATAAAGAACTTACTTAATAAACCGTAATGTTTTTATTACCTTAGAATGAGGCATTTAAATCTACATAGGCGCGGGAATCCCCTTCTATGAAGGTCGCCATATTGTGACGCCATGTTTCTACCGTAGCCGTCAGCGATCAAACAGCGTTACAGAGCGCGTTTCGTCACTACCTTGAAAGAGAAGCCGCAGAAAGCTAGAAGAAGCTAGTCATAAACACCGTGAGTAGTGACTTTTGGTGTAAATATGTAGTTGGATTGTTTCATGTAACTTAATTCTTCTCCCTCGCTGTGTTATGGCTTTGCTATGTGGGGATAAATGTGCTGGTTGCGCTCGTGAGACAGCTGATTAGTAGGCTACTCTTGTCATTGACCGGAAAACAGTTACAGGAATCACCAACCCGTCGATCTTGGAAGCATTTAAGTCGATCGAGTTTCCAAAATCAGAGAAAAAAGCCTATTGTGTGTAGTAAGTGGTGTCTATGGGATGCGGAGGCGCGCGCGCTGTTACAATCACGTCATTTTTGCCGCGCGCACCTTTGGGCTCATGTGGACGCGTCGAGTATAAACAAGGCTTAACGCTTTAACCAGCTCAGCCACAGTAACAGCTCATATTAGCCAGCTAAACTTTTACTACACTGTTAGAAAAAATATATAACGTTAGTTGCATAGTTTCATGTGGTTCTTCTCCCTCGCTGTATTATTATGGGTTTGCTATGTGGGGAGAAATGTGCTGGTTACGTTCGTGAGACAATCAGCTGATTACTATTATTATATTATGTATTAAGACCCTTGATCCTTACCTGACTATGGCTTTGTAAACTTTATCCATGATGTGGTTTATAATGGACTGTGGTACAAAAGCTTGTTTTACTCTGGCTATTCTCTGCTGTCTCAGACGACGATGTTTGTCCCGTTTTAGCCACCGTAGCTTCTTCGAAAGGGAGGAGTGAGCAGTGGGCGGAGCCCTTAGTGTAAACTCGCAAACGAACCACTAGATGTCGCCAAAAGCTACACACTGCACCTTTAAGTTATTCACGACTGCCAGCTGTACAGACATTGTTTTGTGACGCTATTTTGTATTGAAGTCTACTTTATTATTTCCTTAGTAATTTTAAGAAAGACATTGATGCAAGTTGCTCTTTGCACTTGGAATAGTACCCCATATTTTCTGCCATTGTAGTCATGTGAAAGTTATGGTATGAGGTGTCTATGTTTATTAAGGAGAGGGTACTCTTTAATTTTGTTTTGCATTTTGAGAATGTAATTTTTGGAAATTCAAAGTATGATAACAGTGTGATTAAGGAGGCTTTTGTAATTAATCTGTTAATTTTATTAGTCAAATTTCACATCCATAATTGTAAGTTTACTAACAAAAAAGCATCTTTTCTCGGTATTCCTTAAAGAATTCGAAAATTACTTTTCTACTATTCAAGCTAGTACTAATGGAAAGGCTGTTAAGACTGTTCGTTTGTGTACTGTCTACAAAATCTTTGATATAAAAGTCTTGTATTTTTGTGATTTATTTTTATTTTATTTTTTGGTTTATATGTGTGTTTTTTGCTCCCCTGGCTCTATAATGTATGTTGTACCGTTTTGTTGTTTAAAGCAATAAAACATTTTTTTACTGTATTTTCCCCTAAAAAGGGCCGGTGACGCAATTGACAGTTAAGTTCCCGGATTTGCCAGTAGTACGTCTGGTTAAATAAATGTTTAGTGATATCTTCCGAAGATTTCTGAATTTTTTTCTCTTTATAGTGTTGATATGGCAACTAGTAAATACACTTAGTTTCGTCATGTTAGCATGTGTGGAAATATTTAAAATAAGGTTGTTACAACTAGTCCAGCATTAGCTTGTGCCCTGTTCTCACCTACGTATATTTCTGTAAGTGCATAATATTCTGTAAAAAAAATTTTTTACATTATAATTGGAAGAATTTACATTTATTTATATTCTGTTATCAATTGGTATAAAACCAAACTCAGTAACTGATAATTCTTTTATTTAGGCAGATCAGCTCCTCCCACTGCAAATTATTCATCAGTGAAGCTCCTCCCACTGCGATTACATCATCAGTGAAGCTCCTCCCACTAATTATCCAATAAACACCGGAAAATTCCTATCAGCTACAAGTGAAGACGAGCATCAGGAAGAGCTGAAATCTGCAAAGACTGAGTTTATTAAAGAGGACAGTGAGAACATGAGTGATCCAGAACCCTGCAGAATGAAACACACTGAAGATCCTGAAGAACAAAGAGGTTGGTGTTTATTCTTCATTCATTCATGATGCTGAAGAACATTCATGTTAGAAACATTCAAGCACTTCATCACTTTTTTTTTTAAATGGGAACAGAATTGTATTGTTGTTATTTCGTTTTCAACACATGGTCAGTAAAGGGAGGTTTGAGAAACTCTCATAATGATTGTCAAAATCAGGTCAAATTAAATATTACACCTGTTTTATTTTAGTTATATCAAGTTAACCATTTTTGCAGCCATGTTACCAAAGTGTTGGACATTTCTCAATATAGTTTATATATATATATATATATATATATATATATATATATATATATATATATATATATATATTACATTACAGGAGGATATTTGTTTGAATATATATATTTTGGATATTCAAACAAATATTCTCCTGTAATGTAATCTGTATGTAACTAAAGACATGCACAGTTTCTCCTGGCTCAGCTAATTAGGGCCCAAGGCTTGAAAAGGCGAAGGGCCTATTGTTTTCCTTAGGCAAATTAGGCAAATTATTATTTTACTACCTTTTTGGCACTTTTGGGGCCCTTAACGTGCTCAAACTCTTGAAACTTTGCACACGGGTCAGAACCCGCGGCCATCAGAGCCGGGCTGAAGATGGTACCCGGGCGTGGCAGGGGGGCTCGACAGCGCCCCCTGGAACGGGGTCCGAAAACTTGGTCCATAAATCAAACACGCTTGCATGTAATAATATGAAACTCGGTACACTTGTAGATCTCATCGGGCCGAACAACTTTCGTGCTCTAAGTTTTACGACAGCTCAACAGGAAGTCGGTTATTATGGGTTGTTTTGAAAACGCTTGCAATGGAATTTAAAGTACTCCTCCTAGAGAATTGATCGAGATGCCACGAAACTCGGTGTGCATGAAGTCAAGACATTGAGGATGAAAAATTGCCAGGGGATTTTTGATATCTCGAACGGTTTGGCCGTGGCGAGGAAACGAATTTATGGCGAATAATGGAAACAGGAAGTGTGTTATAACTTCTGCATACATTGACTGATCTTGATGAAACTTCAGCAGTGTGTTCGCTGTAAGAGACCGATCACATGGATGTGACTATTGTGAGTCAAAGTTATAGCGCCACCAACTGGCAGCAGGAAGTGTGTCACTTTCAAAATGCTTTGAAATCACCCTCTAATTTTTACCCCATTTGCTTTAAACTTTGTGTATAATGTAAACACACGCCAGATGTAGGCCTGTGAAAGGATTATTGATTTCTTAGATACTGTTGCCGTGGTAACGCATCAAACTTTAATATTCTTTTTTGATGCTTTTGAGACTCTTAGCATGCTTGAAATTGCATGAAACTCGACAGACACATCACATTTATTAGCCAGTAGACATGTGCAAAGTTTCAGAAACGGGCGTGGTGAGGGCTCAGTAGCGCCACTATTAGTCAAAAATGAGGGGGTTAGTTATATCTACAGTAACAACTCAGTATGTATATTGTACTCATCAAGCCAGATAACTTTCTAATTTACAGTCATTAGCTCGGACCAACAGAAAGTCAGATATTTTGGTTTGAATGTGGTCATTTCTCTCTGACCCTACGTCTCTGTGTCTGTCCCTGTGTGTGTGTGTAAGGGGCGGGGGAGGGGGCCTAGATTAACCATTTCACTGCTGTGTGGTTTGGCCTTCATTAAAAAAGAAAATAAATGTCTTAAGCCTTGCATTTTTTAAATATATATATATATATATATATATATAATTTTTTTTTTTTTTTTTAAATAAAGTTAAGGCATATAACCAGTTTAATTGTAGTGCATTGACAATAGTTTTATTTAATTAGTTTATTAATTAAATTAACTTGGTTCATAAACTTGGTCTGAAAATTTGGTCCATAAATCAAACATGCTTGCATGTAATAATATGAAACTCGGTACACTTGTAGATCTCATCGGGCCGAACGACTTTCGTGCTCTAAGTTTAACGACAGCTCAACAGGAAGTCAGCTATTATGGGTTGTTTGGAAAATGCATGCTTTTATTTTTGATATACTTCTCCTAGAGAATTAATCCAAACGCCACAAAACTCGGTCAGCATGAAGTCAAGACATTGAGGATGCTAAATTGCGGACGGATTTTTGATATCTCGAACGGTTTGGCCGTGGCGAGGTGATAGTCTCTTCGGGTGATAGTTTAAGCAGGTAAATATTGTAGTTAAGTCGAATTTTTTCCGTCTTCGTCGCCGGGCTAAAATCAAATAATTTCTCTTATTCTATGTACAGCACTTTGGTCATGCCTTGGTTGTTTTTAAATGTGCTTTATAAATAAAGAACAAAGAAAGAAAGAACATGCTGGAAGCACTTGATCAATCACAACACACTGGTCCAGCTGGCCAATCAGAGCACATTGACAGGCAAAGGACAAAGACCTCCGGATAAATACTGGGCTTCTGGATTTACACATTTAAGTGCTGCAAAACATATTGACCAAAAAATTATTCTAAATTTAAATGATCTCATATATGTGGCTATTGTGGTTCACGATCATAGGCCCTGTCCCAATCGGCACACTTCATAGCGATGAAGGGCCAAAGCTGGCGGCACCGCCACCCTGGGTGGCGGTGTCACCGGCTTGGGCCCACAATCGCTGCTCGCAGCTATATTTATCATTATCGTTAATGTGATAATTGTACCATGGATACAATTTCGTAGAAACAGTAATATTACAAAATATTTGTACAATTTAAAATAATTTTCTATTTGGATATATATTTTAAAGTGCCATTTATTTCTGAGATGTAAATCATTACTCCAGTCTTCAGTGTCACATGATGGTTCAGAAATCACTCTAATATGATGATTTTCTGTTCAAGAAATGTTTGATTATTGTCAATGTTGGAAACTGTTTTTTTTTTCAGGATTCTTTGAATAGAAAGTTCAAAACAACAGCATTTATCTGAAATAGAAAGCTTTTGTAACATTTAGAGTTGTTCCGATTCCGATACTAGTATCGGAAATGCCGCCGATACCAATAAAATTGCTGGCATCGGTATCGGCGAGTACTTCTACCCATGCACCGATCCGATACCATTTTCTTAAACAATATCTAGTTATGCACGCTAGCTTTGCATAACCCTGCAAATCGGAGATCAATTCTTCTTCACTGCTCTAAACAGTGGTTGCTCGTGGCGACACAGGAAGTTGTGCTGTTGCCACAAGCAACCACTGTTTAGAGCAGCGAAGAAGAAAACGCGTGCGCGCTATCAGTGTGTCTGCTGTTTAGCAGTATTTCAGACTGGACCAACCGGTCAGTAAAACGGCGACATGTCCCGTATGCCATACTGCAAGGGTGGAACAAGATTAGCAACTTCAACACGAGTAACTTAAAGCATTTGAGGACGCGTTACCCCGCAGAACACGATTACACAAAGGCAAGGGCAGAGAAGAATGAGCCGCACCAGAATCAACAATCTCTGAAAGCTTCATTCAAACAAAGAGAAATGTTTTCAAAAGACAGCCAACAAGCGATAAATATAACTGACAACATGTATTGAGTTTATTGTTCTGGATGACCAGCCGCGGTCAAAACTGAAATGTCGTTTATTTAACAAAATTGTTTATGGACTTTAAATTATAAAGAGATTATTTTCTTATATTATTCATTGTGGCGAGGGGGGCGTGGTTTCGCGAAGTCTGTAGCGGGAGAGGAATCAGCGAGTCGCGCGGTAAGTGGGTCAAGTGCAGATGACGAACACCTGTGTCTGATTGCAGTAATTGGCGTGGAGACTGCATAAAAGCTGCCGGCTGAGAGAGAGAAGTGAGAGAGACCTGGGACTCGCACCAAGCTGTGAAGCTGCACGGAAGCTGCGTCTAAGATTATTTATCTAGTGCCTATTTGTTCTTTTGTTTTTGCCGTGTCAAGTGACACGGCGGCCGCGCACGAGCGCTCTGTAATTGTGGTTTTATCATTTGGAAAATAAAGTGCGAGTCCCAATTTCGCCGACCTCGTCTTCTTCTTCCTTCCATCACACTGAACTTCTCTACACTGGTGCCGAAACCCGGGAAGAAGAAGACTGCCGCCGCCATGCAGACCCCGCCGGGAACGCCGTTTGCGGAGCTTATACAGACGCTCGCGGGTCTTCACCGGGAGCAACATCACGCCCTGCTGGCCGTGAAAGAGGAGCAGGATCAACGCTTCCAGATGCTCCTCCAAGGCCAGCAAGAAGACCGCGAGCTGTTCCGGAGCTGGCTCGACCGGGAGGTTCGGGCCGTCCCTGTTCCAGCTACGGCCTCGGCCCCGCCCCTGCCTCTCAATAAAATGGGTCCCCAGGACGATCCGGAGGCGTTCCTGGACCTATTTGAGAGGTCCGCCGAGGCCCGGGGATGGCCCCAATCGGACTGGCCCATGCGGCTCATCCCGTTGCTATCGGGTGAGTCGCAGATAGCCGCCAACCAACTGCCAGTCCAGAACCTCCTGGTCTACGAAGACCTGAGGCGCGCCATTTTGCAGCGGGTCGGCCGGACCCCCGAACAACATCGTCAGCGGTTCCGGTCCCTGAGCCTGGAGGAGTCTGGCCGACCCTTCGTGCTGGCGCAACATCTCCGGGACTCCTGCCGCAGATGGCTGATGGCCGACGGAGGCGACGTCGAGGATGTCATCAGCAAGGTGGTACTGGAGCAGTTTATCACTAAACTGCCAAAGAAAACTGCGCAGTGGGTCCAGTGCCACCGCCCGACGTCGCTGGACCAGGCCATCCACCTGGCGGAAGATCACATGGTGGCGTGCTCAGGGGTCGGCGAAGCCCTTCCATCAGCTTCTCTCTCTCCTTCTCTCTCTCTCTCTACCCCTTCTCTCCCCAAACCTGTGCCCCTTCCCAGGTCTCGCGGGGGGCTGGTGCCCCGGCCGGCGCCAAGGTGGAGGACCGCGACTCCGGCGGAGCCCGTTCCTGTGACCCGGGCCCCACCTAGGGGGCCCGCCACGTCCGACCACCCCGTCCCGAGTCCGGCAGCCCTGCACTCTCCACGCCATTTCCTTGACCCGCTTCCTGCCACCGGAGCGGCGGGGAGGCCTGGGCCGGCCTGTTGGCGCTGCGGGGACCCGGGACATTTTATAGATCGGTGTCCGGCGATGGAGGTGGGGACCCTGATCCGGGTTCCCGACGCGCCGCAGGCTGCCCCCGACCAAACTGGCCTGTACCAGATACCAGTGAGTATAAAGGGGGGTACTTATCAGGCTTTGGTGGATTCAGGTTGTAACCAAACCTCTATACATCAAAGTCTGATACAACCGGGGGCATTGGATAACAGCCGCATGGTTAAGGTGCGGTGTGTGCACGGGGTGGTGGTGAGGTATCCGATAATGCCGGTCGTAATTCAATTTAGGGGCCAAAAGCATAGTGTGGAGGTGGCCGTTAACCCGCACCTCCGGCATCCGCTCATTTTGGGGACGAATTGGCCTGCCTTTAATGAATTATTGGGGTCGTTATCAGCGGGTGCCTCTTGGGGTAGAAAAAACAAGGGAAAGACAGCGGTCGTTCAGCTGGGGGATGCTGAGCCGGGACCACTGGGTCCTGCTGCAGGGGAACAGAGGGCTCTGGCGAGAACGGTTCTCTCAGAGCGCGATGACTTTCCCCTGGAGCAGTCCCAGGACGAGTCTCTTAAAAACGCCTTTAATCAGGTCCGCTCCATCGACGGCCAGCTGCTTCACCCAGACCAACCGCTCTCTTATCCCTATTTTACTGTAGTAAAAGATAGGTTGTATCGGGTGACCCAAGACACCCAGACAAAGGAAGATACAACACAGTTGTTGGTTCCTAAAAGCCGCCGGAAAATGCTTTTTCAGGCGGCTCACTGTAACCCAATGGCCGGGCATTTAGGTCAGGCGGCAACACTAAACCGTCTCATGGCCCGGTTCTTCTGGCCGGGCATTCACGAGAACGTGCGCAGGTGGTGCGCGTCTTGTCGTGAATGTCAGTTGGTGAATCCACCGGCCAATCCAAAAGCACCATTGTGCCCCCTCCCGTTAATGCAGGTCCCCTTCGAGCGAATTGGTATGGACCTCATCGGGCCATTAGAGCGGTCAGCACGAGGGCATCGCTTTGCCTTGGTTCTGGTGGACTACGCAACGCGATACCCGGAAGCAGTCCCGCTTCGTAACATTTCGGCTAAAAGTGTTGCGAGCGCTCTCTTCTCTTTAATCTCCCGAGTGGGAATCCCCAAAGAGATTCTCACTGATCAGGGCACGGCGTTTATGTCACGAACGATTCGCGAACTCTACGAATTGTTGGGCATTAAATCGATTCGCACTAGCGTCTACCACCCACAGACAGACGGTTTAGTGGAACGATTTAATCGCACTTTGAAATCCATGATTCGTAAGTTCGTTCATGAAGACGCCAAAAATTGGGATAAATGGCTAGAACCCCTCTTGTTTGCTGTACGCGAGGTCCCCCAAGCCTCCACGGGGTTTTCCCCCTTCGAGCTTCTCTATGGACGTCAGCCCCGCGGGCTGCTTGACGTTCTTAGAGAGACTTGGGAGGATGGACCGTCCGCTGCTAAGAACGAAATTCAGTATGTCCTGGACCTGAGAACAAAGCTCCACACTTTGGGGCGGCTATCAATGGAGAATTTGTTACAGGCCCAGGGCAGACAGAGTCAGCTTTACAACAGGGGAACTAGACTCCGCCAATTTGCACCGGGAGATAAGGTACTTGTATTACTCCCTACTACCAGCTCGAAATTACTCGCAAAGTGGCAAGGGCCCTTTGAGGTCACACGGCGAGTTAATGATCTCAACTATGAGGTAGCCCGTACAGACAGGGGTGGAGCACATCAAATTTATCACCTCAACCTCCTCAAAAAGTGGGTTGAGGCAGAGTCAGTGATGTTGGCGACGGTGGTGAGCGGAGAGGAGGATCTCGGGCCTGAGGCGAGTTCAAAATCACAATCTCTCGCGCTGGCTCTTGGTGGAGACCACCTCTCGCCCTCCCAGCTCACTGACATTAAAAATATACAAGCTGATTTTGCGGATGTGTTTTCTCCCCTGCCTGGCCGGACAAACCTCATTCAGCACCACGTTGAGACCGAACCTGGGGTCGTGGTACGCTGCCGCCCGTATCGTTTGCCTGAACATAAGAAAAAGGTGGTTCAGAGTGAATTAGAGGCTATGCTGGATATGGGGGTAATAGAAGAGTCAAGCAGTGACTGGGCGAGCCCGATAGTTTTAGTTCCCAAACCTGACGGCTCGGTTCGCTTCTGTGTAGACTATAGGAAGGTGAACGCGGTGTCTAAGTTTGATGCTTATCCAATGCCGAGGGTTGACGAACTGCTTGATCGGCTGGGTACTGCTCGTTTTTATTCGACATTGGACTTAACGAAGGGTTATTGGCAGATCCCCTTGTCTCCAATGTCCAAAGAAAAGACAGCTTTCACAACGCCGTTTGGATTACACCAATTTGTCACCCTTCCTTTCGGGTTGTTCGGGGCTCCAGCGACCTTTCAGCGTCTGATGGACAAGATTCTCCGGCCGCATGCTGCATATGCCGCTGCCTACTTGGATGATATTATCATCTATAGTACCGATTGGCAGCGTCATATGCAGCATTTGCGGGCTGTCCTGAAGACGCTGAGAAGGGCGGGGCTCACGGCCAACCCGAAGAAATGTGCAATTGGGCGTGTGGAGGTAAGGTATCTGGGTTTCCACTTGGGTCACGGACAGGTGCGTCCCCAAATTGATAAGACAGCAGCAGTTGCGACCTGTCCGAGACCCAAGACCAAAAAGGAGGTTAGACAGTTCCTGGGGCTAGCGGGATATTATAGAAGGTTTGTGCCTAATTATTCGGACCTCGCTAGCCCGCTGACCGATCTAACTAAAAAGGAAGCGCCAGATACGGTTCAGTGGACGGAGCAGTGTCAGCGGGCCTTTACCCAGATAAAGGCTGCTCTATGTGGCGGGCCGCTTTTGCATGCTCCTGATTTCTCTCTCCCCTTTATCCTACAGACGGACGCATCGGACAGGGGGCTGGGCGCCGTCCTGTCCCAGGAGGTGGAGGGTGTAGAGCGGCCGGTGCTGTACATCAGTCGCAAGCTTTCTAAGAGAGAGACGATGTACAGCACCATTGAGAAAGAGTGTTTGGCCATCAGGTGGGCTGTTCTCACCCTCCGCTACTACCTCCTGGGGCGGGAGTTCACCCTCTGTTCGGACCACGCTCCCCTGCAATGGCTCCACCGCATGAAGGATACCAATGCGCGGATCACCCGTTGGTATCTAGCTTTACAGCCTTTTAAGTTCCAGGTGATCCACAGGCCGGGTGCACAGATGGTTGTGGCTGACTTCCTCTCCAGGAGGGGGGGGGGGAGGCTGCAGGCCGGACGGCTCCCCGGCCTGAGACGGGCGGTGGGGGTATGTGGCGAGGGGGGCGTGGTTTCGCGAAGTCTGTAGCGGGAGAGGAATCAGCGAGTCGCGCGGTGAGTAAGTGGGTCAAGTGCAGATGACGAACACCTGTGTCTGATTGCAGTAATTGGCGTGGAGACTGCATAAAAGCTGCCGGCTGAGAGAGAGAAGTGAGAGAGACCTGGGACTCGCACCAAGCTGTGAAGCTGCACGGAAGCTGCGTCTAAGATGATTTATCTAGTGCCTATTTGTTCTTTTGTTTTTGCCGTGTCAAGTGACACGGCGGCCGCGCACGAGCGCTCTGTAATTGTGGTTTTATCATTTGGAAAATAAAGTGCGAGTCCCAATTTCGCCGACCTCGTCTTCTTCTTCCTTCCATCACACTGAACTTCTCTACATTCATATATAATTTTTTTAGATTCCTAGATTTATTTGTTGCACTTTTTTATGCAGTTATATTGTAAAACTAAAATACCTTTTTCAGTTTACAGTATTAGATGTGTGGTTGCATTTTAAGTTCTTTTTCACTTAAGAAAGATAAATAATATATTGCTGTGAAATGTATGTCAGATAATAAAAATACTCTAGTTCACTGTATGTATTTGTTCATGTTTAATTAAGGGATAAGTCTGAAACACACCATAAAATAATTATATCAATTCATACAGTGCTAGTATGAATTGCAGCTGTATAGATACTGTACACATCCAAGTATCGGGTCAGTACTCGGTATCGGCCGATACCCTGAGTCCAGGTATCGGCCGATACCCTGAGTCCAGGTATCGGAATCGGTATTGGGAAGGGAAAAAGGGTATCGGAACATCTCTAGTAACATTATACTCTACCGTTCAAAAGTTTTATTTTGTTTGTTTTTGTAAAAACTTTTATTCAACAAAGATGCCTTATGTTGATCAAACGTGATTGAAGACATTTATAATGTTACAACAAAATCTTTCTTTTTACGATTAATATTGTTCTTTTGAACTTTCCGTTCATCAAGAAATCCAGAAAACAAAATGTACACAACTGTTTTCCACACTGATAATAATCACAAATGTTTCTTCATCATATTACAGTGATTTCTGAAGGATCATGTGACACTGAAGACTGGAGTAACGATGCTGGAAATTCAGCTTTGATCACAGGAATAAATTACACTTTAAAATATATTTAAATAGAAAACGTTTATGTTAAATTGTACAAATATTCCACAATGTCACTGCTGTATTTTGGATCAAATAAATGCAGCCTTGGTGAGCAGAAAAGACTTCTTTAAAATTATCTCACAGATCTAAAACTGTTGAACGGTAGCGTAGGTCTGTATGTAAAGAAAATGTATCAGATTACTTTTGTGAGTAAGCAAACAATACGATTCAATCATTAAGTCTCCTCACATTCATTCTCTATAGTTCCCTCATTCCTCATTGATATTCCCAGCGGAGGGTCTTTGTCTCTTCAAGTATGAATCACAGCATTATTTATGATTCTGAAATAAGGCCACAAAACACATACTAAATGTGTCCACAAGACTTTTGACTAATGGATGTTGTCGCCTAGAGTTTTTGCTTCAAAATGATCTGAAAATCACCCTGCCTACTCATTCACATAAAACAATACATTGATTTAAATTTCGTTAAACACTTTTTTTTTGGAGCCAATATGCGTAGGGGCGTGACTAGCTGTGATTCACACCTGAGAAGACAATGGCCCGCATAATGAGCTGCATATTAATGAGCCTTTCATTCAGGTGTGTCACACAAGAAAGAATGCCAGAAAAAAAAAAAAAAAAAAAAAATATATATATATATATATATATATATATATATATATATATATATTGATTTTCAAATATAAAACTTTTTGAAATGTTTTTATGTGAGCATCAGTTCTTTTTTGACACTTTCATCTTGTTTTAACAAAACCGTGATAATATTGATAATCACGATAATTTTGGTCACCAAACAAATAAAACAAGCAGCTTTATGCACTTTTTAAAGCAAGATTCTATTCTGTGGCATTTCCTTCCTTATAATGATCGTCGTCAATAGCAACGCATTATAACAGCGCATCCATGTATCACGCGCTCTCTCATTTCATTCAAATACAACTTTGATTGTATTGAAAATGAAATCAGAGATGATTTATTGTTTACAGAGTTTAATAATATTGTTGTGATCTTGTCTCAATTCAATATGTCCCCGTAATTATGTGGTAAAAAAAAGGTATGTCTACAATAAATATATACATTATTATCTCTTAAATGTCACTCTTAATCGTCTTGTTTGAACGTGTTCGTTTGTCTTTGGCTCAAAGCCACTTTCTGCAAACTTTTCTTCGCGGAAGCTTCACGTTTATTTCAAGTGAGTAAGATAAAATATTTCAACTCAAAATAACATTTTGTGCCCAATTATTTCCCAGGCGTAGTTTTGGTATTGAGGTCAAAGTTAACTTGCCTTGCGTTCGCTCTACAACAGTGGGTGATGGTCACACAAGACCATCGGCAGATCTGAAGTGTATTGCAGCGACTTTTTTTTTGTGCATGTTCTGCAGACAGGGTGACCATCCTCGATTAAGTTTCCCTCAAGACTTTTGTAAAAGCCTAAATATGACCACACCTCAGATTTGGTCCTCTTAAAAGGCTGAAAAATCTCCAGAGCACGCTCACTGCCTAACGGCATTCCTTCCCTAATATAAAAAACCCCAACTTTGCGCTCCTGCATCAGACAGGATTTATAGTGAGTTATTAAAATCGCGATAATCAAACACGATCTACTAACCGTCAGCACATTTTATCGTGGTTTATAGTGAAACTGGTAATCGTCCCATCCCTAATATAATCTAAATATAGGGAAACAGGAAACAATTCCTGTTCAAATAGGCTATATGGACCATTCTACAGAATTGGTTAGTTAGAGTCAGAGCCATAGAGAGAAAGAGTTGCAACACTCCCATAGACCTCCATTGTAAAAAATGGCAGCGCTTTTAACCGCCTACTTCTGGGATTTGAAGATCTGATTAGTTCCAAACACAGTCATTTGGGCGCTGGACTCCATTCACTTACATTGCTGCGCGTCGAGTTCTTCCAGAGATAAGTTGCTGAAATATCGACCTCTTTTGAATTGTCAACTGTCTATATTGTATCAGAGGCCATTTGCGATGCTTATACTGGTCTTCATTTGTACATGCACAGCGTAATTATTTGTATTTTATATTGGTTGTTTCAACCAATTTTCAAGCACTGCCTGCTAGCTAGTTAACGTTAGCTAGCGCGACTGTCAGCTGTGACAGTAAGAGTTCGGTAATGAATCGCTACCACCTGTAAGGACTGGGCAAGGGTGAATCTGAATAACTAAATACATCCTAGCTAAAATCCCAAAGCCTTCAGGCCCAAAAAGCCTGGATGTAAATTAACATACACATACACACACACAACCACACCTGCATCCCCCACAAGTGAAGCCCGCTCAGGACAGAGCGTGGTGTCCAGTTACGAGACATTTTTATGACTGTTATATTTAAAATGCATAATGAAGGTATTTATAATTCACTTTAAGCTTCGATAAAATCAGTCATTCCAATGTGACATGGGCAAATGGACACACATAAAAACACATCGAATATATCTGGTTAAATGTCTTTTAAAAAGAGAAGTTTCTTTCTCTTTAGAAATCACCTTCTTTGGGACATTCCAGACTGTCTATTCCCATAACTTGTACACATAGTTCTGGACACCTCCAGAATGCTTTTGGTGTGATCAATCAGAATACGTACAGTAATATCCAGTAAAATATAGTTTACTATGTTTTCCATCTTTGGTGTGAAAAGAGACTAAAACCAACATCACTGGTGTTCTTAGATAACAGCGTTTACGACCTAAAGGAATGTTCACAGAACTGTGGCTCTCTCCCTCTCTGAATTCTTGCTGAGAAAGAGAAACGAAACCTTTCCAATCCTATATATTCTATATGTATATAAATATAACCATGTGAGAAATGTATTACCATGCATCTAATGTTCCAGTCTTATGATGTGGCCTTTTATGTGGTTTGTTTCATGTAAACTCTAATACTTACTATTCCAGACTGTTCACACTATGATCAACCAGAACCAGATGTGTGACATATTTGGTTTCTAAAACCTGGTACTTTGAATATCGAAGTGACTGTATACACGATATGTCGGTAACAACAACATATTAATAGTAAAAGCATCTTTCATAGTTTCTTAGACAACCCCCCCCCCCCCCCCCCCCCGCCCCCCCCCAGCACACACCTAAGGAGCTTGCGCCCTTAAACAAATCCACCCGTGAGTCTTTACACACCTTTATAGCAACTTTTATTTAATTGAATTTTTGGGATATGCTAACTTTTCATTATGTGACGTGTTGGGTTTATTTAATTTGTATCAGAGCCCATCTCAGATACTCATTTACTGTGAGGAAACTTTGTATTGTAATACCCACACTAGTTTAATGATTGTAATACCCACACTAGTTTAATGATTGTAATACCCACACTAGTTTAATGATTGTAATACCCACACTAGTTTAATGATTGTTCTTCAAAAGTATTATGCAAAAAAAAAAAAAAAAATTATGCAAGGTATTATTCAGTAGTCTTAAAACAAATAGTAGACTACTTGACAGGCTACTCTACAGCAGTGAATCAAGGATTAGCCTAAACTTATCTAAGTAATATACAGTATTTTGTTGTCACCCTGCCTCTCCACATGCAAAACTGACATTAACAAAATGCAATAATGCAATAACAGCTGAAAAAGTACTTGGGTGTGCGTTTTATTTTATATTTACCGTTCAATAAAGCAATCACTGCTGTCTGTCCCATAGAAGAACATGACAGCCAGCGTATGTTCTGGAACTATTGGGGCTTACATGAGCCACATGACAGCCATAGCGGCGACATCATCAAAGAGTGTCGCAACTCTTTCTCTCTATGGCTCTGGTTTGAGTTAGAAAGTTAGCACTGGAAACATCTTGGGAAAAAAAAAGAAAAATTCCACATTTGTTTTTCGTCAACGTGTTCTACTATTGGGTCCTTTAGTCCCAAAAGTAGGACTAAAGGACCCAAAAGTGGAACAGCGGTGTCGTCATAAGAAACTGCGCTGGCTGAGTCCTCCGGCTGCTCTTGAATCACTCTCGCGTACTTTGATGGCATACGTCACAGTCACGTGGAGTCGGCGCTGTCTCAAGTCGTACAAGATTTCTAACCGGCATGCACTGCTCCAAGTCAGACACCGATTGATCTGCGTAGAGCTGCATGAAGTCGAACAAGCCTATCCACTTGCTTCATTTCTAAATGAATCAGTCATTATGAACAAATTGTTTGAATGAATGATTCAATTAATCACTCTTTAAAGGGTTAGTTCACCCATTTAAGACATGAAGTTGTATGCAATCCTTACCAGCACTATAGTGCATACACACTGACCCACTCTGTTGTCACCCCCCTGGTCAGAGTTCTGGCCGCTGGAAGTTTTTCAATAAAGTACTCCCGGTTATTTTCCGGGGCCACAAAACTGCGTTTTTACGTGAAAAAATTATTTGCGTTTCAAAGCTTGATTAACTTACCACACAAAAAACACGCCGGTCAAAATTCATACCTCAGTTTTAATCGGCACTATTTTCAATCCATTTCTAACAATCCGTGCTGCTGTCAACGTTAACAGTGCGCACGTACTGGTGGTTTTATTTTCATATTTATGTATCCATGACAGGCCTGTACCAAACAAAACAGACTCAGCAAAATATTGTTTCATTATTGTTATCGAACAAATCCTAACAAATATGGAGATATATTTTTTTTTTTGTCAATATTGCACGCCCCTAGCCAGTATTGTATAAATCTTAATATTACATTAGATATTTATGTCATTAATCAAATATATTTAATAGTTCTCACTTCAGAAACTTAATTTGTGCCTATAGACCATTGCAAGGTGGTAAACGATAACAAACGTGTTGGAGTCCTACTGCACATGTCTGCCCTGAAGCATTTCCGGTGGCGCCATTTTTAAACCACAGATCTGTGAAAACAAGCTCGTACTTTTTAAGTCTAGCGAAAAGGCAACAGTTAAAGTATAAACAGTTATAGTATTTCCAAAAACTGAAAATTTACGATTAGATGTGTAAACTTTTTACCTGAATAGTCTGACGGCTCATTATCTGATTGCGTGTTGCGGCTGCTTGCGTGCACACAAAAGATGCGATAAAAGCATATCGCTGTCTAGATGCTTACAATTAATTTCTTAGCGGAAAGGTTGGGAACATGTATTCATACAATGTGGATGACATCTGTCTTGTGTTTGGTGCAGATTAAGCAAGTCAAACAGCGTCAAAAACGTACTTATGGTTTGTTCAGGGTGGTTAGGAGTGGGCATTTCACTTTCATTGCTGGATCAGTCTGTATATCTGTGCAAATATTCATATTTATTTGAACAGCGCTATTCAAAATACATATCGTTTCAGAGCAGCTTTACAGAACA
Organism: Meda fulgida; assembly: GCA_030578275.1. Classification (NCBI taxonomy): domain Eukaryota; kingdom Metazoa; phylum Chordata; class Actinopteri; order Cypriniformes; family Leuciscidae; genus Meda; species Meda fulgida. Next base: position 39,012,592 of record CM060618.1, read on the forward strand.
TGCATGTATATTACAATGCTAAATGTTACAATGGGGTTCATACAGTGCATGCAGAATTATTAGGCACGTTGATTTTCCGATCATACTATTTTTCAGGCACATTTTACCAATAGGGCTTGGGCGTCGTGATGTTATTCTTGGCGTGGCGGCCATTTTGAACGAATGTAAACATACAGCAAGTCAAGCGAGGAGAAGCAGAGTTGGGAGAAAGAAAAAAGATGTTAAAATCCCTAAAAGAATGTGCGATTTACCGGGATACGTTAAATAGGGAAGCCAGGAACGGTATGTTGACAAAATCGGCTCTATTAACGATGTGGATCCATATGAAATTTCCAACAAAGAACAGGTGTTGGGAACACATTAATCCGGACAAAGGTAACTTTAAGCAGCGCTCCACCTAGCTGGTAGTTTAGTAACCGTTAGTGCGAACAACCATTCACACGTGTAACGTTACTTTTAACTATGTGTTTCAAAAGTGTAGTTAGTAGCGGTCAACCGTCCCGTTTTTTCCGGGTTTCTCACGTATTTGAGCTCTTTTCCCGCTGTCTTCCCGTTTTAGTATTTTCTTGTAAAATATCCCGTATTTTAATACTCTAATAACATTAACGTTAGCCCTTCCATCTGACCTGTCAGTCTCTGTACTGTTGTCCTGTTGCTACCCCCTTGCCCTTCCAGCGAAACCCTTCAAAGCATGGTTTTGCTTAAAACAGCTACTAACTACACGTTTGAAACACATAGTTAAAAGTTGATGTGTGAATGGTTGTTAGCACTAATGGTTACTAAACTAGCAGCTAGGTGGAGCGCTGCTTAAAGTTACCTTTGTCCGGATTACTGTGTTCCCAACACCTGTTCTTTGTTGGAAATTTCATATGGATCCAAACCGTTAATAGTGCCGTTTTGTATGTTTACATTCGCATAGCTGTCAAAATGGCCGCCATGCCAAGTATGACGTCACAACGCCCAAGCCCTATTATAAACCACATTAATCTAAACTATAATCTATTCATTTTGTATTTTATCATGTATAAGTGATATATAATTGTTCATGAAGGCTGGAAGTGAAAAACGCCTTGTATTCAGGTGTGCATAATTATTAGGCGCGTTTTCATTTACAGATAAAATAAGCCATGGAAGAGGGGTAAAGAATCCTAAAAAATAACACCCACTTAAAAAGAATTACAAGCTGAAGTGTTGGAAAAAACATGAAGAATTCATCGTCCAAAATCTGTCACTAAGTTTTGGGAGTTCATTTTTAGTCCATCTCTGTAAAACAGACTTCAGGGTAGGAGATGGACTAAAAATGAACTCCTAAAACTTACTGCCAGATTCTGGAAGATGAATTCTTCAAACAGTGGTACAAGAGGATGTGATGCTGGTCCTTCAAGAGTCACTCTCAATCTGTCTATAAAGCCTATAAAAAACAGTCTTCATATATTTTACTACACTTCAGCTTGTGATACTTATCAAGTGGGCGTAATTTTTTAGGATTCTTTACCTAACCTAAGTCTCTGAGATCCTGATATCTTGCTCTTCTGGAGACTCCAGATAGGTTGCAGTTCTGGAAAATGGTGGCGCTGTAGACTAAAGGGTTCCTGATGGTTTCACACTTAATTCTTCACCTTAATTCTTTTACATGTGTCTTTTCTTCTCCACCTGTTTTTGTCTGACCCTGCTGACCCAGTGAGAATTTCAGAATAGAATAGAGCATAATAAAATAAACTATCCTTTTCGGGTAGGTCTAACATTAGTTTTCAGGTACAGAAATTGAATAAAATAATTAAATGTAAAATAACATTGCATATTTGACTGTATAAATTTAAGATTAATCCTTAAAAGTTACAAAAGCTATTCAATTCAGAGCTGATTCAGTAGGCCTACACCTGTGAGTGTCTTTCTTGACCATATAAGTTCACTTAAGGCATAACAGACTATGTCTGCTAGGATACTCATCAAGACGGACATGTTGTCATACTTTTTGTGTGAATTTGTCCATTCAAGTGCAAGATTTGAAGGAGAACTCAATATTTGCGCGCTGTCTGAGATGAGTAGCCTACACATAGGCTACACCTCTGGTTACACACAGACACACACACGCAGGCGCGCGCGCACAAATCTTCTAGACGCGAGTTATCTTTCGCGTCTTGCTCTTGAATGTTTACATTGGCAAAGCTTAATGAGTTTAACTTAAACACCGATGGTAACGTCTGCAGTTCAGTTCTCGCCTGCGCTCATGCGCTATCAACTCCCGGGTGATGACGGCGTAAATGACAGGTCATGTTCGAGCATTTGCCACTCACATTGAACAGTGTTTACAAAGTCAAAGAGTAATAGTTTTGTTCACTTTTTTTTTTTAAATCGCTGTTGCAATGTATTATTTTGGAAGCCAGAAAGTGAATTTAACTGGCACACTAGCTGCAGGTTCGCTTGCTCATTGCTCAGACGCACATAGCAGGGTGTGATATTCTCAGTCTCCTTCCCACAGATGTTTAAACGTGCGCTCGATTATCTCTAGGACCCTCCCACTCCACACATTAGCCACTTACAGTGGCCATTCCCTATTCTTCTCACACTCATTGGCCTGCCACACATTCCGGATTCATTTATCCCCCTTCGACGTTTAACGTGTATTAAAAAAATTAAAAAAGGGACAAATTTACTGGTCGCACATGTGCGACTGGATGTAAAATTCAGTCGCACACACTCAAATTTTGGTCGCAAAATGCGACCATTTGGTCGCAGTCTGGAGCCCTGACATCCAACCACCAAACAACATGCTCCTAATTTTAATTTTGACATGTTTTATTTGCATGAATAAGAAAATGATCGCACAATTGCCGTAAATAAAATGCCTCCCGCCGTTGTTTCGAATGTGCGTGCTAAGTAACCGGAAACGTATGAGGGCCAAACACGTCACTTCCTTACATCTACAAATAGCCGTTGAATTGGTCTATAATAATAATAATTGAAAAATCAATGTACCTCATTCATGCAATTAATTTATAAAAACACACCAGGATTATGTTAATATTTTATAGCAGTTTTATTAGTACTTTCTGCTATTACATCAGGGCTCACTTTCATATTTCTCTCTTTGAATTATTTTTGTGCTGAAAATGAAATTAAACCTTTTTCTTTCATTTCAGACCTGATTGAAGTGAAGGAGGAGAGTCAAGAACTGATTGAAGTGAAGGAGGAGAGTGAAGAACTGAGTGAAGTGGAGGAGAGAGAAGAACTGAGAGAAGTGAAGGAGGAGAGAGAAGAACTGAGTGAAGTGAAGGAGGAGAGTGAAGAACTGAGTGAAGTGGAGGAGAGAGAAGAACTGAGTGAAGTGAAGGAGGAGAGTGAAGAACTGAGTGAAGTGAAGGAGGAGAGTGAAGAACTGAGTGAAGTGGAGGAGGAGAGTGAAGAACTGAGTGAAGTGGAGGAGGAGAGAGAAGAACTGAGTGAAGTGAAGGAGGAACATCATGTCAAACCTGGAGAAAAACATTTGAGTCGCCCAAAGACTAAAAAGACATGTTTAAAGAAAAGAGCCAAGAAATCTTTCACCTGCTCTCAGTGTGGAAAGAGTTTCACAGCCAAACATGATCTTAAGAGTCACATGAGAGTTCATACCAGAGAGAAGCTGTTCACATGTGATCAGTGTGGGAAGAGTTTCAAACTAAAAATACATCTGACCGAACACAAGAGGATCCACACTGGAGAGAAACCACACACATGTGATCAGTGTGGGAAGTGTTTCAGGCAATATTCATGCCTTAATCCACACTGGAGAAAAGCCACATATGTGTGTTCAGTGTGGGAACAGTTTCACATACAAACATAGTCTTCATGATCACATGAGTGATGAGTGAGTTCATACCGGAGAGAAGCCGTTTACGTGTGATCAATGCGGCAAAACATTTCATGGATCAACAAGCCTAAAGAAACACCTGACAGTTCATACGAAGGAGAAGCCACATTTATGTTCTGTGTGTGGAAAGAGTTTTTCACTGCTGCCATATTTACATAGACATGAGAAAATACACACTGGAGAAAAACCTTTCAAGTGTTCACACTGCGACAAGAGATTCAGTCAGTCATCAAATCTGAAAACACATGAGAGGATCCACACTGGTGAGATTTCTGAAAACGCTGGTTATGTGTCACCGTGTCAACTGGGAGAAACAGGGTTTTAGGTTCTCTCTTGTCAATTCTGAGGATTCTGATTGGCTTGCATGGCTTTATCCTTCTCCCTGGACTTCATTTATGCGGGTTGTGTGCACTGTTATTATTGAAAACGGAGGGGGGATTTGTTTCTCTAAATACCCGGGTATGTGTAAACGTGGCCTCAGACTCAAACCAACTCTTAGCCATCACACGAGAGTTCACAATGGGAAGAGGCGTGAGTTAGGTGTGAATCACAGCATTATTCGTGGCGTTTTTTGTCTCATTGTCACCTCAATTTGACCACACCACATAAATTTCGTAATTCCGCCACCTATTGGTCGAAAGTGATAACCCATTATTTCATATTTTTAATTACTGTTTATATGATTTTTCAGCCATTTTATCTAAAATCATCTTAATGTTTTTAATTGCTTGTTGCTGCAGTTTCTCTGACACTCCCAGCCATGTTTGCATGTCTTATCCTCTTTTCGCTTGGCCCCGGTAATTTCTGCTTGCAGCTATATTTTCTAAATTAATCAGTCATTATGAACAAATCGTTTGAATGAATGATTCAATAAATTACTCATTAAGGCATGGATTTGTCGCCACCTACTGGTGGTTTTATTTCCATATTTATTTATCCATGACAGGCCTGTACCAAACAAAACAGACTCAGCTAAATATTATTGAAAAAGTCCTAACAAATATAGAGATATAATGTCTTTTTGTCAATATTGCACACCCGTAGCCAGCATTGTATATATGTTAATATTACATTAAATATTTATGTCATTAATCAAATATATTTAATTGTTCTCACTTCAGAAATGTTTTGTGCCAATAATGCCTTGAAAATAATAATTGAAAGATCAATGTACCTCATTTATGCAGTTAATTTATGAAAACACACCAGAATTGATATTTTATAGCAGTTGTCTACTAGTGCTTTCTGGGCTCACTTTCATATTTCTCTCATTGAATTATTTTGATGTGCTGAAAATGAAATTAAACCTTTTTCTTTTCTTTTCAGACCTGATGGAAGTGAAGGAGGAGAGTGAAGTGGAGGAGAAACATCATGTCAGGCCTGGAGAAAAATATTTGACTCATTCAAAGACAACAAATATATTTTTAAAGAAAGGAAGAGCCAAGAAACCTTTCACCTGCACACAGTGTGGAAAGAGTTTCACAGCCAAACAATCTTAAGAGTCACATAAGAGTTCATACTGGAGAGAAGACGTTCACATGTGATCAGTGTGGAAGGAGTTTCACGAAATCATCATACCTTGAACGACACATGAGGTTCCACACCGGAGAGAAGCCGTTCACGTGTGATCAATGTGGGATGAGTTTCACAAACAAATATATACTTGAGACTCACATTAGAATTCACACTGGAGAAAAACCTTACAAATGTTCACACTGTGACAAGAGATTCAGTTACTCAACATCTCGGAAAACGCATGAAATGATCCACACTGGAGAAAAACCTTACAAGTGTTCACACTGTGACAAGAGATTCACTCAATTATCAAATCTGAAAAAACATGAGAGGATCCACACTGGAGAGAAGCTAGATTCTAGTTTCAGACTCAAACCAACTCTTAGCCATCACACGAGAGTTCACAATGTGAAGAGGCGTGAGTCAGGTGTGAATCACAGCATTATTCATGATGTTTAATAATAAATTATGCAACTGAAAAAAGCACAAATGTCAGGGAATGACAAAACTTCTTCAGGCCCCAAAATACCCTTAGCGCCCAGAGGGTTAAAAAGATTGTTTTTCTTATAATAACATTGGTAACAGGGTTGATGAATGCGGACAACGCTGTACAGTTTGTGTAAAAGATATTAGTTTTAAGAAATTCATAAATTGTTACTAGTGCTTTCTGATACTGTATCAGGGCTCACTTTTATATTTCTCTCTCTGAATTATTTTGCTGAAAATGAAATGAAACCTTTTTCTTTCATTTCAGACCTGATGGAAGTGAAGGAGGAGAGTGAAGAACTGAGTGAAATGGAGGAGAAACAACATGTCAGACCTTTAAGTCATTCAAAGACAAAAAATATATTTTTAAAGAAAGGAAGAGCCAAGAAATCTTTCACCTGCACTCAGTGTGGAAACAGTTTCACAGCCAAATATAATCTTGACAGTCACATGAGAGTTCATACTGGAGAGAAGCTGTTCACATGTGATCGATGTGGGAAGAGTTTCACAGCCAAACATAACCTTAAGAGTCACATAAGAGTTCACACCAGAGAGAAAGCCGTTCACATGTGATCAGTGTGGGAAGAGTTTCAGGCAATCATCATCCCTTAATAGCCACATGAAAATTCACACTGGAGAAAAGCCACATATGTGTGTTCAGTGTGGGAACAGTTTCACGTACAAACATAATCTTGATGTTCACATGAGAGTTCACACTGGAGAGAAGCCGTTTACATGTGATCAGTGTGAGAAGAGTTTCACGCTGTCATCATCCCTTAAGACTCACATAAAAAGCCACGCTGGAAAAAAAACACAGTTTCATACAAATCAACTCTTAAGCATCATATGAGAGTTCACACTGGGAAGAAGTGGCTCAGGCTTTCTATCTGAAATCACTTCTGCTTCTCATTCTGAAGAAAGAGCATTTAACTGTGATCAGTGCAGGAAATAGTTTCTTTGGGCTTCAGTCCTGAAGAAACACTTGAAGATTCACACAAACGAGAAGATTCATTAGTAATATTACAGCAGAAAAGACACGGCGGTGTGTGTTTCAGTCAAGTCAGGTCACCTATTTTGACAAAGCTTTGTCAGTACAGAGGTAAAGGGAAGGAGGCCTTCACAGGGGAGAGACTAGTGACACTTCAGCACTGCGCTGTCGTCGTTTCCTGGCGAAGCTCCTTCGTCAGATCTGGATACGGCCTGGATCTCGCGGACTGCGGTAAACCTCGGGATAAACAAAGACACTAAAATTAGCGTAGATGCCATTCTTCTTATGATGTAACGAGTACATCAGGATTTATGGGAAGTGTTCCCAGCCCCGCTGATCTAAACTATGCAGCCTAACATTGAGTTATAGAAGTGTATAGTGTATTATGTGTGTGCTAGAGATGTGGTAAAAGGTAATGTGTTTTTAATCTAGCTTTGAACTGACAGAGTGTGTCTGCTTCCCGGACAATGGTAGGAAGACTTTTCCAGAGTTTTGGTGCTTAATAGGAAAAGGATCTACCGCCAGCAGTTTATTTTGATATTCTAGGTATTATCAACTGGCCCGAATTTTGAGATCGCAATAGACGTGAAGGACTATAATGCGTTAAGAGCTCGCTCAAGTACTGCGGAGCTAAACCATTTAGTGCTTTGCAAGTAATCAACAATATTTTAACATTTCAGTGCAGAAGTCCTTTACTACAGATGATGAACTGAAAGAGTGCCAGAAAATTCACACTGGGAAAAAAAAAAACGCTTTCACTTTTAATATAGACATAAATTTGGTATGAATTTTTAACTCGTTCTTCGTTGTTTTTCATTGCTTTTCTTCTCTTCTCTTGAGATGCTTTGGCTCTCATAAGTCAGTAAAGAGAGAGGTCTGTCTCATTTTCTTTCACTTTTACTTAATTTTTCTATTTGTTTCATGTAATGATTGATTAAACTCATTACTCATTTTATGAACCACTAATTGTTTTTGTCCATTTATATTTTCCCTTGATTGTGCTTGAATCAGAATAGTTTCAACATTTTCGTTCTGAAAGATATTTGTTTTTTGAGCTTTCCATGTTTTAAATTTCTCAACAATACCGTGTACATTTTAGGATATCCTCAGACCTCAGATAGATCTCAGATAGACCTCAGACCTCTTTTTGGGCGATTTCACTCTGGCTGAGAATCGCCCAGTGTTCCCATAGACTTGCATTCAAAGATGTTTTTTTTTTTTTCAAACTGGAGGCACTGCAATGCTTCTCTATGGGTTCCGGGAGGGCTCGCACTAACGTGCTTACGTCATCATACGTGTCCTTAACTTGTGCAGCGATTGGTGGGAACAAACATACACTATTAAAAATCTTTAAGATTAAGTGACAAATAATATTTGAAAACAATTTTGAATTTGAACAACAAGAAAAATGAAACAGTACTTTAATATCTTTATCAAATGTGATTAAAAAAATAAAGAACGAGAGCGACTGTTGGGACATCTCGCGAGTGGAGGCCAGTTGAACTTGAACAACCTCATGGCGAACACAGTGTATTAAAGCTGCCGTCGGCAACATTTTTTTGATCATATTAAGTGAAATCGACACTAATCCGACAGAACAACATAAATAAAGTGGTTTTAGAAAAAACCCGAGCTTCTAACTCCACCTGGAGCGTGTTATTTGTTTTGCAAAAATCCACCGCTCCCGGTTCATCGGGTCCAATCAGCGCAGGGGGGTGTGAGATCTGACTGTCAATCACAGGTCGTGCACACGCCACCCCTCGCGCACGTTACAATCACATGCACACGCCTGAAGTTCGCCAGTAACGAAGAGTGATGGCGGAAAAGATTCCAACTCCTCAGTTAACCTCAAGAGAGATGAGGTAAAAACAACACAGGAAAAGAGAACACCTGCTGAAAAGAAAGAAGTAAAGAAAGAAAGCGACCGTGCCCATAATAAAACCAGGATCAACATCTGATCGGCATTTGAAATGTGGAGAGATTTACGTGATTTAATTGAAGCTGGATGCAGAGCTTGCAACATTTCTTCTCGACAGGTAATTGTGCTTTATCAACCAGTTACTTTATTTCTTCGTGTTATGTTAGTAATCTAAGTATGTTTGCCCAAATGTGTTGGTATGGATAGCTAACGTTAGCACTTGTTGGGCAGGTTCGTGGTGCACACGCACTGACGAGCATGAACTCGGTGGGAGGGTATTCGTTGATAGTGGGGGAGGGGCACGAGAGTTGTAAACATTCAAAATTTTGCCTTAGTCCACTCAATCTGCCAGACTTGTCGACTGCAGCTTTAAGCGAGTAATGTGATGTAAGCAGTGTAATAATAGTGAGTATAGAAACAAACAATGAGATTTATTGTAAGAGTCATTCTTTTTCATTAATATTAAAGTAGTGAAGTTGCCTTGACATGCTTAAGCTGTTAATTTATTCATTGCATGAGTGGACATTATCCTTATCAATCATCCAAACATTTGCCCCCCCTGAGAGATTTTGCCGGAGCCCACACTGGTATACAGTTAAGAATAGTTAATTACATATTGCAATCGAAGGCCATATTGCCAATTAATACAATAAAGTGCTCATAGTGTTATTGCACATAAATTGTATACCCAGTATATATGTGAAAAATATGATAGAAATTCAAAATATCTGCTTTTTCTCCACGTCTCCTCCAGCTGTCTGCACATCTCATCAGCTCTGGAGTAATGCCCCAGAGAGGCGGGTCTGTGGAGCAGCTAGCCAATTACTGATTTAAGATATAAATGTTTGACATAAACTTTAGCCAATCAGCGAGCTCAAATCTAGTCAGCTATGGGCGATTCTTTTAGCGCCCCAAGTGCGTGCCCATCTCTAACATGCAGGCTAACAATAAAGGTAAGCAGTGCGCGTGAGGCTTCTCTCAATTTGAGCTGGTACAGAAAGGCCTGGATGCGGTCATGCTAATGCCTTATTGTGCTTTCCGTAATTACTTTTTAAAAAACAACGGGACAGATCCAGCACGGATAGTTACCGGATTGAGGGATATGCACCTGTCTGAGAAAGTAACGAAACAGTTTGAGTTCAATTCACATGATGACAAAATCATAAATAGAGCATTTATCATTGTGTTTAGACTTCTGTCTTCATATCTGGCATTAATAACCACTAATCTTGTGGAACTGTATTATGTGGACCAATACCATTAAAATATCACTTATTTGAAGGTGGATAAAAAAAAAGCACGTTTGCACAATGTTTTGAGCAAATGTATCATGTAGTCACACACAGACATCAATAATTTGCATATGATTCACAACAACGGTGACAACCAAAACAAAAAAAGCTTGGGAATCAAGGATGTTTTGTACTTTGAAAGCTACCCATCATGCATTGCAGCATGAAGTTTTTTTTATTGTCACCATTGTTGTGAATCATAAACAAAATCTTGATTTCTGTGTGTGGCCATATGGTACATTTTCCAGAAACATTGTTTAATCAAGTGTAAGTGTTGATAAGTGATCATATTAATGGTACTGGTCCACATTATATAGATCCACAAGATAAGTGGTTATTGATGTCACATAGAAAGACAAAAGTCTAAATTCAACATTAAATGTTAATTTTGTGATTTTGTCATCATCAACATGGAGCTGGTGACAGTCAGTTGTACTTATTCCTGGCTTTCTCTGCCACAACAATGGTGTTATACACACACGCAATACAACAGCCAAAGAAAAGCTAAAGTAAGAAAAACTGGGACCAAGAGCCCAACTAAAGCACACACTGATCACCACAATGCTGCCTTAAAATGAAACATCAACATCTAAACCTCCTCTAAACAATGTAAGGAAATTACATTGAAATAAACGAGTTTTAATTGAATGCATCCTGAGTGTTTATTTGGTACAGAAACAGTATAAATTGTCTAAATGAGGCCATAATGATGTTGAAAATATGTCCACAATGGCCAGATTTGAACTAGTTTTTAACCTTGTACGAAGAGGGTCCATGAACGTCCAGATCGGATGTCCAGAACACGTCAAAAAAAGATGTCATAAAAACTTTCATTCTGGCTCCTCAGTGGACGTATTTTCAACGTCCGACTTTTGTGACAAAGACGTTGAAAAGACGTCTTTTGGACATCATGTTGTTTAGTGGGATGTATCTTAGCTCTTAAGAGCGCTCTCTACGTGCAAGGTTGGGAACGCTCGCCGCAATTCCACGCGCATTTCCCAAAAATGCACTTAACATGAACGCGCGAGAACGCGCTCTACGTGCTACTTAAGCGTCGCTGTGCATTAGCGAAGTGCTGAAATATAACCTTATATGGAATCGTATTCTGAACGTTTAACCTAATAATCATCATTTGTTGTGGATTCGAAATCAAGACAAGTCTATATGGGTATAAAACACCTATACAGGCTGACAAAATGGCTGAACCAAAACAAAAAAACAAGAGAAGAGACCTTTCAAAAAGATAAAATGAATGTCCTTTTAGAGGAGATAGAGGGAAACAAAGATTTTATTTTTAACAGATTTAAAGGACACCATACATATAAGGAAAAACAAAACATCTGGAAGGACATTGTCACATTGCAAACTAACTGCAACTGTTCAGAGATCAGCAAGTCATTGACAGATTTTTTGAATTCATCCCTATTTTGCCCGGTCTTTAAAGCATATTTTCCAGATTACTTATTTTATGATTTTTTGTTTTTTGTTCATTCGTTTAATTTAGATGTGTATTTCTATTTTTTTCTTCCCTTTTTAATTATTTCATTTATTCATTTAAACAAAACACGAGTACAACAAAGTGTACAATAAAGTACAATCAAAACCTGTATATTATACATACGTTGCAGTGTAATCTGTTAAATCTAGATAAAAGTGTAATCTGCCGGTTGTCCTGCAGGAGACCTCATAAATCTGTCTTCTTACAATGCTCTGGGGATTTACGATTACTCCAGAGCACTCGTAGCTCTACGAAGATTTTGAAGTGCTACTTAAGTTACGATGCTTTTGGGAAACAGACCATAATATTAAGATCAGTCGTACGATCGTTTTTACGATTAATTTAGGCTTACGATGCTTTTGGGAAACAATACAGTGTTTTTTTGTTTTTTGTTTTTTTTACAATACAGAGTGTTTCAAAGCAGCTTTACAGAGATAACAGGAAAATAAAGCAACAAGTTTGTTTCCAGAAGAAAATAGCCTCACAGTTCAGGGCTGCGTTACCATGGAAGGGGGGAATCTCCTCAAACACCACCAGTGTGCAGCTCCACCTGAATGATGCGACAACAGCCATACTGCACCAGTACGCCCACCACACACACACACACACACACACACACACACACAACACACAACACACAACACACACGCACACGCACACGCACACGCACACGCACACGCACACACACACACACACACACACACACACACACACACACACACACACACACACACACACACACACAAGCTTACTGGTGGAGAGGAGACAGTGATGAAGACAATCAGTATATGGGGATGATTAGGAGACCATGATGGACAGAGGCCAAGGGGTCAAATTTGGCCAGGACACCGGGGTTACACCCCTACTCTTTTTTGCTGAAGTGAATACTATGCATATGTTCTGTCTTTGTATTTTTGTTTATCACTAGCAACAGCATTATTAAAATCCTGATATAGATCAAAACCCGAGTTAGTGTAGACATAAATGCAGATTGAATGAATCTCTGACAGGTTATCTGCAGGAGGCTTGCGTTTTTCTGAAGCATCTTCCCAAACCTTTCTGAATTCAGGTGAGTTATCGAGTTCCTGCTGTAGCAATTCTCTCTCAACCAGACATTTCATGGTCTTTTTGCAACAGACATAAAAGTCATAAACAGAATTCAGTGCCATATCCAGTGGAAATATCTGACCGACATCATCATCAGCAGAAGATCTGTGATCCTGTGTGACAGATGGAAATAAGGCGTTTTACCAGTAAGTCATAATAAGCAGTTGAGAAAGTAGTAATAGTTAACGAGTTCATAGCCAGGTAATGTTGTCATTTTTATAGGGTAATGTATAGGATATGTTATGGTTAAAATTGTTATTGTTCGTGGAAGCAGTACAGTACTTTTATTATTTCTTATCTTGCATATGCAACATGTCATTCTAACAGCAGAAGCAGTAAGTGTAAAAAAGTGCTGTAGTTACGGGAGGCGCCAGTAGAGGGGGAACAGTTGAATTATGTTACAGTGCGGCTCGCTTCCTCTCTTCAGTCATTATACACTTGATCTGAGGAAAGGTTGTCTCCGCAACTTTTCTTTAAACTATTTCCCTTTTCAGGTATGAATCGTATATAATATGTGATATTGTTTACCTGCGTGTTATGTGAATGTATGCATGTGTCGAGAAGAGTGTTTTAAGCGCCGTTAGTCGAATATTGTGAAGTTACGAAGTTAATTACATGACAACAAGTAAGCTAGCTTTGGTAATGCTAATTGCGACCTCGTGGGTGAACGCGCGGCACTTAGTAATGTTAGTTATGCCGTGATATACTTATCGTAGCTTGTGTTGCACACGGTTATAAAAGATACTGAGCATTATGAGTGGAGTAAAGAGTTGTGTATGTATGCTATTAGTATAATTGTGCTTTGTATTGCGTGTGTATTGCCGTATTTAATCGGTAGTGAAAAGTGGTAAATGCTTCAGATACTATTACTGACTAGAGATAATGGTTAGGATTGTATAAGAAATGTAATATTATTTGGTGTATGTAAACTGTACTGACGTTGCATTTGTTGATATTGAGTCATTATACACTTGATCTGAGGAAAGGTCTCTGTACATCTTTCATTCAACTATCTTTAAACTATTTCCCTTTTCAGGGCTTTTACACCTGCATGATCAATCATCAGTATTCATCTCTGTAATATTCATAACCAGAGGTGTAGTGGTAAAAAAAAGAGGTGGATAATGTATGTGTCAGGATTGAAGACATCATTTGATGGTACTACCAAGGGTATCACTGGTTGTTCCCTCATCATAGGTCACACAATCACTATTCAATTCATACATTAATCTAAGTTCTTGTTAAGAGACTCAAGAAGGAATAATATGGTTGAAATCTATAAAGTTTACTAAATGACAAAACAGAGAGAACAAATATTTAAGAGAGATAGCGAGGGAGACTTATATCCAGGGCTTCCAATGCAATGCACTTGTACATAATGATTTGGGATTATTTTCATAGTCAATTAATCTGTTGAATATTTTCTCAATTCATCGATTAGTTGTTTGGTCTATAATATGTCAGAAATATGTGGATCAGTGTTTCCTAAAAGCCCAGGAGGATGACGTCCTCAAATGTCTCGTTTTGTCCACAACTCAAGATATTCAGTTTACTGTCACGGAGGAGAGAAGACGCTAGAACATATTCACATTTAAAAAGCTGGAATCAAATAATTTTTTCCTTTTGTCTTAAATGACTCAAACCGACTAATCGATTATCAAAATAGTTGTTGATTACAGTTTTTTTTCCCAATTACTAATGTAGCAGGTGCAGATTAAGGCCAGAACGATGAATCTGGTGCCACATATTTTAATTTAAAGAAAACTCAGTTTCTGATTGGTTTCAGATCGTTAAAATAGGGCCCCAGGTGTCTTACATAATGCTCAATCATCACTCAATCACTTAATTATCTCATTAACTTCAACACTGTTTCAGTGTTAATCTAGAACTCATATTTTAACACTTTAATCTCAAGTATGGACTCAAATAAACTCCCAGGAGAGTTCATTTAACACTGAGTTTTTGCTGTGCACAACTTCCCTGAGATGAGAATCACTCATCACGATTTCCCACTAACTTTTTATAATTTTCTGAGTTCTGTTCGCCCTTTCCACCAGTCCCCACTCAAATTCAACTTCAACATTAAACGCAACATTGTACGTTGAAAATTAGTCCACTGATGAGCCAAAATGAACGTTTTTATAATGCCTTTTTTCACGTGGTCAGCACGTCTCATGAAACCTCTGTACAAGGTTAAAAAACTAGTTCAAATGTGGTCATTGTGGACATATTTTCAACATCATTTATGGTCTCATTTATACAATTTATAATGTGACTGGATCTAGTCTACTCTAAGGTTCATTACTCAAAGCTTTTAACACAATGCCCATTAGTGACATCTGGTGCTCACACTTGTTTTCTCCATATCTAACAAATCACAGCAGATCAGAGCAAGCATGTGTAAAATATACAAGTAGGCTATGTGGTCATAATTATAGTAACTGTAATTGAATAAAATAGTTTGGGTGTTCTGTTTAAAAAAATATATGTAAATTATGTTATAGGTAAGTTTAGTGTTAATGCCTCCATAATTATTTCCCAAATAAACTGGTTGTGTGTGTGTGTGTGTGTGTGTGTGTGTGTGTGTGTGTGTGTGTGTGTGTGTGTGTGTGTGTGTGTGTGTGTGTGTTTGTTTGTTTGTTTGTTAGGCTACTTCATTTATTATTTTCTAACTCAGTATGTAACCCATTGTAAAATTGCTGCTGTCTCGTTATGATTGAATGGAATATTCTCATCAGAAATGTCAGATTAAGTGACGTTGATGGCCGACAAAAGGGGGCGCTAATGCAATATTCTATTCCAGTCAGGGCAGTTACATCAGGTTACCTCCTCTCTCACTATACTCTCAGAAAATAAAGTACATAATTGTAGCTTTAGGGGTACAATTGCTTGTCACCGGGGCTGTACCCTCAAGGGTGCAGTTTTTGTACCCTTGGCATAGGGTACATATTTGTACCCTTGTAGCAAAACTTTTTATTTCCTTTATTTCAAGGTTATTTCAAGGCTACTCAAATATAGTGATAAGTTAAAATCTACCTTAAATAATTAGGGTATCATTAAAACCTTTAAACAACAACTTTTACAAAAAAAAAAGGCTTAGCAGGGCTTGTCTCTTGATATTGTACACAGCAAAAACTCCAGTATTAAATATGGCTCCAGACTCAAGAACTCGAGTGTTAAAATGGTAAAATATGAGTGTTAAATTAACATTCAAGAGTGTTAAATTAATGAGCTCATTAAGTGATTCATTGAGTAATGATTGACCATTATTGAAGACACCTGAAGGAGAAAATCTATTTTTTTTAAGACACCGTAATGGTGATCAGTGTTTGCTATAGTTGGGCCTTAAACTGACACTAGATTTTGTTTGGCTGTTGAATCTGAGTTATAACTGCCAGATGAACAAAGAGAAAAGTTGATCAGGTGGTATTGCTTATGTATTGACGTAATCATAATTTGTTCTGAATTACTGTACTCATTTAGAGAGTGATATCTGACCTAAATATATATTGTTGATTCCAGTATCATTGTGATTCTATAGCATAAGACCCAAAATTTTCTAGATAATTTTTAAAAAGTTATTCTGATAAAATACATTTTTATTTCAGGCACACACAGAATTCAAGAATCAGTGTATGAATCTCAACAATGGTGACAAACAGAATATGCCATTAGGGAAAGGAAATTACTAAGAAAATTCAGATAATAATTTATTCATACCGCAATGCATGATGGGAGCCATGAATGAGTTTTGATTGGTGGCACCCAGAATGCACTGCAACATGCTTTATTATTGTCACCATGGTTGAGATCACAGGCTGATTATTGATCTCAGTGTGTCTAAGTTAAGTACAACTTCAAAGTCTTCTGGTCAGAATAACTTTAAAGAAGTATTTATATGACATTGAAAACGTTGATAACCATTTACAGTTAAATCACACTCCACTGTAATCAAGGTAGACATAACTCTCTAAATGATGTTTATGATTCAAATTGAATTATGATTATGTCAAAACATAACCAACACCAACTGGTCAACTATTCTCCTTGTTCATCTGGCAGTTATTACTAAAATTCAACAGCCAAACAAAATAAATTGTCAATAGTTTTCAGAGTCAAGCGACCAACTAAAGCAAACACTGATCACCATAATGGTGTCTTAAAAAAATAGATTCCTCCTTCAGTGATTCGGCTTGTTAACATCAGGTGTCTTCAATAATGGTCAATCATAACTCAATGAATCACTTAATTATCTCATTAACTTTAACACACTTGACCACAGGAGAGTTCATTTAACACTGGAGTTTTTGCTTTGTACCTTAACCTTTAAAATAAAGGGTACATATATGTACCTTTTAATGCTTGGGAACATATATGTACCTTTTTGACCCTGAAAAAGGTACATATATGTACCTTGAGGTCCAATAATAAGCCCTATGAGGTACATTAGTGTAGATTGTACCTTGGGGGACAAAAATGGACTCCTACTGTACCCCTTTTTCTGACAGTGTATGTAGCAAGACTAAACCCCAGGACATCCCTAGTCCGAACGTTCACTGCTCACTCTTTTCCTTTAAACCAGCCAAGCTGATTCTGTGCTCAGGCCGACTACAGTCCAGATGATGTTTCACAATAAATCTCATTCATTTTCACAGGACATTCAACAAATATCTGCTTGTTCACACACACACACACACACACACACACACACACACACACACACACACACACACACACACACACACACACACACACACACACACACACACACACACACACACATACATATATATAATTCCTCCAAACACCAGAGAGATGAAAACTTCCCTGCTCCTGATATGATGAGCTCATGATCTGCATCATTAATGTTTATTTGTGAAGGTCTAGTTCTTGTTCACAGAGGCGTAAAGTTGATCCTGCGGTAAGGCTGCACAATATATTGAAATTATCGAAATATCGCAAATGTATATATCGCGATATGCATATCGCAATGGCTTGCAATAACAGGGGTCATGCTCAAAAGATAAAGAGAAAATCACTCACTGCTTTTGGCTGTATAACATTTGTAGTTTTAATAAGAATTGGTATGCATTTAATTTAGTGAAAACTAAGCAGAGTTTTATTTTTACATTTGATTATTCAGTTTCTGTTGTTAAATAAACCTATATGTAAGCCTAAACCCAGTGGTTTACACTGATGTTAAAATAACACTTATTCTGCTACAGTAAAACACTGCTGTTCACTTTCAGAAGTTGTAGGGATGTTTTATTGTCACAAAAAAGAAACACGTTATTGAAGAAACACGGTTGTTGAGAACACACTCTGCTGTTGTTGATCGAGATCTGCTGTTCACTGATCGATTGCTCCTGTCTGCCTTCCTGCCTGCTGTGAGTTTGTTTGCGTCGAGGCTGTAAGCTCTACGCCTCGTATTAGCTTCGTATTTCTTTCTGTTTTGAACCATTATTTACTATCATTTCTAGTTGTTTATATTACTAAATACAGTTTACCCACCATCTCAGATTAACCTTACATCCCATGTAGGAGGGGACGTTCTCGCGACCTTGTGCAACGTTCCCTAAAAGTTCTCTAAAGGTCACGAAAGTTCCGAACCTTCACGGAACATTAGAGACGTTCATAGAACATCCTCTTTTGGTTATGAAAGTGCTGCAGTTCAAGGTTCCTTATATGACTTTAGGGGGACGTTCTATTCGGGGTATTTTATGGTCACATAGCTAACGTTACAAAGAGGACATTTAGGACGTTAACAGAACGTTCCCATACGGTTCTCTGTTGGTCATATAGTAACGTTCCCGATATGACTTTAGGGGGACGTTCGATATAGGTTATTCTATGGTCACACAATAACGTTACAAAGAGGACATTCGGGACGTTAACAGAACGTTATCGTATGGTCCTCTGTTGGTCATATAATAACGTTCCCAATGTGACTTTAGGGGGGACGTTCCATACTGGTTATTCTATGGTCACATAAAAACATTACAAATATGACAAATTAAAGCAAATATGTATTAAATAAATAATAATACAAGAAGTATTAATAAGCGATGCATAAGTGATGCAATTTAATTTTTCACCACAGATTTACATTGGAAAATTTAGGAGTTTTGTGGAGCTCTGACACGCGCGCCTACTACTGAAGTTGTGCGTTAAATTTGAATAGGTCAAGCGCACTTTACGACTTAAAATAGTCTAAAAATACTTAACAACATTACTGCAGAATGCTGAACACATTTACCATTTATTATTGTTTCTATAATGTCTTAAGTCAAAATGTGTTCTAGTGGATGAATATTTTGGCGAGGCACTGCCACACCCGCGGCTGACTGACTGTTGTATTCAGAAGGAAGATCTGAATAGTCCCATTCAAATGTGAGCTGCTATTCAGTCTATCTCAGGCACGGCCTAGGCCCGTCAGGCCCACCCACTTTTCAACAGGCCCACCCAAAACTTTTCTTCAAAAATGTTTGTCAAGAATTATTAAAAAAAATCACCAATAAGCTCATAATTTGTGCTAAAATAGTCTAAATTTTTAGTTTTAAAAACAATTTTAAAAAGCTGGTTATGTCTATTTTGATGTTTCTGCGCAAGTTCAGCAGACAGTGTTCGGGTTTGTTCCGATCAGAGCATGTGAGCGGAGAGTGCATTTCTGAATATTCCGTTCTGCTCGCTCATTCCGCAGGGTCGCTCGCTCAACCCAGAATGGCCTGCGCTGGTTCGAACTTCGAAGATATGTGGAATAAGGCCTCCGACTATATTATCCCCCTAGTCGACTAGTTGTTCATTTAAGCCATAGTGGGCAAATCGCCCCTTTATATTAATGATATAGGCTATACTACGGAAGCTTGTTTCCGCAATAAAACATTTTAAAAGATAATTGCGACTTTTTATCTAACAATTGCGAGTTTACATCTCACAATTTTGACTTTATTTCTCAGAATTGCTTGAAATAAAGCCGCGATTGCGTGTTATAATGTCATAATTGTGAAATGAAGTCGCAATTGCTTCTTTTTTTTTTCTTTTTTTTTTTTTTACCCCAGAATAGTTTATATCTCACAATTCAATTCTGACTTTGTAACAAGCAATTGCGACTTTATATCATGCAATTCTGCCTTTAAATCTCCCAATTGCGCATTGTAAAGTCAGAATTGCGAGATATAGGCCTAAACATGCAATTCTGTGAAAAAAAGTCAGAATTTCAAGCTATATATGTAAAACCCAACAAGTTAAGCTAACTCATTTCATTTGAGGAAACAGATTACCTCAATTTATTTTAATTTATAAAAAACAATAGTTATGAGTACTGATAGTTATCTGATAGTCATAACACTTCTAGTTCCTATACTGTAGAATCTCAGTTTCAAATCAAACTAATAATTTGTTATCCTTTTAATCAGAGACTAGATTATGGAATGAGATCAGTGAATCAAATCATTAAATGATGATTGTCATCATCAAACCTTGACCACCATTCCCAATTATACTTTTCCTTGTTTTTTGTGCCATAACAAATGTTCAATAAACACTCAATTACAGCAATCAAAGAAAATACTTGTCCTCAAAAGTCAAGGGTCAAGAGCCCAACTAAAGCAAACACTGATCTCCATCATGGTGACCTTAAACCTTGTAGTTCTTGTGTTTCTCTTTCCTTCAGTGATTCTGCTTGTTAACAGCAGGTGTTCATCACTAATCATCAATCATCACTTAATTGACCACTTAACTATACAATTATTATTCAATTATCATTCTGGGGTCTAGAAATGTTGTATAACTCATTCAGTTTGAGTTCTGTTTCAGTCATTCAAGCCACTTCAAGTTTCTGTATTATTTGAGTGCAGTGAACTCAATTTAATTTAGTACATATTACTGTAAAACCCAACAAGTTAAGCTAACTCATTTCATTTGAGGAAACCGATTACCTCAATTCATTTAAGTTTAAAAAAACAATAGTTATGAGTACTCTGAACTTATTTTATTCGAGTTTACTAAAACAAAAATATTTCTTAATACACAATTAAACTTTACACTGCATTTAATACTGTATATAGCTGAAACTTCACTTTATTGAGTAAAAACAGTGAAATGACAAACTTTAAATGAACTCAGAGCACTTGCAGTTACTGCTAGCTCACAATATCACACACAAAGTCCAATCCAATGAGTTAAGCTAAATCATTACATTTGAGGAAACTTATTACCTCAATTAATTTAAGTTAATAAAAAACAATAGTTATGAGTACTCTGAAATTATTTCAGTTGAGTTCACTAAAAGTAGATATTGCAGTCAAGAAATTAAGTGATTAATTAAGTGATTAATGAAGTGATTGTTGAGCATTAGTGACGAACACCTGCTGTTAACATGCAGGATCACTGAAGGACAGAGAAACACAAGAACTACAACTGACTTCCAACCACAACATTAGATGAAATCACTGCAGATAAAATGTGTTTAAATCCCTGAAGATCTCAGAGGAGGATTGAACAACTTCACAAACAGCATTACCAGCTTCACTTATTACTAACCAGTTTGAGTTTTATCATGCGTCTACAGAAGTCATTATTGTGAATGAACAGAGGTTTAGATGAAGATGATTTATTGGGTTTCATTTAAAGACACCATGATAGTGGTCAGTGTTTGCTTTAGTTGGGCTCTTGACCCTTGACTTTATAACACCATGTTTTCTGCTGGCTGCTGTAACTGAGTGTTTATATAACATTTGTTATGGCGCAAAAACCAAAAGAAAATGTGAGCATGTGGTTGTGTTTTGATGATGATTTATGGAGAGATGAATCATAATTTGGTGTCTTGATTCTCAGGTCTTTTCTAGAGAATAATCTCTGATTAAACAGGTGATATGTAATTTGTATTATTCATTATAAAAGAACTGTGATTCTGTTGTAGGGCCCAGTGTTGTTACAATCAGATTTTGAAAAACCTCTATGATATCTAGCTGACTTACAGAGATATAAAGAATCAGCATATGAATCTCAACAATGGTGACCATTTAAAAAAATATTCATGCTGGGAGCCACGGATAAGGTTTGTATTATGGTTGTACCCAGCATGCTTTGCAGTATGAATAGTTTTTTAATGATCACCATTGTTGAGATTCATATGCTGATTCATGATATCTGTGTTAGTTTTAATACTGAATTACATTTTCTGTAAACTTCATATTATCTGATAGTCATAACACTGCCAGTTTTTATAATCTAGAGTCTCAGTTTCAAATCAAACTAATAATATGTTATGCTTTTGAGTAGAGACTAGACTTTGAATGAGATACTGAATTAAGTCATTAACTTGTGATTATCGTCATCAAGTCTTCATGACCATTCCCAATTATACTTTTCCTTGTATTTAATGCTATAACAAATATTTGCTAAACATTCAATTACAGCAGTCAAAGAAAAACTTGTACTCTAAAGTCAAGGGTCAAGAGACCAACTAAAGCAAGCGCTGATCTCCATCATGGTGACCTTAAACCTTGTAGTTCTTGTGTTTCTCTTTCCTTCAGTGATTCTGCTTGTGAACATCAGGTGTTCATCACTAATGATCAATCATCACTTAATTGATCACTTAACTACAATTATTATTCAATTATCATTCTGGGATCTGAAATGTTCTATAACTCATTCAGTTTGAGTTCTGTTTCAGTCATTCAAGCCACTTCAAGTTTTTCAGTATTATTTGAGTGCAGTGAACTCAATTTAATTGAGTAAATATATTGTTAGGTTTTATGCATGAGAAAACTTCGCTCAAAGGCTAATAGGCCTATTGTCCTTATAATTCCATATTGTTATTATTATTAGCCTATTATTATTATCATGTACATATTTTATATGTTATTTTGTATTGTGTTTTTAATTTAAATAAAATCGTTAATTAAAATAATTTTAGGCCTAGCCTAGGGCTGGGCGATATATCGCACGATATTGTTATGCGCATCTCTTCAGTAAAGCCGGTTCCTTGATTAGTAGTAAATCACCTTCACCTGCTTTCAGATTTACTACACAGCACAAACTCCAGTGTTAAATTAACACTCAAGAGTGTTAAAGTTAATGAGATAATTAAGTGATTAATTTAGTGATGTTTGAGCATTATTGAAGACACCTGATGATAACAAGCAGAATCACTGAAGGAGAAAATCACAAATTGTAAGCAACCGTTATGGCGATCAATGTTTGCTGTAGTTGGACTCTTAACCTTTATACAATAAATATAAATTAGTTTGTCTGCTGTTATTTAATTATAATGGTTGAGAGAACAAAGAACAAAGTGTGATCTGATAGTGATGGTTATGTTCTGACATAATTATGCTGTGATCTGTAAATGAATCTTATTGAGATAATTTGGTTTAACTTATTGGCAATAACTTTGTGATTCTACAGTATATATGAGGTTAGGAATGTTTCTTGGTGACAATAATAATGCATGTTGCAGTGGCTGCCACCAATCACAACTCATTAATGGCTCCCATCATGCATTGCAATATGAATAAATTATGATCTGAATTTTCTATTTAATTTACTTTTCCTTATTGAATATTCTGCTCGTTACCATTGTTGAGATGCATAGACTGAATCTTGACTTCTGTGTGTGACTTAAATCATATATATATATTTTTTTTTAGAAAACAGCTTGTAAGAATTATTTCTAATTGTGGCTAAAATTCTGAATATTTATGCTGAATCACAAGTTATGCTGTTACGAACAACTTAAAGCAAAATCATAAAGTTCAAAAGCTGATTGTCAAAATATAACCAACAACATTAGAACACTTATTTCTTTGTTCATCTTGCAATTATAACTCAGGTACAGCAGCCAAACATAGTCTAAAGTTAATAATATAAGGGTCAAGACACTAACTAAAGCAAACACTGATCTCCATAATGGTGGCTTACAATTTGAGATTTTCTCCAGTGATTCTTCAGGTGTCTTCAATAATGCTCAATCATCACTACATTAATCACTTAATTATCTCATTAACTTCAACACTCTTGAGTGTGGACTCATATTCCAGGAGTGTTAATTTAACACTGGAGTTTTTGCTGTGTACAAAGAGCCGTAGTTAACTGACAAGCTGAGCCATATCGCATTAAATATCGCTGGCGATACGTCCGCATATTGATGCAATATGGTTCAGCTTGTCAGTGAACTACGGCTCTTTGTAGTAAATGCCGCTCCATCTGAAAGCAGGTGAAGGTGATTTACTACTAATCAAGGAACCGGCTTTACTGACGAGATGCGCATAACAATATCATGCGATATATCGCCCAGCCCTAGCCTAGCCTATTTCAGAGTAACTGACAGTTGGGATGTCCACTATTCATTCACTAATCTCTGTCAGAGTTTAATCCTCTGTCGAGAGTGTTAAATTAACATCAATGTGAAACTACAGTAATAAAATACAATGACTAATTGTTTTAACACATGCACAATTTAAATACACTCTATAGTAGAAATACAGAAATATCAAACATGCACATGTAACCCCCCTCTATTAGTTCCTTCTTCCAACCCTTTCAGAAAGGACCACACGAAGGCGTATGCTGAGCTCAATCACGTTTACTGGGAACATCTGAGAATATGTGAAATGACACCAAACAGACATGAAGTACAGCTCATCCGGTCATAGAACATTCTCCTCAACAGCTTGCATAAGACTTGTTGTGGCAAAACTTCTGTTAAACATCATCACTGCGTAAGAGACACTCAGAGTCAAATTAATAAAAAGAGAAGTATTTATTCTTGCAAGAATAGGCCCAGTCGCCAACACAGCAGTTACCCTGTGAAGTGAGTGACGCCCACCAGGAAGACATGAGACAGCCTTTATACTCTTTTCAAGGTTCCTCCTCACAGCAGCTACCCTTTCACCCACTCAGATAAGGTCCCCACTGCTGTTCAGTTTCTACTAAAGACACAACCTGGCCCTGAAATAAACTAGCCAAATCTTGACCATTCCTAAGGTCAAGAGGTCCTGTCCCATATATTCCTGAAACGTCACGCACAAGCACGTACACACATATACTTTTACACATTGAATAGGATCAATCCCTTATGATATCTGTTTGGAATAAATGACTATTAAAATTTCTACAACAGACTCCTTTTACTTATTCAATGAACAATAAATCACGTTCTTTCGTAATCGAGAGCTCAGTTTCTTTTTCTTCTGGAACACAGAAAACGGAACATCATACAAACATTATTGCATCATACCTGAGAATATGTGAAATGACACCAAACAGACATGAAGTACAGCTCATTCGGTCATATAACTGTCAAAAATAAATATGAAGTAAGTTACAATACAAGTTATGCGGAAATAAACAACGAGAAATACAACGGATACCATGTGCTCTTAATCAGCTCGACAATGAGTTTCGGCATAAAATTAATTATTCATCAACCCTATGTCTCTTATGACCCAAATATGAAATAAAATACTTTTAAAATAACAATTCTGACCTTAAAGATACATAAAAACATCCCTAACAACATTTTATTTCAGTTCGACCGGAGAGAGATTTTCCACCTACCATTCTCCTCAACAACTTGCATAAGACTGAAGAGAAAATGGCCGGCTGCGCTCATAATTTGCTCTAATCGTCTCTAGATGTCCCCATATCCCATTCTTTTAGATGCACTTAATACATTAATTATAACGAATATTTAAAAATTGTTTTACAACATGAACAACCATTTTGGCATTATTCCTTACAAATTTCTTTTACCCGTTACATTCTCCCCCACTGAATATGCCAAAATATGGTAACCAAAAACAAAATAACTAAAATCGGTTTAATCTTTTCTCTTCTGTTTTCCTTCTGATACTACAGAAATAAACCAGAATTGCCATACTTAGCACATTGCTTTTGATCAGTTACAACTGTTCATATAAAGAACTGACAGGAAAGAGTGCTGCGCATATCACTTTTCCTAGATCATGACCCAAATGAAGTGCCTCTTACACTTCACTGTAGCAATTCCTATTCACACACAGATGAACACAATACATTGCATTTAACACTTCATTATTTCAGACTAAGGACCAAAACAGACCATTTACTCAGGATTTGCTTTCTAGTGTGAAACAAAGTGTGCTGATTCATCGAAGAGATAAGACGATTCACTGGTTTCAACAATCTGCCAAACTTTGACCTACGACCTTGTAACTCAGTACTGTCTACTGTATCATCAATATCAGGATTAGGATTACAGGCACTACTGTTTGCAGGAATTTCCTGTAAGACCTGGCCTTCTTGAGAATCATTTCCAGGAACCACACTTTGCAATGGAACATCAACAACCTCAGCTGAGTCGTGAGCATCGCATGACTCGATCATCTGTGGATCACCCTCAGCCACAATTGGTCCTTCATCATCAGACATTGAGAATCATCAGAAGATACAGAACCATTATCAGATGCCCCATCATCAACAGAAAATACACTCTCATCATCATTTTTCCCCACAATCTCACTCAAAGGGAGGAAATTCACACACAAAAGAAGGTTTCTGTGTACCACCTTTAACTGACCAGATACAGGGTGCTTAACCTTGAAAATGTGAGTCTTAGGATCACAATCGACCACAGTATATACTACATTTTCCCATTTGTCTGAAAGTTTGCGCTTTCCGCGTTCACTTCTATTGGCTAATAGGACCCTGTCGCCAACTTCAATTCTCACTCTCTTATTTTTTCGATTGTACATGTGGGCTTGATGAGACTGTTCCTTAGATGTGTTAGCCTCCGCAACAGCAAGAGCATCCTTCAAATCCCTACTCAGAGACTCTACATACTTGGGAAGAGAGTTATTCGTATCATCCCACAGTACACTCTTGAAAACAACATCAATTGGCAGTCTTGGGGTACGCCCGAACATTAGATAGAAGGGAGGAAACCCTGTAGTCTCGTGCTCAGTGCAATTGTACACAAATGTTAACGTATGGAGCATTCGAGGCCAATCTTGCTTTGGACGTGGTTCTAGGGCTCTGATCATGTTCCCCAATGTTCGATTAAATCTTTCTGTGACTCCATTGCCCATTGGATGATATGGTGCTGTTCGTGACTTCTTAACACCAGAAAACTCAAGCAACTGCCTAATGAGCTCACTACAGAAATTCGCGCCCTGATCGGAATGAATGCGTTCCGGGAAACCATAGTAACAGAAATAGTTATCCCAGAGATGCTTCGCCACTGACTTAGCTGACTGGTCTGGGCAGCGAAAAGCATGGGCCAGCTTAGTAAAATGGTCAGTGACCACTAAAACATTAACCGACCTATTTTGAGAATCTTCTGCCGTCCAGAAATCAATGCAGACTAACTCAAGAGGAGCAGAAGTCCTGATACTCTCCAATAGAGCTCGACCCTCAGGCTCTGGTGTCTTTGCTAGCACAAAACGTCCGCATACTTTAACATAGTCACGAACATCACGTTCCATGTCTGTCCAGTAGAAACGTTGACGAGACAGTTGGAGAGTGCGATACTGGCCTTGGTGTCCAGCCTCATCGTGACATCCTCTCATCACGTCACCTTTCAGGGAAGTAGGTACCACGTACTGAAATCTTCTGTGGCGTGTTAAGGGATCTTTTGAAACACGATACAAGACACCATCGTCCAATAATAGCTTCTCCCACTGTTACGTAAACTTGCGTACAGCGCTGGGGTCCCCCATGCGCTCACGTCTCGTAGGCCTACGTTTTCTGTCAACGTAGTATATCACTCTCTGCAAATGTTCATCCTCAATCTGTTTGTCTCTGAGCTCTTGGCGTGAGTAAGAAGGAAGGGCATCAAACCCAACATCTGCGATCTGTTGGACAAGTCCAGCCAGAGGAGTGGCCCATATTCATGTGTTTTCATCCCAGGAAAGGTGATTAGAAAAGACAGCAGCCACTTCAGCACTCGAGAAGCTCCCAGGCGCATCGTCTGAGTTGATACCCGCCTGCTCACAAACACCCGCTGGGCCCTTTGCACTGTCAAACACTTGCTGACTGGCGTTGGACAACCGGAAAACATCCTGTACAGCAGCACAGGTATGATCTCTTGACTCCGTTACCAACTTGTCATAGGGTTCCCTTACTATGCGGTGACTAACATGACCATCTGCAAAAGGTTGCCTGCTCAAGGCGTCAGCTATTGAGTTCTTCGGTCCAGGAACGTATTTGATGTCAAACTCAAAAGCAGCGAGTTTAGCCACCCATCTTTGTTCACAAGCGTCGAGCCTAGGTTTGGTCAGAATATGTGTCAGGGGATTGTTATCTGTCCAAGCTGTGAACTGATGTCCTGTTAGCCAGTGGCTAAATTTATCACATACCGCCCATTTGAGGGCAAGGAACTCAAGACGGTGTGCCGGATATCTGGATTGCGCTCTGGACAGTGACTTACTCGCAAATGCAATGGGTCGAGCCCTGTTTTCTCCAGGACTCAGTTGCGAAAGCACGGCACCCAATCCCTCGGACGAAGCGTCAGTGGCAAGGATAAAAGGTCTGGAAAAGTCAGGATGTGCAAGGATAACATTGGACAGGAGGGCTTCCTTTAATGCTGACAAAGCTGCCTCACAAGCTGGAGACCAGTCATCACTGGTGAGTTTTCTGGACGCTGGAACCCCTCTGCGCCCAACACCTTTAGCTTTCTTAACTCCGCTAGTTAGAGCAAACAGCGGCCGTGCAAGGGATGAACAGTTCTCAATGAAGCGTTGGTACCACATAACGAGTGAGTGTGGACTCATATTCCAGGAGTGTTAGTTTAACACTGGAGTTTTTGCTGTGTACAAAGAGCCGTAGTTAACTGACAAGCTGAGGCATATCGCGTTAAATATCGCTGGCGATACGTCCTCGATATTAATGCGATTTGGCTCAGCTTTTCAGTGAACTACGGCTCTTTGTATTAAATGCCGCTCCATCTGAAAGCAGGTGAAGGTGATTTACTACTAATCAAGGAACCGGCTTTACTGACGAGATGCGCATAACAATATCGTGCTATATATCGCCCAGCCGTATTATTGAGTAAAAACAGTGAAATGACTAACTTTAATAACTCAGAGCACTTGCAGTTTACTGCCAGCTCACAATATCACTAGAGCTGGGCGATATATCGCTGAGTGTCTGTTAACTCACAGTATATTCCTGTAGGCTACTTTCTCGAAAATGCAAATATAACCCAGAATGCATTGTTTTCTACGGTTTTAATGGAAAATGGGATGATACTGTCACTTTTTTTACAGCAAGGGTTAACAGTGTAATCACATTAAATACACTGTTAGACCTTACCAGGTTTTTTTTACAGTAAAATACTGGCAACACTGTTGCCAGTAAGTTACTGTTAATTGTACAGTTCTTTACTGTAATCTACAGTAAGTTAGCTGTAAAACTGCACTAAATTAAAACTCAAGTTAACTAATTTCACTTGCAGAAACTGACTGCTTTAAATTTACCAACTCTCATTTAAATGTTTCAACTAAAGTTTGTAATATACTAATAATGAGAAAATAAGAAAAAATAACTTATTTCATTTACCATCACAAAAATAAATGTACATAAAAGTTTTCCACTGGATCAGCAACTACGCGCCATTTGTTAAACAAAGCAACACACACCGTTTCACCAATGTTTGTAGATCTTCTCCTGGACTGAAGCACAGGCTCTACTCTTTAGCACAATGGTGACCCAAAAATGTTTATTTTACAGTAAACTACTGGCAACAGTGTTGCCAGTATAAACCTGTTTTATAACTTACCGGTTTTTGCTGTTTTTGTGGGTGTGTCATTTTTCTTCCACTGTTAACCCTTTCAACTCAACATAGTCATCATCATAAACAATATGACCACAATCATTTACGAACCCTGCCTGCGCACATGTGTGACCTGAACAAACACAGTTCAAGTAGTAAGACAAAGGCTGATGTTAAAAAGTCAGCATGTCAACTAAAGCAAACACCGATCTCTATAATGGTAACTTCAAACCAAACATTTTCAATTAAACACAATACAATGTAATCTCAATAAAATCTTCTATAGATGTATGACAGATATAAAGTAATACTGGATAATAATAAGTGTGATAATGTGTGATGGCTGGAAGTCAGTTGTAGATCTTGTGTTTCTATATTTTCTGTTCTTGTGTTCCTCTTTCCTTCAGTGATTCTGCTTGTTAACAGCAGGTGTTCATCACTAATGCTCAACAATCACTGACATATTCACTGAATGATCTCACTGCAACACTGTCAATGTTACTTTTACTCATTGTAGTGTGGATTTCCCTGTGGGGTTAAAAGGGTTAACAGTGTACAATAAAAAGACACATCCACAAAATGTATTTGAACAGTAATAAACTGTAAGTTATAAAACAGGTTTATACTGGCAACACTGTTGCCAGTAGTTTACTGTAAAATCTTGTTTTTTGGGTCACCGTTGTGCTGAAGAGTAGAGCCTGTGGTTCACTCCAGGAGACGATTTACAAATATTGATGGAATGCTGTGTGTTGCTTTATTTACCAAGCAGTGTGTAATTGCTGATTCAGTGGAAATCTTTTTATGTACAATGTCTCATGAAAGAAATAATTCTTCTTTCACATGATTAGTGTATTATACATTTCAGTTGATATGTTTTCATGAAAGTTGGTCAATTTAAGGCAGTCGGTTTCTGCAAGTGAAATTAGTTAACTTGAATCGTTATTAAGTGCATTTTTACAGTAACATACTGTAGATTACAGTAAAGAACTGTACAATTAGCAGTAACTTACTGGCAACACATTTTACTGTAAAAAAAACCTGGTAAGGTCTAACAGTGTATATCAGATTTTATTTTAAATAACAGAAGAATTAAGAGTAATCCCTTTAATTAAATTACAATATTTAGATTACTTGGTAATCTAAGTTACCAAGTAATCTAAAGTCAGTCAACTTAGAGTTGATTAAACTAACTCATTTCAGCTGATCTGTAACCGAAAACTCAGAGTTTCCCATCTCAGAGTAAGTCAACTCTGAGTTCAAGTTTGAACTCAGAGTTGGTTGAACCTCCTTATTGAAACAGGCCCCTGGTAAAGCTTCTGTAGATGTCTGACAGAAATTAATTGTTTGTAATAATAAATTGGTTATTAATAACAAGTGAAAAAATAACAGCATTTGAAAAAAAATATTGAAAGAGAGGCATGATGTGATTGGCTGTCAAAAACACTCATTAATCTAAGCTTAAGGTTTTTTTTATGAATTAAGATTTTATTTATTTGTTGTAATTTATTGTTTCATTTACACTGAAACTTCCCTCCACCCATTGCAATTCAAATGTTAAAAATCTACACAATTTGTGTCAAAATACCATCAACACATGCTGTGTGTTGTTTTTTAACACATCTCTTTTTACAGTGTGAAATTGTACAGTCTCACTCCAGCCAAAGTCCCAAACTTGGCAACCCTGTATAGGTGTTATCAATCATTTAGTTGTTATTGCTAATTTCAGAATTATTTGAGGCTATGTTTATCAAACACTGAGCCAAGAATTGAGGATCTTTGCAAGGCAAAGCAGGCTCAGGTCTCACATTAACATCAAGTACCTGCAAGCTTCTGTAAAAAATGCAGATGATGCCTACTATTAGGCCTAGTAATAATAATAATAATAATAAAGCATACATTAATATCAGAGGTCTGGTGCCAATTCCCTAATTATAGTCTAGTAATGATAATAGGCCTGATGATAATAATAATAATAATAATAACACTAAAGCCTAACCTCATATAACCTCAGCTTGCAAAAGGTTCAGAACCCCTGATCTGGAAGCTGGCAGCAATTCTGATGTTCAATGTGATTTGGGAAATAGTAAGGAGACAAAGGTATAGGTTATAAATGGGTTTTATTTCAGATCGTCTTGGTCCACAGGATATGGTGACATTTTTGTATTCTAGTTTCACATTCCTTCTAATATTGTGTTCACATTCGCAGACCCAGTTCCAACCTGCTACATGTAAAACAATTACAATACAAATCAGCCAAAAAAGATGTCAAAGGAAGAGTAAAGAACTAGATATGATACAAATATCATTCAATGCTGTTAGTTTACTCAGCTACACATTTTAGAATAATAGAAAAGTCATCATCAGAACAGAAAAAAAAACAATTTGAAGAATGATAATAATGTAGTAGCTAAAATATTTAATTATATAATGATAATATAATTATTTCTGTAAAATAAATAAAAACAATGTTATATTTTAGTAAAGTAACCACGCTTTGGCTATATTACATATGGGATCATTAACTAGTGAGCCAAACAAACTTTTCCACTTTTCATCTTCAGATGGCCAGTTCAGCCAAACTCGGAAAGATAAAAAACAACTCATTGGGCATACTTTATGAAATAAATGTACGACAGAATACTGGGCTTATGGTCATTTCCATGCAAAACTTGGCATTTGTCAATATGGACGTTAGCAGTGAGTACAAATCTCACGTCAAATCTCAGCTCTTGTATGCACGTTTTTTGAATTAGCATAAACTATTGATGAATAGGGCTGCACGATTAATCGGACGATATTGTTATGCGCATCTCGTCAGTAAAGCCGGTTCCTTGATTAGTAGTAAATCACCTTCACCTGCTTTCAAATGGAGCGGCATTTACTACAAAGAGCCGTAGTTCACTGACAAGCTGAACCAAATCGCATCAATATCGAGGACGTATCGCCAGCGATATTTAATGCGATATGGCTACACAGCAAAACCTCCAGTGTTAAATTTACACTCCTGGAATATGAGTCCACACTCAAGAGTGTTGAAGTTAATGAGATAATTAAGTGATTAATGTAGTGATGATTGAGCATTATTGAAGACACCTAAAGCAGAATCACTGAAGGAGAAAACTGGAATTTCAGGTCACCATTATGGAGATCAGTGTTTGCTTTAATTGGGCTCTTGACCCTTACATTATTAACTGTAGTGTTTTGTTTGGCTGCTATACCTGAATTATAGCTGGTAAATAAACAAAGGAAAAAGTAGATATGATGGTGTAGATTATGTTTTTAAATAGTCCATAATTTACTTAAAACACTGAACTCATTGAAAGCATAATTTCATAATTAAGTTTACCTTATGGATTATAACAGCACTGTCATTGAATAGAATGCATTTTTACCCTTTTCAACTAAATCCAAATGATCAAACCTTTACAAATAAAAACACACCTCAAAAAATTATTCCATGTAGGCACATACAGACATGAAGAATTAGCGTATGAATCTCAACAATGGTGACAAACAGATGACTACTGAACATAAGCTCATTATTTATTCATGCAGCAATGCATGATGGGAGCCATGAATGAGATTTGATTGGTGGCACTCAGAATGCACTGCAAAATGCTTTATAATTGTCACCATTGTTGAGAGTCACAGGCTGGTTCTTGATGTCTGTTTAAATAAGCAAAAAAACGTTTTGTATGTAAGTTTAAAGAAATCATTTGAATTATATAGTAAGAGTTGCAAATATTGTATATTCAAGACGATGCTGCTTTAATCAATAAAATAAACGTAGCTCAGAAATTGGGCTCTGTTAAGGTCAAATGATTGTGAGTTAATGATAATATTTAAAACACAACCATTAATGATAAAATACAACCAATACTATTAAATCACCCTTCCTCTTTGTTCATCTGGCTGTTATAACTCATGTACAGCATTCAAACGATGAACTTATAGATTTAAGGGTCAAGACCCCAACTGAAGCAAACACTGATCTCCATAATGGTAACATACCAATTACAATTTTCTCCTTCAGTGATTCTCCTTGTTAACATCAGGTGTCTTCGATAATGCTCAATCATCACTCAATTAATCACTTAATTATCTCATTAACTTTAGCACTGCTTCAGTGTTCATTTAACACTCTCTGAGTGTGGACTCATGTAAACACTGAGCAGTGTTAATTTAACACTGGTGATTTTGCTGTGTAGGTTTTCAGCACTTCGTGTTTGAACACCTAATAAAAAACACAACCAGCTAGTGTTCGGTTCAAAACGGTTAACTTGTAATAATGATTTTAATTCCAGTGGTACTGGTGGATTTCCGTGGGAAATTTGAGCATGTCTTTGCGTCATTACGGCTAAATTGCGTGTGAGATGTTGAGGGTGGAAATGTATAGCCTTTTCTCACAGCACTTTAAATAATTACACTTATGGCGGATCCAGAAAGGTTCAAACGACAATCACCAGTGACAACTAGAGATTCACCCAAAAGAATTCGGACTTCGCAGTGGGTATAGAGAAAAAAAGAGACTGGGGGGCCACGCGAAAACAAGGATAAACATCGGCAGGGCTTTTGAACTCTGTGATTTGAAGGGGTTCAAAACGGACGCAGAGAAGGCTTTTTTTTCTGTTGGACAGGTAAGGCAATAGTTCAATCGTGTAACAGTAGCACACTTGTTCGCTTAATTCACACAGTTACAGAGTTTCCTTTGTTGTGGCTTTTTTTTCGTTTTGCTATTATGGTAAATATGAATTATTTTGTGCTAGCTATGAGAGGGAGCAATTCTTGAGAGGGAGAGATTTACTGCAATGTTTTTCCCCCCCCTTAGTTGATCAGAAAAAAAGTGGAAGTTAGGCCTGCTTACTTGTTCAGATGACATTTTCTGATCATAAATTCCTATGTTGTCATGGTCATACTGTACTTCCAAAAAGTAGAATGTGTGATTCTGAATGCCATTATCCACACCGGCGCGGTGACTGACAGACGCGCAGTCTCCGTGTTCATCCGCGCTGCTTCATGCCAATGTACAACTGACGTAAAGTTAATAATTCCGTGAATAACTGCAATTGCAGTTTCGAACAGAGATGGTGACAAAGAGGAAACACTGTGGACTGCAGCTTTAAATAATTAACAAATTACAAATTGCTACGTTACATTGATAAAGGGGGGGATATTTGTTTCTCTAAATACCCGGCTATGTGTAAGCGTGGCCTTAGTGTCATCAGGGTAGTAATGTAATTTACTGTACACATGTCAGCTATTAATATCATCATTAACAGTAATCATCATCAGTATCAGTTATGAGCTTATTCTGACTAATCTCTCAATACCGTCAAGTTGCTGTCCATTTTGATCTTCTCCCTGCCATGTCACCCTCTTTATACGGTCCATAACATTCACAGCGGGATTATGTTCTCTGAAGTTTAACCGAGAGAGTCTTTCGATTTCTTGAATGTTCACCTTGTATTGCTGGAGGCATCTGATTTGTGGACTCTGATTGGGCATCATATAGCATTCCGGCTCTCTCACTGTCCCATCCATTTTCTCCACAATTATCACCTTAAAGAAGTGAGTTGGCACTTTTTTCCCTTGAATAAAATGGTCTGAATGATCTGGTTGATAAAGTGGTCCAGTGTACACATGCACATTACGGATCACATTATCATCCATCTTTCTTCGACAATAATTCTCCAATGTTTTCCACATGCTATTGTTTAAATCCTTATGCTGTGGTGAAATGTTGATTAACAAAGAAGCTTCATTGTTGGCTTCATGACACCACCTGTGATTGGCAGCTGCAGCAAGATGACCATTATGATATACATCATCACTTTCTGGTCTCTTAATATTCTTAGCTAAAGTACTCTTGTTCAGTATCTCATACACCCATTCAGCATTTTGGGTGTCATTGTTGTATGACAGGGCATAACATTTTCTTCTCCTTATATCATTATCTGAAGGAAATCCATTTATTAATTTATAGTTAGATGTGACATGTTGAACTTCTTGTTCTATAAATGTTGGGTCATTGTCAAACATTTCTGAGAGTGGGATACGTATGTAAATGGTAGCTTCACTGCTGTTTGAATTAGTGTGATGTTTTTCTCCCCTTGATTCGGGCTGTGAAGGATCTGCATCTGAACTAGAATCTGAAAGTTGACTTTCTGAAAATGCAGCAGATTCCTCTGTTAGTTTGTATTTAGACGGTTTCAGACCTGCTGCAAAAGGTGGCTCAACTTCCCCAGCAGCTCTCCATATCTGCAGTTCATCATTACTTTGAGATGTATCTTCTGAGTTTTCTTCCAATCTTGGTGTTGTTTCAAAAGCTTGACGATAAAGTTTACTATCATCAGCTTTATCGTCATGATCCTTCTGTGCTGAATTTTGTTTACACTCATCACAAACCAATCTTCTTTTGACGATCTGCAACATTATCAAACAAGCCCAGCGTTTTCTTCTTTCTGATTTGATATCCATTCTTTGTGTTTTCCCCCAAGCTCGTTTTATGTCATCCTCTGGCCAGCAATCATCATGTTCATTTTTAATGTTGTATTTCTTTTCAATTTTTTTTCCAGTTTCACTTAAGCACTCATTCCCTTTAAAATAAGATAACAAATCCTTAACTATTTTATTTAAAGTGACATCAGGTGGGTCTTTCCCCCATTTCTCAAGAGTGGTTTTACCATTTCCATCAGTTTCAAGAGGTTGATTTTGTACACAGATCATCTTAATGTGTGACTTGGGAACAAAGTTCAGTAATTTTTTTTTTTTTTTTTTTTTTTTTTTATTACCAATCTGGTGTTATTACTGCTTCAACACCTTCAAAGATCTTCTCCTATTCTTGGTTAAAATAATGTGTTCACTTCTATAAAAAAAAAAAGAAAAGAAAATAATTCTCAGTAATTCAGGATATAAGTTGATTCAGTAAACCATGAACTATGGTTATTGTAATTACGGTTATTAGAGTTGATTTTATTTTATTTTCATTAAAATAAAAAGATGATAAAAGTAAAATAAAGATTTTTGTGAATTAAAAGAGTACAATGAAAAATGTTTTAAAGCCAAAACCCGTCATTTTTATGATCAGCAATATAATCAAATTAGGCTATTATTCAATATACTATTTTATTCAGTGTTTATTCAAATTCATAAAAGTCAAAAATACAACAGTCTAATGATATTAAATGTACAGCTGAGCGTAATATATATATATATAACACTATAACACTTACTTTGATGTCTTTGGATGCCTTGAGGACAACTGTTAATAAAATTAATGCAATTAATTTACACAAGGGCATTGCATAAAAACACAAATTATTATTTTACATTAGAAAAATGTTTTACCTTTGAAGTTCACACCAGTTTTGGTTTGTTGGTGAAAGAACAGCCTTATATAATAAGCAGATTCCTTAACCACACCTTTAGCTATGCATGAATCTCACACACCCACTACTGTGTAGATGTACTGGTGTTTCAATAATATGCTCTTTACAATAGTTTTTGTTTCTTTAATTAATGATGCTGCTCATTTTTGCTCAAGTTCGCAGATCACTTGTTGCCATAGTAAAATGTATCATTTAATAACAGTGTGCTGTACACATGCTGTGATATAATGAACAAACTACAGTGATGTTACAAAACCTATCATCTAAGGCTGTTGCTGAATGAATGATGAGCTTTATTCACCTAAAATACTAAAGACTTTTGCACGTCACGAATAATAACCTTTTATCTCTAGCATTGCACATTTGTGTTTATGAATCTGTCCGCCATTTCCTGCTAACAATACAGCATATTTTGTGTTTAATGCATTTAAAGATTAGTAAATACATAGTAAACATCCTATGTGGATATAATCTTTTCATTAATTTAATTAATAAGTGGACACCAAGTTGGAAACAAAATCTAGAGAAATGCAGGAACAAAGGGTTATGTGAGCCAGAAGAAATCATGCAAATGGAATGTGTCATTTTGTTGTCAATTTACATTTGTTTTGCATGTTTCCATCACAATGCTGTTCCACCGGTAACAAGCTTTTTGAGTTTCATTTACTTGAAAATGTGTTGGAGCAGGGTTGGTACTTATAAGTTTTCAGGAATGTACACTGTAATGCTGTTGCTGAATGAATGATGAGCACTGTTAGACCTTACCAGGTTCTCTTTACAGTAAAAAATTGGCAAGACTGTACAGACTCATTAGAGGGTGAAAACAATGCAACATGAGCATGTTGGAGGCTTGATCTGAACATGTTATCTCTGGTTTTGTATGCAAAAATAATGATTGAGCTAGCCATTTGGTTTCAGTTTCTATAGGCTCTTAAACAGACACACACAAACCGGAGCGCCGATGCTCCCGTCGGTCTTAGAGGGTTAATCCCAGCTAGAATTTCTTTGTTCTAAAAATGTTCTGAGAACGTTACCATGCAGTGTTCTAACAATGTTTTCAGCGGGTACACAGCAAAATCCCCAGTGTTAAATCAACACTACTAGGAGCAAATATGGTCCCACTCTACAGAGTGTTAAAATAACACTGAAGAAGTGTTAAAGTTAATTAGATAATTAAGTGATTAATTAAGTGTTGATTGAACATTAGTGATGAACACCTGCTGTTAACAAGCAGAATCACTGAAGGAAAGAGAAACACAAGAAATACAACTGACTAGTCACAACCTCAGATTAAATCACTGAAGAGAAAAGAAGACATTAAATCTGTGAAGATCTCAGCAGAGGAGGATTAAACAACTCCACAAACAGCATTACCAGCTTCACTTATTACTAACCAGTCTCACTTTATTTCTTTTATATGTCTTTGGACAAACGTTTAGATGACGATGTTTTGAAATTTTTGGTCACCATTATGGTGATCAGTATTTCCTTTAGTTGGGCAGTTTGATTCTTGTCATTTAAAGTGCAATTTTGGTCTTTGTTACAATATTTGCCAAAGCACATAATGTGTTACAAAGGAAGCCAAAAATATGAGACATTCAGGTGTAATAGTTTTCTGAATTATGAAGTTGAATGATTCACTAATCCCACTCATCATCAGACTTTGCAGGTCTTCTTGCAGAAGAATAATTCAGCATTCTGTAATAATTTGTATGGTTTGATGTGATCTGAGCTAACTTTGCGATCATTAGATTTAATCACCAGTTGATCAGAACAAAAGTGGCTGACATGTTACTGACTTGGAAATAATTCCTGATGTATAAAATCCCTGTCGAACTCTTAATTAGATTCAGTCTGTGACTGACATCACATGTGGGCAGAGTCGGGACATGCACGAACAAGTTTCTATCTGCGGCTGTAACGAGACATCGTTGTTTGTTTGGATTTGTGTGCGTTCTCGACAATGTAAGTTTCCAATCCATTAATATACTTTAGGTGTATTGTACACTGTAAAACCCAACAAGTTAAGCTAACTCATTTCATTTGAGGAAACCGATTACCTCAATTCATTTAAGTTTATAAAAAACAATAGTTATATTTTATTATTTTATTATAACTTATTTTATTTGAGTTTACTAAAACAATAATATTTCTTAATACACAATTAAACTTTACACTGCATTTAATACTGTATACAGCTGAAACTTCACTTTATTGAGTAGGGCTGGGCGATATATCGCACGATATTGTTATGCGTGTCTCGTCAGTAAAGCCGGTTCCTTGATTAGTAGTAAATCACCTTCACCTGCTTTCAGATCGAGCGGCATTTACTACACAGCACAAACTCCAGTGTTAAATTAACACTCAAGAGTGTTAAAGTTAATGAGATAATTAAATGATTAATTTAGTGATGTTTGGGCCTTATTGAAGACACCTGATGTTAACAAGCAGAATCACTGAAGGTGAAAATCACAAATTGTAAGCCACCGTTATTATAGCGATCAGTGTTTGCTTTAATTGGATCTTAACCTTTATACAATAACTTTAAATTAGTTTGTCTGCTGTTATTTATTTATAATGGTTGAGAAAACAAAGAAAACTGATCTGATAATGATGGTTATGTTCTGACATAATCATGCTGTGATCTGGTAATGAATCTTATTGAGAAAATGTGGTTATACTTATTGGCATCAATTTCATGATACTTTAACACATAAAAGGTTAAGGAAGTTTCTTATATTCCATAATAAATAAATATCATTATTTTAATAAAAACACTTTCAAAAGTAATTTATATAGAAACACAGACATAAATAATCAGCCTGTGAATCTCAACAATGGTGACAATAATAATGCATGTTGCAGTGGCTGTAGAGTCACAAAGATTTTGCCAATAGGTTAAACCATATCATCTCAATAAGATTCATTTACAGATCACAGCATAAACATGTCAGAACATAACCAACACTATCAGATCACACTTTTCTTTGTTCTCTCAACCATTATAATTAAATAACAGCAGACAAACTGCTTTTAAAGTATTGTATAAAGGTTAAGAGTCCAACTAAAGCAAACACTGATCGCTATAATAACGGTGGCTTACAATTTGTGATTTTCTCCTTCAGTGATTCTGCTTGTTATCATCAGGTGTCTTCAATAATGCTCAATCATCACTAAATTAATCACTTAATTATCTCATTAATTTTAACACTCTTGAGTGTTAATTTAACACTGGAGTTTGTGCTGTGTAGTAAATGCCGCTCCATCTGAAAGCAGGTGAAGGTGATTTACTACTAATCAAGGAACCGGCTTTACTGACGAGATGCGCATAACAATATCATGCGATATATCGCCCAGCCCTAAATATCACACACAAAGTCCAATCCAATGAGTTAAGCTAACTCTTTACATTTGAGGAAACTTATTACCTCAATTCATTTAAGTTTATAACAAACAATAGTTATGAGTACTCTGAAATTATTTCAGTTGAGTTCACTAAAATTAGATATTGCAGTTAAGAAATTAAGTGATTAATTAAGTGATTAATGAAGTGATTGAGCATTAGTGACGAACACCTGCTGTTAACATGCAGGATCACTGAAGGACAGAGAAACACAAGAACTACAACTGACTGCCAACCACAACATTAGATGAAATCACTGAAGATAAAATATGTTTAAATCTCTGAAGATCTCAGAGGAGGATTGAACATCTCCACAAACAGCATTACCAGCTTCACTTATGAACCAGTTTGAGTTATGAGTTATTTATTTGAGTCATGCGTCTACAGAAGGTGTTATTGTGAATGAACAGAGGTTTAGATGAAGATGATTTGTTTTTCATTTAAAAACACCATGATAGTGGTCAGTGTGTGCTTTAGTTGGGCTCTTGACTTTATAACACCAGGTTTTCCTCTGGCTGCTGTAACTGAGTGTTTATATAACACACTTGTTATGGGACAAAAACCAAAAGTAAATATGAGCATGTGGTTGTGTTTTGATGATGATTTGTGGAAAGATGAATTATCATATAGTGTCTTGATTTTCTGGTCTTTTCTAGAGAATAATCTCTGATTTAACAAGTGATATATAACTTTTATTAATCATCTTAAATAAAACTATGATTCTGCTGTAAGGCCTAGTATTGTTCCAATCAAATTTTTAAAAACCTCCATGGTATCAATCTGACTTACACAGACATCAAGAATCAGCATATGAATCTCAACAATGGTGACCATTAAAAAAATATTCATGCTGCAATGCATGCTGGGAGCCACGGATAAGATTTGTATTATAGTAGTACCCAGCATGCTTTGCAGTATGAATTGTTTTTTTAATGATCACCATTGTTGAGATTCATATGCTGATTCATGATATCTGTGTTAATTTTGGCAAAGAATTACGTTTTCTGTAAAATCCTTCACATTATCTGATAGTCATAATATTGATAGTTCTGATACTGCAGGGTTTCAGTTTAAAAATCAAACTGATAATTTGTTACCCATTTATTCAGAGACTGGACTCTGAATGAGGTCAGTGAATTAAGTCATTAACTGATGATTGTCATCATCAAACCTTGACCATCATTCCCAATCATACTTTTCCTTGAATTTTGTGCCATAACAAATATTTGATAAACACTCAATTACAGCAGTCAAAGAAAACTTGTATTCTAAAGTCAAGGGTCAAGAGCCCAACTAAAGCAAGCGCTGATCTCCATCATGGTGACCTTAAACCTTGTATTTCTTGTGTTCCTCTTTCCTTCAGTGATTCTGATTGTGAACATCAGGTGTTCATCACTAATGATCAATCATCACTTAATTGATCACTTAACTACAATTATTATTCAATTATCATTCTGGGATCTGAAATGTTCTATAACTCATTCAGTTTGAGTTCTGTTTCAGTCATTCAAGCCACTTCAAGTTTTTCAGTATAATTAGAGTGCAGTGAACTCAATTTAATTGAGTAAATATATTGTTAGGTTTTACAGTCAAGGGAAAGTCTCTATATATTTACCAATGTTCTTAAAACTTTAAATTTTACAGCCCTCCTCTGTAAAATTAAGACCAGAAATGATTCAACTTTTCAATCTCGGAATCACAGGTGAATAACACAATGCACCTTTGACCATCTGAACCAAACCACACTCAAAAAATATATATTTGCCTCTTGTTAAATTTAATTAAAATAAGCAAAAGTAACATGATTGTTTTATATTTTGTCACAACTTAATTTAATTGTGTTCAATCAACCTAATATATTTAAAACTGAAGTTTACTTACTTCATTTGTGTGAAAACTACATGAATCATTTTTGTTGTCAACTAACTGGGCAGTGGATCTGTAGTTCCCAGCATGCTTTGCAAGAGACTGCATTAGGAGGGTAAATTTAGGGATTAAAGTGTTATTTTATGTGTTTTTCATTAAATGGAAAGATGTTGTTAGTTAATGTTAGCATTTAATGTTCAGTTATGTTAGAAACTTAGAGGACTTTCTGTAATGTTTTTGAATTTTGTGGTTACCATTACGCAGAAGAGTGACGACTGTGTTTAGTGTGTGGCACTCAGTATACAAGACATTAAACCTCGCATTAAACAACATTAAACAATAAAGTGCATTAAATCTCACACACAGGCCAAGACATACTTAACATTATTACTGTGTAAAAAGTTGTTATAATTAAATTGAACATTCGTAGCTTCTTTCATTGGAAGTAACTGTAGAGTAAAATTAGCTAATGTTATAATGTTAGTAATCTAGTGAACTTGACAAAATTTTATCTAGTAGGAATGACAATAATTTTAGTAGTCTTGACTACATGCATTTAAGTTCATACAGCAGAATTACAACAAATAATTTCAAACAAAGTAGATTTTGTTGGTAAAATGAAATTCATTTTCGTGGAAAAGCTTTCCTTAATTTAAGTTCGTTTAACAGCTTTTTTTTTTTTTAAGTGCACCAGGAACAGCTTTTAACAAAGACGCATATAATTTCTGAGTGCAAATAATATTATATCTTTCACAAAAATTCTCATAACTAAGGAAATTTCCTTCCCCATCCATAATGTGTACAATGGACCAGACATCTTTATCCATCCAGTCCTGAAAGAACACAGATTTCCTATTAATAAGGATACACTTATTATTCCACAAAGAAGAACTATGTGGG
Organism: Meda fulgida; assembly: GCA_030578275.1. NCBI lineage: Eukaryota > Metazoa > Chordata > Actinopteri > Cypriniformes > Leuciscidae > Meda > Meda fulgida. The sequence goes on from CM060618.1 coordinate 39,055,556, forward strand.
GGAAAATTGTGTTTGTATATCAGTTTCCAATACAATAATACCTGACTATGAAAAGAAGACAATTTACACTTTAGTTTGGATGGCTCAAAATCACACCTTTAAATTAAATCAATGCCCCCCAAAAAATCAAAGATTTTTGAAGAAAAACTAGACCAAACAGAATGTTTATTCCTAAGGAAAACTTGGAGACATCTCAATTTGAGAGTGCCATTCATAACATCGAAATCAATAATATTCAAACCTCCCTCACTGATTGGCTTCACTACATCTGATTTTCTTATGTAATGGTGTTTGTTTTTTCAAAGAAATTTATACTGAATTTGATTAATATCATTTATCCACCTGTCAGAGATAACCAAAGAATATGCAGGATAAATCAGCCTGGAAAGTACCTCAGTTTTCTGTAATAAAATTCTGCCAAAAATGGAAATATCTCTTTGTAACCACACATTTAACATATTTTGACTTTTTGTTATATTGTCAGGAAAATTATTTTTTTCTCTAGTTTTAGTGTCTTTAGTAATAACAATACCCAGATATTTTACCTCATTTTTTAATGGAATATTAAATAATTGAGATTCAGTCCGATTATGCACTGCCATCAACTCGCACTTCTTTAAATTTAGATTCAAACCAGAAGCTTTGGAAAAATGTGACACTAAATTAATGGCAGCTGGGATCTGCTCTGCATCCCTAAGAAACAGAGTATATCGTCTGCTAGTTGACTTATTAATAGCGGACTCCCCAAAACATTCAACGGCTTAACCTCTTTACTATTTTTCACATAAATAGCCCAAAATTCACCTATTAAAATAAACAAATACGGACTAGTCAGATCTCCTTGTCTAATACCTCTGTTGATGTCAAAAGTCCCACCTGGAAGCGATACTGAGCTATTAATATCTTTATACAACATCTCTATCAATTTAATAACCAAATCCAAAGGATGTAAGTGCATGTAAAATGAACGTATGTTCTACAGTATCGAATGCCTTATAGAAATCAAGAAACAAAAACCCATCATCCTTAATCAAATGTGCATAATCAATTAAATCCAAAACAAGCCTAATATTGTCGTGTATTAACCTTCCTTTAATAAAGCCAGATTGTGTTTCACTTATAACTTGACTCAACCTAAATTTTAGCCTGTTTGCAATAGCAGATGTAAGAATTTTATAATCAACATTGAGTAGGGTAATCGGTCTCAGATTATCAATAACTCTTTTGTCTTTGCCTGACTTTGGGATGAGAATGATCAACCCCTGTTTCATAGTTGGAAGTAAAGAGTTAGAATCAAAACATTCCTTTAAAGCTTTAAACAACAAATCTTTTAAATCTTCCCAGAAAAATTTGTAAAAATTTGTAGTCAGACCATCCTGACCAGGAGATTTACCTAAAGGCATTTTTTTTATATAGCGGAATCGATTTCCTCCAATCTCAGGTCTTCATCACAGCTTTCTTTAAATTCAATATCAATCTGTGGAATAAAATCTTGTATCTTTTCTAGAAATTCTTGACCATTTTTGACAGGATATGAAGAAGAATAAATATCACTATAAAATGAATAAACTTCCTCGGATATTAATTTGGGGTCTGTGATTACCTTCTCATTAACAATCAAACTATTCACAGCATTGTCTCCTCTTTTCTAACTGACAAAAATATGCTGTATTCTTCTCTTCGTCCTCCAACCATTTTGCCCGAGACCGTACAAAAGCTCCTTGTGCTTTCATTAAATACAAATGATCTAAATTAGCTTGAAGAGGGAGTAATTTATCAAGATCTTCTTGAGACAGTACCTGTGTATTACAACAGGTGTTCATTTCTTGAATTAAACTTAACTCTTTTTGCTTCTGTACTTTGTTTTTTTGTTTGCCAAATCTAATTGAAACTTCCCTTGTTTTGAATTTAAAATACTCCCATTCATTCCCATTAGAAGTTAAAGTGAGGTCATCTTGAATTTCAATAATCAAATTTCTTATTTGACTACAATTATCTTTATCCTTTAAAAGTTCCGCATTAAACTTCCAGTAGTCTTTTCTAACGGTATGTTTTGTTGTTGGTGTCAAAATGAATGAAATGAGGCAATGATCTGTCAATGGTGCGGCAGAAATGGAAACGTTAATGGCAAACTCAGAATGTTCCTCAGTAATAAGCCAAAAATCTATCCGTGACTTAGAGGATCCATTAGGTTTGACCCAGGAAAACTGAGACTCCCTGGGATGCTTCAACCTCCAGATGTCATTAAGGGAATTTGACTGGCAAAACTCCTGAATAATGTTATTAAAATGGTGACTTGTATAACTAGAAGGAGATCTGTCCAGCCATTCGTCTGGTGCTAGATCAAAATCACCTCCAATTAGTACACAATTTGTTTGAAATTTCGATTTAAGCTGTATGACGACATCTGTAATTTTAGAAAATAAAACCTTGTTTTGCCCACTACTATTATAACCATAAACATTAACTAAAACAAGAAAAGCACCTTCACTATTAACCGCAGCAGCAAGCCAATGACCATGAGCATCAGACTGAAAAGTCACAATCTTCCCAGGGCAATTGTTAATGCATATGGCGACACCTGCTGATCGATTAGAGCCATGACTAAACAAAATTGTCTCTCCCCACTGCCTCTTCCAAAAAGAAACATCCTCTTCAGTAGAATGAGTCTCTTGTAGAAAAACAAAATGTGACTTCTGCCCCTTGCAAAACAAAAATATACCTTTGTGTTTTACATTGTCCTTTAGTCCCTTTGCATTTAACGAACAAAAAGATAGACGAGATTTCAACGAGAACATACGCCCACTGGAACTCACAGTGTATGGTGAGAGTGTCAATAAGCTATCGACAATGAGATTAGAAAAAAAAAGTACAACACTTACAAAAAAAAGCCTCTTAAAAAAACAGCACATTTTCCAAGAATTCATCATCATCAAGCAAAAATGTGCTTCCCTTCAATGAAAGCAAAAGGACCATGAAAGTATGCCACTTTCCCTTCAGCACGCGCTTGTTTAATGCATGGCCAAAGTCCTCCCCTAGCCTCTCGGTCTTCTTTATTTAAATCCTCAGCGAAATGAATGCCTGCCTCCTTGCACACGGTTGATCCCTTTGACAATGTCCATATTTGATCTCTGTAGATTCGCTTTGAAAACTGTATGATGATCTGGCGCGTACGATTTCCTTCTCTTCTGCCAATACGATGAACCGTATCAACCGCCTCTTGCATTACCCAGGGCACACCAGGAGCAATCTTGGCCAGCAGGGTTATCACTTCCTGTCGGATGTTCTCATTCTGTTTCTCTGGCGAGCCTTTGATGCGTAAATTCCAACGCCTTTTGTAGCGATCCAATTCTCCTACTCTTGACCTCAGCTCTTTATTTTCTTTTTTTAGATCAGAAAGTTCCAGCTCCAATATAGCTTCCTTCTGCTTGTGAGCTTTCATCTCTTCCTTAACCTCAGAAATGGTGTTACAATTCTCTTCCATTTTTTTGGACAGCTCCTCCAGTTTTTTCTCCTGCTTGTCAAATCTTTTGCCAAGGGAGTGAATTGCCTCAAGTATATCCGCATTAGAGATATCTTCCATCTGATCAGGCCGCACTTTCTTCATTATGTGAACTTTGCTGGGAGTAACAGGTAAACTCTCAGCAGCGCATTCCTCCAAGACTGCTTGTTAGTTTCAGCAGAAACCTCCATCCCGCCCATATAATCATGATCATTTCTGTTACTGCTCACGGTCTTCTCTTCGGAATTACGTGCTCTACTTGTCATCTTTAGATGATGAAAAAACAAATCTCTATTGAACCGTTTGGGAAAAGTCTAAAAATACGAAATAAACCTTTGAGACTTTGCTAGTGATAAAACTATGCTGCTTTCTAGTACGCCATCTTGGCAGGACTGCTTCTCCAACACGTGATGTTGTACACAGTGCAGTGCTTCCCGGATCTACGTCAGAACGCTGCCTCGTTATTGGCCAGTTCTGCGTCAGGATCACATGTGTTGTGCTGCTCACGTGACCAGCGTCGGCCAATACGGAGTCGGCATTCTGACATGAACAACGTAAACAGCGTAGGAGAATGACAGGGAAGAGAATAAATTGTAGAATAAAGTCGTTCTTTTTGTTTTGTTTTTGCGTGCAAAAAGTATTCTAGTCGCTTCATAAACCGCAGTCTGTAAGTTTCATCTCTTTGTCGCAATTTGAAATCTGCAATTGCAGTTATTTGCAGAATTATCTTTACGAGTGTTGTGCATCATTAATGAGGAGCAACACTTGAGATCGATTCCCATCAATTCTCCTCAGAGATCTCAAATTTTGACATTCAGTAACAGTTCTCACTCCAAACATCGAGGCAATCACACACACAAACAAAAAATCTTACAAGTCTGAATGAACTCCACATATTCTCCTCATGCGAGAAGGGTATTCCTGCACAAACGGAGGTGATATTTGTTTTCCCAGGATGGTAGGGGAAGGTATCGCCTTTTTCGCCTCTGATTGGCTAACCCTACTATCTCTCTCTCTCTCTCTCATCACAAATCTACCCCAAACTGCTAGGACCAATCTAAACAAGATCTAAATGAAAATGTGAACTTGTAATTTAAACGTGATGTCACGCACTTATCACACTGTTTACTTACATAATTCACTTCTTTTTGGCGTGTTTAGATTAGTCCTAGAAGTTTGGGGTAGTTTTGTGATGAGAGAGAGAGAGCAAGGTGTATCCATTAGCTGCATATAAAATGCTAAATATAACATATTTCAACATCTTTTTTTGACTTAAAACCATTTAAAACCGTGACAGGAATATGCAAATACTCGATTGTGGGTTAAAGTGAGCTTTAAACAAAAGTGTAATATTAATCTTTTAAATTGTGTCATATAGGTTGATGCTACTTGTTGCTCTAATCCACCCGCTGCAGGAGCTTTTAAATTCCATAATCTAATTTGTTAAAGGGGTGGTAAAACACGATTCCACTTTTCTAAGTGTAGCTAGTGTGTAATGTTAGCCTGGATGCCGGCCCGAGCCCCGCCCACAACATTGAGTAATTATGATCGGTTCAGAAATCGTCGGGCCAATCAAATGGCCAGGGCGGGCTTTATACGATGATGGACAGATGATCTGCAGTTACGTATTCATCACGTCATCAAAGAGCGCTTGGTTTGAACTGGTTTACAACAAAGATGGCTGCCGCTGGAGAAGTGAGATGTGCAGATTCCGCTATCGCGTCTGTTGTAAAAGAAATCAACAGCGCATTAATTTTAAAAGACGAACAGAGAACTGCAATCAAGCATTTGTTGACCGTAAAGATGTGTTTGCCGTCCTTCCTTGCCGTTTGCTTGCTCTGATTGGTTGTAGGTCTATCCAATTGAGTGCAGAGTTTTTTTTTTCCTGGTTTGGTTAAGACACGGCTAATAATCAAAGCCTTACGGAGCAGTATCAGACTCACATTCTGACTAGAATATGAATATGATGACATCAGGCTAGTGTAATGTTGCTGTTTGAGCATAAACAACATCTGCAAAGTTACAACGCTCAAAGTTCAAAGCAAAGGGAGATATTTGCTTTTAAAGAAATCAATATCTAAGGACTACAGCAAACGGCCGGTAGGGACTACACCACATTCCTCCAGGGTTGCTGACATCACCAACCCCAAAATTTACATAAACCCCTCTTCCGAGAATACTAAATATGGGGGGGGGGGGGGGGGGGGGGCGACGCCATTTTAAATTGCTTTGGAGAAGAGCCGTTGTGGTATAGTAGGCTGGAGTGTTGTTGCCGCAATGCCGTCGAAACGCTGTTATTTTCATCCGGATTGCAGGTCCACTTTGTTCAGCCTTTCTAGGGACGGGGGAGTTAGGGATCAATGGTTAAAATTTATTTCTAACTCGGTCCCTCATAATTATTACCCAAATCTTGCTCTCTGTGCTGCACATTTTTCGGAGGAAAGCTTCCACAATCTTCGCAATGCAGGATTCGCACAACGGCTTGTCCTGAAAGATGGAGCAGTTCCAACTTTAAGAACAGAAGCAAAGTAAACAAATGACAACACTGTTTGGCTCTGCAAACCAGTTTGTTAAATGCTTATTCATACTTAACGTTATCCGACAAACACCTAACGTTACAAACTTTTTTTAATCTCAACATCGAACTTGGAATTAGTGTAAATTATTCTTTGATTAGAGCTTTCATGTAGCCTTGTTTATCTACATGCTTATTTATCTACAGGCATGCTAAACATGGTTCTGTGTTTGATTGGCTACTGTAGTAAAGCCAATGTTTAGTGTTCGTTTTGGGTTAATAATTCTGGCGACAGATATTTGGCTACAATCGTTCTAATAATACATAAGTAACGGTGCCATAAAGTCAGTCATAACAGCGTATCTAAAAAGTATGAGACAACAACAAAAAACAAACCATTCTGAAGCGTCGTTTAACAGCCGTTCTTGAACAGGTTCTGCTCGATCATCTTCACTAACATTCTCTGGGTCCGATTCGGGCTCAAATTGGTATGGTTTTATTGATCCCATTGTTTATAATACACCAAAGCACAAACTACCGGTAAAGGTACCAGGCGTGAAGTTTCCAAAACACGTGCACTAGGCGGTTAGCGAATCACAACACACTGGGCCAGCGAATCAATTTGAGCCCATGGCGTATTTTTGAGGGACTAGCTTCATAGAACCCGGAAACCATCAGACCGTTTTGACAAGGAGGGGCAGAGCAGTGTAAAATAACGGTATATATATAAAAAATAATGCAGTATTTTACAAAACAGAGCATGAACACATGTTACAGTGCACCCTTCAAACACAATGAAGCCTTTAAATCATAGGGTTAGGGTATAGGGTTAGGCTACCTCAGATATAGCAGCCAAACAAAGAACTAGAGTTAATGACATAAGGGTCAAGAGCCCAACTAAAGCAAACACTGATCTCCATAATGGTAACATACCAATTACGATTTTCTCCTTCAGTGATTCTGCTTGTTAACATCAGGTGTCTTCGATAATGCTCAATTATCACTCAATTAATTACTTAATTATCTCATTACCTTTAGCACTGCTTCAGTGTTCATTGAACACCCTCTGAGTGTGGACTCATATAAACACTGAGCAGTGTTAATTTAACACTGGTGATTTTGCTGTGTACCTTGTGAGGCGTGGCTTTTGTCCCTGATATTATCACTCTTATAAGTGAAGAAGTTCATAAAGTAATTACTGCTGTTTTGCTTGGACACTTCTGGGCTTGAAGCTTTCTTTTTCGTTAGTTTATCCAGTTTCAAATAAATACCTAGGATTATGTTTATTTTCTTCTAATAGGGTTGAAAAATAAGCAGATCTAGCAGCTTTTAAAGCCTCTCTGTAAGCAATCGAGCTCTCTTTCCATTAAATCCAAAATACCTCTAGTTTTGTTTTCTTCCAGTTGCGCTCCATTTTTCTGGCTGTTCTCTTACGGGCCTCTGTGTGTGTGTGTGTGTGTGTGTGTGTGTGTGTGTGTGTGTGTGTGTGTGTGTGTGTGTGTGTGTGTGTGTGTGTGTGTGTGTGTGTGTGTGTGTGTGAGTGTGCTCGTTGTACCACGGCGTTGGACTATTTTCTTTAATCTTCTTTAAGCGCAACGGAGCAACTGCGTCTAAAGTGCTGGAAAAGAGAGAGTTAAAAGTTTCTGTTGCAATATCGAGTTCTTCTAAGCTATCCGGGATGCTGAGATGATGAAACTGATTAGGAAGATTATTGATAAAGCAATCTTAAGTGGCAGAAGTTATAGGTCTAGCCTTGGCTAAATGTAATTTACACAAGACTAGATAATGGTCTGAGATGTCATCGCTCTGCTGCAGAATTTCAACGGCATCAACATCTATTCCATGTGATAATATTAGATCTAGAGTATGATTACGACAATGAGTGGGTCCTGACACGTGTTGTCTAACTAATGATAATAATATAACAGAAAGAAACCTGAGCAGAGTTGTGTAAAAACAGTGTAGAACAGTTTTTTGTTGTTGTTGATAGAACAGTTTGCATTTGCATAAAGTGTTGCTTTAATAAAAAAAAGGACCAAAACCAAACTTTTCTAAGAGCAAGAAAAATGTAATTACTTTCTCTGAAAAACTTTAATTTTGTATATAATTATTTAATAATTTGTAGAATTCTGAAGACAAGCCATCCTGGAGATTTATTAAGTTTAAGACAATTAATGGCTTCAGTGACTTCCTCCAAACTGAGTGGTAGATCACACATGTCTGTCTGCCACATTCATTTTACAAAAACTGGGTAGTGAATTGAAAAAAAAACTGTAGCTGCTCCTTTATCACAAGAGGAACTTTTTATAGAATTCAGCACAAATTTGAGAAATTAAGTCCATTGATCTGTAATCTATTAATTGTATTATGACTGCAATTATGTCTTTCAATTTAAAAAAAAAAAAAGAATTTTATTCAACATACATGCTCCAACCAACGCTGCCTAGATTTAATAAAAGCTCATTCAGCTTTGGTTCTATAGACATATTCTATAGTTGTAGATTAAGTGCGTGCCATCACATTTATATTACAAGTTTACATTTTCATAACATGTTTAGATCGTGTTTAGATTGGTCCTAGCAGTTTTGTGATAGAGAGAGAGAGAGAGAGAGAGAGAGAGAGAGAGAGAGAGAGAGAGAGAGAGAGAGAGAGAGAGATGGTAGGGTTAGCCAATCGGAGGAGAGCCCTTCTAGCCAATCAGAGGCGAAAAAAGGCGGTACCTTCCCCTACAATCCTGGGAAAACAAATATCGCGTCCCTTGTGCGCGTGCGTTGGATGCTGACGACGTCTTGCAGAGAATTTTCCCCTCATTGAGTTTCAGCGTCGAGTCTTTTGAGGTGAGGAGAGCAGTTCATTGTATTTCTCATATTTACACAACCATCACACACACTTTATACAGTTTGATTAAGTGACAGACTCATTTCTGTATTGTTTTCATCGATCACAGCGATACTTGTGCGTCTTTTCTGGCGTCTTCCTCCTGAAATACACATTTAGTGCAGCAGCAGCGAGACCGAGGAGAATATGTGGAGTTCATTCAGACCTGAGCGAGTGTGTGTTCGTTTGTGTGTGTGATTGTCTCGATATTTGGGGTGAGAACTATTACTGAATGTCAAGAGTTAAAGTTTGAGATCTGTGAGGGGAATTGATCTCAAGTGTTGCTGTTGCCATTTTCATGTTTACCTTTATTTCTTTGTCTACATTTATCTTTGGCAGAATATATTTACGTTACTTAAAATTACTTTAAAATGTATTCTAACACTTTATTGCCCCGTATGAGTAATGAACGTGGGGAATTTCAAATCTATTGAAATAGATCAATATGAAGTGTGACAGGAAACGTACGGCCTTCATTTTCTTTATTTTTATGAGTTATATGATCATTGTCAGTTTCTGTACATACACATATGTAACATACACGTTAATGATTCAACTACTTTATTCCAATTAATAGTTATTATAAAGTCAAACTATATTTAGATTCACATATCATTGTGTTGTAGTTATTTGCCTGTAGAGGTTTGTAAAGATAGGTTATTTATTTGAATATTTTGTCCTATTATTGATGATTTATCCATTTTATATTATGAAAAATAACATTATTGTCTTTGACTAGAGCAGTTTTACAAGCTTTTATCATATCCTTACTCAAATAATGTGTTTCTAACAGCAAACACTCAGAATAAAGTGAGATGATCTGCTGATGATCCTGAATGGCTTGTTGAATGAGTGTTGATAGTCTGAGGCTCATCAATATTAACAGATCTGCTGAAAACACTCTTTAATTTATGACAATAGTTACTGTTTTCACCTCATTTATAATATTGATGTCTTCAGATCTTCTGTAAATGTACTATTTCATTGGTGTAAACAGATTGTGAGTATTTGTTGGTTACTATATGTAGCCTATGTTCATTTCTTTTTATGCTTTTTAACTGATTTTCTTACCATTAATTATATTTGGAAGAATTTAAATTATTTTAATCTGTTGTCCATTAACATAAAAACAAACTTTTTTGATATTTTGGCAGATCACATCATCAGTGAAGCTCCTCCCACTGCAATTATCCAATAAATACTGTGAATTCCCATCAGCTACAAGTGAAGACGAGCATGAATGCATCAGGAAGAGCTGAAATCTGCAAAGACTGAGTTTATTAAAGAGGACAGTGAGAACATGAGTGATCCAGAACCCTGCTGAATGAAACACACTGAAGATCCTGAAGAACAAAGAGGTTGGTGTTTATTCTTCATTCATTCATGATGCTGAAGAACATTCACGTTAGAAACATTCAAGAACTTCATCACTTTTTTTTACAATCTACTCCGCTTTACTGCAAACATTTGTGTTCTTTCTCACAGTGAAATTCACTTCATCTTGTGTTTCTTTAACGGCCTTTAATAATTAAAACGTTTTAGTAGTTTTTAATGTAATTAAATTTCAATGTTGGTGCCAAAATATGGCAGTATTGTGTATTATAATGTTAGATAGTTGTGTTATTGATCAAATATATTTAAAGGCACAATGTGTAATATATTTCGCCACTAGAGGGCGCAGTTTCCACAATATCAAAGGTGTATGTTTATGACGCAGTGACGAGCGCTGAATGATGGGACTTGCTGTCAAGCTGAAGGATCTAATAATGTTTATAGATGAGTGCAAACATTCACGTTTTTTAACATTACAGTGGTATAAAGCAGGTGACGATTGCTAAAGAGATATCACACGCGAGTCCCGCGGATATAAAGAAATAAGGACATTTAATTCTACTGATCTACCTGCAAGTGCTGGATTACTCACACAGGACAGTTTATTAGACAAATTAAACTTGTGAGGTAACGCAGCGCTACTTCACTTGGTCTAACGTTACACTATCACATCAAACGGCATTTAAATGTGTGTTGAAAGTTATGTTATTCTACGTGTTAGTTTGTTTGCTATACGAAACCAGCAGTAACGTTAACGTTAAGCTAGATCAACATTAGAGTAACATACTCACCATATTCCATTTCTAACATTTCATCATGTTGAGCTAACGTAATATATCATTGATTTGTTTTATGTAGCCTACATTTGCTCACCTGTCTAATAAAGCTGTCAAGTCGTGACTCGTGAAGCTCTGTCAAGTCTAAGTTAGTCGCGGACGTGGAGCTCTCGGCATCTCAAAAATGCCACGCTGATATTGATCCTTATTTTAGTTCTCCTTGTTTGTCCCAAAGTCTGATTGCCATGGTCTATGTTTGAACGAAACAAGAACTGCATGCCGCTAAACGTTATGTTCGTAATGTATGCACCTAGTTGTCCACGTCTGTCGCCATGGTTACGTCATGGCTATGGCAGTTCGAGCGGAAACCGAGGATAGCGCGGATATTGCGTCATTGACAGGCGACATTTTTTTCCGGGACGGCCACTTATTTAAAATTGGAATTTCTCTGAAATAAAAAATCTTTGGAGACTTTGGGGATTTTGTAAGTACACAACTGCAGGAAATACATCACACTGTGCAAGTGATTTTTGGATAAATTATAAAAAAATTCTTACATATTGTGCCTTTAATAGTTCTCACTACAGAATCATGGGATTTGTGCCTATAATGTTTTAAAAATAATAACTGGAAGATCTGTGTACCTCATTCATGGAAAGTTTCAGGGACGTATAATTAATTTATAAAAATACATAAATTATTGTAATTTTATAGCAGTTCTCTGTTACATCTGGGATCATTTTTATCTCCATTCATATTTCTCTCTTTGAATTATTTTGATTATTTAGAAAATTTAAAAATGAGAATTTTTCTTTCATGTCAGATCCGATGGAAGAGAGCGACGAGAGTGAAGAACTGAGTGAAGTGAAGGAGGAGAGAGAAGAACTGAGTGAAGTGAAGGAGGAGAGTGAAGAACTGAGTGAAGTGAAGGAGGAGAGAGAAGAACTGAGTGAAGTGAAGGAGGAGAGTGAGGAACTGAGTGAAGTGAAGGAGGAGAGAGAAGAACTGAGTGAAGTGAAGGAGGAGAGTGAAGAACTGAGTGAAGTGAAGGAGGAGAGAGAAGAACTGAGTGAAGTGAAGGAGGAGAGTGAGGAACTGAGTGAAGTGAAGGAGGAGAGTGAAGAACTGAGTGAAGTGAAGGATGAGAGAGAAGAACTGAGTGAAGTGAAGGAGGAGAGTGAAGAACTGAGTGAAGTGAAGGAGGAGAGTGAGGAACTGAGTGAAGTGAAGGAGGAGAGTGAGGAACTGAGTGAAGTGAAGGAGGAGAGTGAAGAACTGAGTGAAGTGAAGGAGGAGAGAGAAGAACTGAGTGAAGTGAAGGAGGAGAGTGAGGAACTGAGTGAAGTGAAGGAGGAGAGAGAGAAACTGAGTGAAGTGAAGGAGGAGAGAGAAGAACTGAGTGAAGTGAAGGAGGAGAGTGAAGAACTGAGTGAAGTGAAGGAGGAGAGTGAGGAACTGAATGAAGTGAAGGAGGAGAGAGAAGAACTGAGTGAAGTGAAGGAGGAGAGTGAAGATTTGAGTGAAGTGAAGGAGGAGAGTGAAGAACTGAGTGAAGTGAAGGAGGAGAGAGAAGAACTGAGTGAAGTGAAGGAGGAGAGTGAGGAACTGAGTGAAGTGAAGGAGGAGAGTGAAAAACTGCGTGAAGTGAAGGAGGAGAGTGAAGAACTGAGTGAAGTGAAGGAAGAGAGTGATGAACTGAGTGAAGTGGAGGAGGAGAGTGAAGAACTGAGTGAAGTGAAGGAGGAACATCATGTCAAACCTGGAGAAAAACCTTTGAGTCGCTCAAAGACTAAAAATACATTTTTAAAGAAAAGAAAAGACAAGAAATCTTTCACCTGCACTCAGTGTGGAAAGAGTTTCACAAGCAAACATAGTCTTAATGTTCACATCAGAATTCACACTGGAGAGAAGCCGTTCATGTGTGAACAGTGTGGAAAGAGATTCTCAGACAAATTTTTTTTGAAGATTCACGTTAGAGTTCATACAGGAGAGAAGCCGTTCACATGTTATCAATGTGGAAATAGTTTCAGTCAATTAGCAAACCTTAATGTTCACATGAGGATCCACACTGGAGAGAAGCCGCATGTATGCAAACAATGTGGGAATAGTTTCATTCAATCATCATCCCTTAATGTTCACATGAGGATCCACACCGGAGAGAAGCCGTTCACATGCAAACAATGTGGGAATAGTTTCAGTCAATTAGGACACCTTAAAGCTCACATGATGATCCACACCGGAGAGAAGCCTTTCACATGTGATCAGTGTGGCAAAACCTTTCTTGGGTCATCAGACCTGAAGAAACACCTGACAGTTCATATGAAGGAGAAGCCACACTTATGTTCTGTGTGTGGAAAGAGTTTTTCACTGCTGTATAGTTTACAAGTGCATCAAAGAATTCATACTGTTGTGAGAGAGTATGTGTGCTTTGAGTGTGAAAAGACTTTTGCAACAGGAAAAGATTTAAAACAACACCAGATTATTCACACTGGAGAAAAACCTTACAAGTGTTCACACTGTGACAAGAGATTTAGTCAGTCATCAAGTCTGAAAAAACATGAGAAGATCCACACTGGAGAAAAACCTTACAAGTGTTCACACTGTGACAAGAGATTCTGTCTGTCAGAAAATCTGAAAACACATGAGATGATCCACACTGGAGAAAAACCTTACAAGTGTTCACACTGCGACAAGAGATTCAGTCAGTCATCAAGTCTGAAAAAACATGAGAAGATCCACACTGGAGAAAAACCTTACAAGTGTTCACATTGTGACAAGAGATTCAGTCAGTCATCAAGTCTGAAAAAACATGAGAAGATCCACACTGGAGAAAAACCTTACAAGTGTTCACATTGTGACAAGAGATTCAGTCTGTCAGAAAATCTGAAAACACATGAGATGATCCACACTGGAGAAAAACCTTACAAGTGTTCACACTGTGACAAGAGATTCAGTCAGACATCAAATCTGAAAAGACATGAGAGGATCCACACTGGAGAAAAACCTTACAAGTGTTCAGACTGTGACAAGAGATTCAGTCAGTCATCAACTCTGAAAACACATAAAATAATCCACACTGGAGAGAAGCCTCACAAGTGTGATCATTGTAGGAAGAATTTCTCTATTAAAACTAACCTGAAGCTACACATGAAGATCCATGCAGTGGAGAAACCACATCACCACAGTCTGAGATCAGAGTAAGTAGTTCATCTTTATGTGCTGAGAAACAAAAGTTGTTTTTCCACCTTCGGAAAAGGTTCCAGTTGTGTTTCCACTTGAGCCAGGTACGGCACGGCACAATTACAAACCGTTCTCGGCCCTGAACTCTCATCACACTTGGCTAACCGTGAACTGTGGGAATGTGTGTAGTGACATCGCCACTCAGGATTGGTTACTTGTCTGTTGCCTGGTTACCAGTTTCTCTGTAGCTGGCTAAGCGACATGAAAACATATTGAGTGACGTAAACACAAATTTACAGAGGTGTCAAATCCAGGGTCAGAAAGTAAAATTCCTGCCACATTTTTATTTCACCCATGAACTCACACAGCAAAAACTCCTGTGTTAAATGAACTCTCATGGGAGATTATTTGGCTCCAGACTCAATATTTTTTAAGAGTTAAAATATGAGTGTTAAATTAACAATCAAGTGTGTTAAAGTTAATGAGCTGATTAAATGATTAATTGAGTGATGATTGAGCATTATTGAAGACACCTGATGATAACAAGCAGAATCACTGAAGGAGCAAATCTAAATTTTTAGTCACCATTAGGGTGATCAGTGTTTGTTTTAGTTGGGCAGGTGACCTTTAAATCTTTATTTTTACTGCTGTAATTGAGTTACAACAGTCAGGTGAACAAAGTGAAAAGGTGATCAGATGGTAGTATGTTTACACGTAATCATCATTTGATCAGTGTCACTGAATTCATTTAGAGCCTTATCTTAAGTTAAAAGCGTGTTGGTCATTGAAGACACAAAGTTTCTAAATAAAAAAATCCAGATTTTTCTGTATAATCTAAATGATTTCTTTAAAGTTGTTCTGATAAATAAGCAAGTCTTTGTTTTAGGCACACACAGACATCAATATTCAGTGTATGAGTCTCAACAATGGTGACAAACAGAATATTCAGTTAGGAAAAGGAAATTACTAAGAAAATTCAGATCATAATTTATTCATACCGCAATGCATGATGGGAGCCATGGATGAGTTTTGATTGGTGGCACCCAGAATGCACTGCAACATGCTTTATTATTGTCACCATTGGTGAGAATCACAGGCTGATTCTTGATGTCTGTGTTCAAAGTCCGAACATTAAACAAAATTCTTAGGATCAGAACAACTTTTAAGATATATTTTGGGTTATATTGAAAAAGCAGAAAATAGTATACTGTATAATCATATTCTGTTGTAATCAATAAGGTAAAATTTTCTTAATGAGTTTGGTGATTCAGGTTATAACCAACACCACCTGACCAGTGTTTCTTGTTGTTCATCTGACAGTTATAACTCAGTTACAACAGTCAGTCAAAAAAAAAAAACTAACAATAACAGTTTAAGGGTCAAGAGCTCAACTAAAGTAAACACTGACCGCCATAATGGAGACTTGAAAAATGTGCCTTTGTCCTTCAGTGATTCTGCTTGTTATCATCAGGTGTCTTCAATAATACTCAGTCATCACTCAATCAATCACTTAATTATATAATTAACTTTAACATTCTTGAGTCTGGAGCCAAATAATCTCCCATGAGAGTTCATTTAACACAGGAGTTTTTGCTGTGTGAGTTCATGGGTGAAATAAAAATATGGCAGGAATTTTACTTTCTGACCCTGGATTTGACACCTCTGCAAATTTATAATAAAATTAAAAGAAAAACATGTTTCCATGTTCCATGTTTCCATGTTCCAGCTATTTTAAACCGAACTGGGTAAATTCGCGAAAGATCTTTAAGCCCAACTTGCACGAGTTCACTTTTAAATTAATTCTGTAGCCTGAGAATGAGCCAAATTGTTCTATCTCTTCTAAGATTATAGGGATACTAAGCGTAGGTTTAGTCACATACATTAAGACATCGTCCGCATATAAAGAAATTGTATTTATAGTGTTTTAGTATGGAGCCCACGAATTCTCTCTTCACAGCGAATGGCTTCCGCTAGAGGCTCAATGGCCAGTGCAAACAGAAGGGGAGAAAGTGGGCAACCTTGTCGAGTGGGCAACCTTTACTAAATAAAGTAAAAGATGGTGACAAAATTCTGTTTGTGTGCTCTAGGATTGTTTTATAGAATTTTAAGCCAAGAGATGAATTTATTTCCTATATGGAATTTCTGTAGCAGGGCGAAGAGGTAAGGCCACTCTACCTGATCAAATGCCTTTTCAGTGTCTAAGGACAAAATCACCAGATCGGACCGGTTAGTCTGGGAAGAGTATAAAATATTAAACAAGCAACGAAGATTGCTAAAAGAGTTACGATCTGAAACAAAGCCAGTCTGATCAGGTTTCTCTAATTTTCCTAAAAGCGTATTAAGTCTAATGGCTAATGTCTAAAATTTCTGGTCCACATTAATGAGAGAAATTGGCCCCCCAACCTCCTCAGTGTCCTTGCCCTTTTTGGGAAGGACTGTGATAACCGCTTCATTAAACTTCCCACCTCCAGAGCCTGGGAGAACATAGATCTGTAAATGTTTTATATACCTCGCTAGGAATTCCGTCGGGGCCGGGGGATTTACCTCCTTTAAGTGACTTTATAGTGCTCTTTAATTCATCTAATGTGAGATCCGCTCCAAGAAATTCTCCTCCTGATCTAGCGTTGGTAGATTACAGCTGTTAAGAAAAGTCTCCATGATGGAGGTATCATCAAATGTATTACTAGCATGCAATGATTCATAAAATTGTTTAAAATGTTCTAAAGGAGAAAATAAGTAAGTGCCGGATTCTGATTTGATCTGATGAATTTTACGGTCATTTTCCAGCTTTCGCAACTGTCTAGACAAGAGTTTGTGTGGCTTATCACCAAATTCAAAATATTTTTGATTCATAAACAATAAAGATATTAAACTTTTCAGATGTAATCTTATTGTATTGATATCTAAGATTTAATATTTTCTTGTTGTGCAGTTCTGAAGAGGCTGTTTTAGCATTCTCGTTATCTAATTGACTAAGCTGTCTTTCTAAAGATTGTAAAGCAGCTGCATTTTGTTTATTTTTTGCACCCTTAAAAGAGATAGAACAGTCCCGTAAATAAGCTTAAGACACCTTTAGTGTCATAGAAGAGAGAAGAGGAAGTGTTTGATTTATCGTTATTTTCAAAAATAACTCTAGCTGTGTACGGTAATTATCACATAATTTTGTGTCCTTTAGTAAATAGGGGTCTGCCCGCCACAATGGTGAGTTGTTTCTGATAGTTTTAGAGAAAATGTAATTGGACTATGGTCCGAGATTATAATGTTGTGAAAAGTGGTGTTGAACGTAAAAGGAATTAACTTAAAATCAACTAGAAAGTAATCTATACGGGTATAAACATTGTGGACTTGTGCATTTACGATGAATGAGGGACTACTCCTTTCATTCACATGTTAAGAAAGTCCCTGGACTAAGTGGGGGAAGCACGTTTAGCAGTTGGTCTGTCTAAGTATGGGTCCAGAACGCAATTATAATCTCTCCCATAATTAAATTAGTACTCGATATATCGGGAATTTTTGAAAACACAATTTGAAAAATGTGTGGATCATAAAAACTTGGTCGGCAAATATTACCTAAGGTTATGTGTGTTGTTAAGATGGCAGTACCCCTAGCCTTGGATGAAAAAGAAGAGTGAAAAGACTGACCTATCCATCTGGCTCTCAACTTAGAGTGAGACTCATTTTTAAAGTGTATCTCTTGTACAAATATAATATCAGTGTTCATAGATTTTAGATGAGACACAACTTTATTCTGTTTAACAGGATTGTTTAGGCCTTTAACGGTCCAGGAAGAAAAAGTCACCGCTCCCACCTCTCTGTCAGGTGTCTTAAGCCCTATTCACACGGGATTAGTATGACTAGAGGTCACCAGATAATACTTATCCCGTGCGAATAGGGCTATACTCTGATTGGCAGCCATTCCCGTTATTGCGTTTGTTTCCTCCCCTCACCACAGTGCACACCCTCAGACGGAACCCCATTAAACATCCCCTCCCACAATCCCTTATCACAACAGAACTGAAAAGAAAAAGCAAAAGAACAACGGATCTGAGAATACAGGCTTGCTTGAACATCAGATCAGAATTTTATCAAGATACAATAAGCTTGAGTGAATTAGCTCACTCTCAGGAGTACATAGTGTAAACATGCTTTTTATTCACCTTCAAATAAGTGATCATTTTAATGCTACTAGACCAAATATGCAGTTCCACAAGATTGGTGGTTATTAATGTATCATTGTTTTAGCTTGGTCGTCCATCGTTCATGGCTTAGATAGTGACATCTGTATTTTTTTTTTGAGAGCAGTTAGTTCAGCTCAAATGATGATCAAGAACTGATCTATTCTCTTGTCGATAGCCTCAACTATTTCTGACTTAAATAGTTGGAAATTTGATTGAAGAGCAGCTATCCCCTCTAGCACTGCATTGTTAGCCACAGTGTTAGCCTCACTTCCACGGTCGTCCTGAGTGTCCCTTGGGGCTTCAGTCGTTTGTTCTGCAGTTCTTTTTTATTTATTTGGCATCTTAAATGGGTATTCTAAACTTAATGACATGAAAATAAAATGTTTGATATTCACAAATAAATGAAAAATTACGGAGCTGCCTTCACATGCGTCCTACTCTCACATGGCTCCTCCCGGAAGTTCCCTCAGTGTACAGTTCTGAGAACATATTTTAACTTTCTAAGCATTTATATTCTGTATCTTTTTTGGAATAAATAAATAAAATGTTATGCAAGGGATCAGGGGTTTTCATCACCTGAAAAGACCGAGACGAGACTCGTTTAGGTGATTCTTATCGCGCCCCTGTATGTTCCTTTCTTTGCATTAAATTAAACGATATACAGAACAACAACTAATTTATAGATACAGAAAATTTACACAAACATGTATTGTACTGAAGAACAATTTGACGGAGCTGCACTGCTCTCTCCTGAAGAGGTTGCAAAAAGCCTGCGATAAATAACATAATCCCTAGAGTGTTATGTCTGACCCAGGATCTGGGTAACAAAAAAACTTCCCAAACATTGGGTTGTTACGTCGGAACCAGGATCTGGGTTAAATTACCCAGTAAATAACCCTAAAAATTTACCTAAAAGGCTCTACCCAGGATTTGGGTGAAAAAAAAAAAAAGATTTTTTAGAGTGTAGTGATGGGAAAAACTAAGTTTTTCAAAGGTTCGAATCAGTTGAACCAATTGCTTCGTAAAAAAATTATTCACTATTTTGAAGCGTTCGAAACGCCACACGCTGGTCTGAATAGTGTAAATGCAACAAAAACTCAGGCCAAACATGCATAACAACACCTTTTACATGGCAAATGTGTTATTGGAGGTAATCAATCAAATACAAACAACAAATCATCTAATATCATACATTTTAAGTATAATATGTGGGTTTTAATACATTTTCAGACCTTGTTTTGTTTGTTGCATGGATTGCTCAGCTAAACATGTGAATAATAGACAATTAACTACTATTATTATTTTTAATTATACAAATGTCTCATTAAAATGTCTACTAATATTTAAAACTGATCAGAGATCAGGTAAAACCCATAGACACTTGTTCACTGGTTCGCTGAATGATGGGTTCGCAGAGATCATTGACATTTAAAACATTTTGAAACGGTGATGAGGCAACGAAGCCTTGTTTACTGAAATCATGTGACATTTGCAGTTTGACAATAACGAATTTATAGATACAAAATATGTACACAAACCCATATTACAGATGACATGTTTGATACGTCTTTCGCAGTTTTATACACGCTCTGAACCACTGATTTGAAACAAATATTTTTAAAGGTTTCTGAGCTTCGTGAAGACGTGTTTTGAAATCGCCCATCACTACTTTAACTACAGGAGTAAGACATGATTTCAAGTTGTTTGCATAAAATAGTAAAATTGCATTGAAACTCACTTGATTTAATGTTTCTTTTAGACCTGATGGACGTGAACAAGAAAGGAAAACAGAAGCCAAATAATCTGTCTCCTAAAAAAACGCTTCACATGTTAATGAAGTCTGAAGATTCACATGAGAGTTCACACTGGGCTTTCTCTCTGAAATCACTTCTACTTCTCATTCTGAAGAAAGACCATTTATCTGTGATCAGTGCGGCAAACAGTTTCATTGGGCTTCAGTCCTGAAGAAACACCTGAAGATTCACACAAACGAGAAGATTCATTAGTAATATTACAGCAGAAAAGACCCGGTATGTGTTTCAGTGCAGAAGTCCTCCCCTACAGAAGATGAACTGAAAGAGCACCAGAAAATTCACACTGGAAAAACCTTTGGAAGCAAAGTTCAGGAGCTGAAGAAGAGGCCATAACACTTTTAATAGAGACGTGAATCTGATATTAATGTTTAACTCCTTCATTAGAACAGTTTCTCTTCCACTTCTACTCTTCCATGCAAACGCAAAATATTATTTCATTTATTATTTCATGAAACTGGACTCTTCTCTTCTCCTCTTGTGATGCTTTGGCTCTTATAAGTCAGTAAAGAGAGAGATCTGTCACATTCACTTTCACTTGTAATGCTTATATTTGCTTTATATAATTATTGATTAAAGTATTTACTCATTTTATCAACATCTCATTGTTATTGTCCATTTTCTGCTGATTCTTGAATCAGGAATCATTTTAGTTCTGAAAGTCATGAAGTATCCTGATACATGTGCTTTTTGACCTTTCCATGTTTTAATTTCTGAATAGAGCTTTTAAATGCTTTAGTAAATTATTCATCCACACTTGACTGACACTGAATGAGATTGCTGTCTGTCTACATTAACAGTTTCACCCTTAATATCCAGTATCATCATCAACGAGTGTTCTAGTCAGTTTGATGTTTCATTCACACCATGAGGCTTCATGAAGTCGGAACAATTACTATGAACTTTAATGAACACCAGGCCCGGCTCCAGCTTTGATATGTAGGGTGGGTCAAGTGACATTCCTAGATTTAACATTATTTAATTTTTTCCTGTAACAAAACTTTATTTCATAACAAAATAGGCAGGTAATGATCATTGCAGGGCTCTACATAAATTAGCTTTACTGCAGGTTTATTTCAGCAGTGAGACTGAGGAGAATATGTGGAGTTCATTCAGCCCTGAGTGATTTTGTGTTTGTTTGTGTGATTGTCTCGATGTTTGGAGTGAGAACTGTTACTGAATGTCAAGTCAAAAGTCAAAGTTTGAGATCTGTGAGGGGAATTGATCTCAAGTGTTGATGTTGCCATTTTTATGTTTACATTTATCTTTGGCAGAATACATTTACTTAAAATTACTTTAAAATGTATGTCTATTCTAACACTTTATTGCCCCTGTATGATTAATGAACGTGGGGATTTCAAATCTATATTGAAATAGATCAATATGAAGTGTCACAGGAAACGTAAGGCCTACATTTTCTTAATTTTTTTCTTAAGAGTTTTATGATCATTGTCAGTTTCTGTACATACAAATCTGTAACATGTTAATGATTGAATTACTTTAGTGCAATTAATAGTTATTATAAAGTCAAACTATATTTAGTTTCACATATTATTGTGTTGTAGTTATTTGCCTGTAGAGGTTCGTAAATATTTATTTATTGAAATATTTTGTCCTATTATTGATGATTTATCCGTTGTATTGTGAAAAATAACAGTATTGTCTTTCCCTAGAGCAGTTTTACAGGCTTTTGTCCTATCCTGACTCAAATAATGTGTTTCTAACAGCAAACACTCAGAATAAAGTGAGATGATCTGCTGATGATCCTGAATGGCTTGTTGAATGAGTGTTGATAGTCTAAGGCTCATCAATATTAACAGATCTGCTGAAAACACTCTTTATTTCATGACAATAGTTCCTGTTTTCACCTCATTTATTATGCTGATGTCTTCAGATCTCCTGTAAATGTACTATTTCATTGGTGTAAACCGACTGAGAGTAATTGTTTCTTTTTATGCTTTCAACTATTTTTCTTACCATTAATTATATTTGGAAGAATTTACATTATTTTAATCTGTTGTCCATGAGCAAAAAAACAAACAGTAACTTTTTTGAATATCTTGGCAGATCACATCTTCAGTGAAGCTCCTCCCACAGCAATTACATCATCAGTGAAGCTCCTCCCACTGTAATTCTCCAATAAATACTGTAAATTCCCATCAGCTACAAGTGAAGACGAGCATCAGAGCATCAGGAAGAGCTGAAATCTGCAAAGACTGAGTTTATTAAAGAGGACAGTGAGAACACGAGTGATCCAGAACCCTGCAGAATGAAACACACTGAAGATCCTGAAGAACAAAGAGGTTGGTGTTTATTCTTCATTCATTCATGATGCTGATGAACATTCATATTACAAAGATTTAAGCATTTCATCACTGTTAGGATGTACCAACGACCAGAGGTATAAATGATGTGACAAGGGCAGAAAAACGCAGTCCAGAGTGCTTTTAATTCCAAAAGGTGCAAAAATATCAATATTCAATAGAAATAGGGAAATAGAAAAAACAGATTGTCAAAAATTATAATACCAAAGAAAATAAATCACTTTTAGACAAACAGTTAAACTGAAATGGCTGCAAAAGTTTCTTCCCTTTAAAAAAACAAAAAAAAACAAATGGTCAGTAAATGGTTTCATATTAGTTGTCAGATTTTAAATATAAAAAAAATTTAACTGTTTTATTTTACATTTATTTTATATATGGTTTACAATTTGTAACAATTTTACCAGAATTTTGACCTGAACTTTGTGCATATTTTTACAAACATGTATAACAAATAGTAATAATTTCAAAATGTACAATCTACTCCGCTTTACTGCAAACATTTGTCTTCTTTCTTGCAGTGAAATTCACTTGATCTTGTGTTTCTTGAACAGCCCTTAATAATTCAAAGGTTTTAGTAGTTTTTAATGTAATTAAATATCTATCTAAATCTTGGTGTCAAAATATGGCAGTATTTTAATGTTCATATCACATTAGATAATTGTGTGATTGATACAACATATTTAATAATTCTCACCACAGAAACATGGGATTCGTGCCTATAATGTTTTATAACTGGAAGATCTGTGTACCTCATTCATGGTAAGTTTCAGCGACGTACACTCTTAAAAATAAAGGTTCCAAAATAGGGGTCATAGAAGAACCCTTTTGGTTCCCAAAAAACCTTTTAGGGAACCGTTCTAAAAATAACCATTTTTTGAACATATTAATAATCTAAAGAACCTTTTTCCAATATAGATAAACTTTTGTGGAGAAAATGGTTCTTTATGGAATCAATGATGCAGATTAAGAACCATTACATTCAGTTTAACAGAATTATTATTTATCTTACACAAACCTTTCTCAAAGTTAATAAAAAATTGACTTTTGGATTTTTGAACTGACACTAGGTGGAATGAGCGGCCAAATCATCTAAAAAATTGTTATTTTTAGAACGATTCACTAAAAGTTTTTTTGGGAACCAAAAGGGTTCTTCTATGACCCCTATTTTGAAACCTTTATTTTTAAGAGTGTATCATTAATTTATAAAAAGACATAAATTATTGTAGTATTTACAGCAGTTGTCTGTTACATGTGGGATCATTTTTATCTCCATTCATATATCTCTCTTTGAATTATTTTGATTATTTAGAAAATTTGAAAATGAGAGTATTTCTTTTATGTCAGACCCGATGGAAGAGAACGAGGAGAGTGAAGAACTGAGTGAAGTGAAGGAGGAGAGAGAAGAACTGAGTGAAGTGAAGGAGGAGAGTGAAGAACTGAGTGAAGTGAAGGAGGAGAGTGAAGAACTGAGTGAAGTGAAGGAGGAGAGAGAAGAACTGAGTGAAGTGAAGGAGGAGAGAGAAGAACTGAGTGAAGTGAAGGAGGAGAGAGAAGAACTGAGTGAAGTGAAGGAAGAGAGTGAAGAACTGAGTGAAGTGGAGGAGGAGAGAGAAGAACTGAGTGAAGTGGAGGAGGAGAGTGAAGAACTGAGTGAAGTGGAGGAGGAGAGTGAAGAACTGAGTGAAATGAAGGAGGAGAGAGAAGAACTGAGTGAAGTGGAGGAGGAGAGAGAAGAACTGAGTGAAGTGGAGGAGGAGAGTGAAGAACTGAGTGAAGTGGAGGAGGAGAGAGAGGAACTGAGTGAAGTGAAGGAGGAGAGTGAAGAACTGAGTGAAGTGAAGGAGGAGAGAGAAGAACTGAGTGAAGTGAAGGAGGAGAGAGAGGAACTGAATGAAGTGGAGGAGGAGAGTGAAGAACTGAGTGAAGTGGAGGAGGAGAGTGAGGAACTGAGTGAAGTGAAGGAGGAGAGTGAGGAACTGAGTGAAGTGGAGGAGGAGAGAGAGGAACTGAGTGAAGTGAAGGAGGAGAGTGAAGAACTGAGTGAAGTGAAGGAGGAGAGAGAAGAACTGAGTGAAGTGAAGGAGGAGAGAGAAGAACTGAGTGAAGTGAAGGAGGAGAGTGAAGAACTGAGTGAAGTGATGGAGGAGAGTGAGGAACTGAGTGAAGTGAAGGAGGAGAGAGAAGAACTGAGTGAAGTGAAGGAGGAGAGTGAGGAACTGAGTGAAGTGAAGGAGGAGAGAGAAGAACTGAGTGAAGTGGAGGAGGAGAGAGAGGAACTGAGTGAAGTGAAGGAGGAGAGTGAAGAACTGAGTGAAGTGAAGGAGGAGAGAGAAGAACTGAGTGAAGTGAAGGAGGAGAGTGAGGAACTGAGTGAAGTGATGGAGGAGAGTGAGGAACTGAGTGAAGTGAAGGAGGAGAGAGAAGAACTGAGTGAAGTGAAGGAGGAGAGAGAAGAACTGAGTGAAGTGGAGGAGGAGAGAGAAGAACTGAGTGAAGTGAAGGAGGAGAGAGAAGAACTGAGTGAAGTGGAGGAGGAGAGAGAAGAACTGAGTGAAGTGGAAGAGGAGGAACATCATGTCAAACCAGAAAAACCCTTGAGTCGCTCAAAGACTATGACGACATTTTTAAAGAAAACAAAAGCCAAGAAATCTTTCACCTGCACTCAGTGTGGAAAGAGTTTCTCAAACAAACAAAGTCTTGACCTTCACACAAGAATCCACACTGGAGAGAACCCATTCACATGTGATCAGTGTGAAAAGAGATTCTCAAACAAAAAATATCTTAAGATTCACATGAGAGTTCACACCGGAGAGAAGC
The DNA here is from genome assembly GCA_030578275.1 of Meda fulgida. Classification (NCBI taxonomy): domain Eukaryota; kingdom Metazoa; phylum Chordata; class Actinopteri; order Cypriniformes; family Leuciscidae; genus Meda; species Meda fulgida. The sequence goes on from CM060618.1 coordinate 39,080,868, forward strand.
CACACACGTGTGATCAGTGCGAGACAAGTTTCACACAAAAACATAATCTTAATATTCACATGAGGATCCACACTGGAGAAAAGCCGTTCACCTGCACTCAGTGTGGAAAGAGTTTCACAGCCAAACATAGTCTTGAGCGCCACATGATAGTTCATACTGGAGAGAAGCTGTTCACATGTGATCAATGCGAGAAGAGGTTTCCATTCAGGGAAAGTCTTAATTTTCACATGAAGATCCACACTGGAGAGAAGCCGTTCGCCTGTGATCAGTGTGGAAAGAGTTTCAGTCAATCATCATCCCTTAATTTTCACATGAAGATCCACACTGGAGAGAAGCCGTTCGCCTGTGATTGGTGCGGGAAGAGCTTCAGAACCAAACAAAGTCTTCAGATTCACATGAGAGTTCATACAGGCGAGAAACCGCACACGTGTGATCAGTGCGGGACGAGCTTCACACAAAAACAACACCTTCAAGGACACATGAGAATCCACACTGGAGAGAAGCCGTATGCATGTGATCAGTGCGAAAAGAGTTACTCAGATAAACAAAGTCTTGACCTTCACACAAGAATCCACACTGGAGAGAAACCATTCATGTGTGAACAGTGTGAAAAGAGGTTCTCAAACAAAAAATATCTTAAGATTCACATGAGAGTTCACACCGGAGAGAAGCCACACACGTGTGATCAGTGCGGGACGAGCTTCACACAAAAACGTAATCTTAATATGCACATGAGGATCCACACTGGAGAAAAGCCGTACTCATGTGATCAGTGTGGAAAATGTTTTGCTCAATCATCATCCCTTAATGTTCACATGACTATCCACACCGGAGAGAAGCCGTTCACATGTGATCAATGCGAAAAAAGATTTCATTGGGCATCACAGCTGAAGACACACCTGAGTGTTCATATGAAGGAGAAGCCACATTCATGTTCTGTGTGTGGAAAGAGTTTTTCACAGCGGTCAACTTTACTTAAACATCAGAAAATTCACACCGGTGTGAGAGAGTACATGTGCTTTGAGTGTGGGAAGACTTTTACTACAGCGGACAGTTTAAAAAAACACCAGAGAATTCACACTGGAGAAAAACCTTACAAGTGTTCACACTGCGACAACAGATTCAGTCGGTCAGAACATCTGAAAACACATGAGAGGATTCACACTAAGATCCATTTCAACAGAAAATAATTTTAAGAGCAAATTTTCTGAGGCGTTGAAGAAAAAGCGCCGTTCACAGAGGATGCCAGAGCGGACGGAGACAAGCGAGCAGAGACCCGCCCCCTTCTTCCCGGAGGTACATGACGAGCTGACCAAATCATGGAAGGCGCCATATTCGGCGCGTCTGAAACCCTCTGCCTGTTCACATATCGCGTCTTTTGTGCGTTCAAGTTCGTTATTTCAAATGTAGGTGCGCGGTATGCGCGCTCATAATGGAAGCGACACGCTCGTTTTTTTCCAAGGAGAGAAAAAGGCTATCAATCGGTTCCTCCACTCGAATATAAGATGACCCCCATTTTCAGCCTATTTTTAGGACAAAACCCTTGTCTTATATTCGGGTATATACGGTAGTCCCAGAACTTTGTGGATGGGTAAATACTCAAACCGCAGAGCAACTCTTTGCTGCAATGTGCAAAAACAATTATTTCCTGAACATGCTCACGCCATCAGGACACACATTTTTGATGCGCAACATCATTCACCATTATAACATGGCAGAGAATAAGAACATGGAGGACAGCCTGAGAAAAGTTGTATCACCAAGTGATCAGGTCACCTTCAATGGTTATGGTCAGATAGTACTTGGTAAGTTTTTTTTAAATATATATCTTACAATGACCAGTAATTTTGTCATGTATTGTAAAATCACTTTTTCTTGTACTGTATGTGAAGGTACGCCTCCACAGTCCCTAAAGGATAGTGAGAGACTTGTGACATGTGATATTACACAAATAGACCCAGTACACAGTAATGTCATGATAAACACGATATTGATAAGAAATTGATGCAATCTCCCAAAACAAAGTTCATTACTATTGTTTATGTCTGTTTTGATGTAACTATTAATGTTACAGTAAACACTCTTGGGAGGTCTCTTTGATTTTGCTGAGGTGAGCTATCAAAACTAATAATTTGGGGAAAAAGTATATTCTCAAAGGGTGATTGTGATTTACATTAAGCATATTTTCCAGTTTGACATGGCTGCAGTAAGGAGATGGTGGTGCTTGCTCCTGCTAACAAATTATCCTGTGAAGTAAGCCTATTTGCAAGTACTTCCAATAAATAAAACATATTTATTAGTAGTAGTACACTCTAAAAAGAGATGTGTCAAAAAACAACACATGTGATGTGTAGATAGCATTTTGACCCATGTTGTGTAGATTTTAGCACATGATCTGTTTTAAAATGTAACTCTGGATAGAATAGCACTGGGTGGAGGAGGGTATGTGTTTATAAAAAATTATAGGTATATTTTATATGGTATCCCATAAAATGCTCTAAAATAAATAAAGCAATACATTCAAATAAATAAATGTAATCTTAATTCATGAAAACTTAAAGATTAACGGGTGTTTTTTGGCAGCCAATCACATCATGCCTCTTTTCATTGTCTTTTTCAAATGCTGCTCTCACTTGTTATTTATAACCAGATTAACTTTATTTCTGTCAGACTCTACAGAAGCTCTTATTGAGAATTAACAGGTTTTGTGTTGACGATTCATTGAACGTTTCATTTAAAGTCACCAGAATCGTGATTAGTGTCAGCTTTATCTGGGCTCTTGACCCTTGACACTTTAATATTTGTGTTCACTGATTGCTGTAAATGTGTTTTTAATTCATACATTCAAAACAGCAGAGAAAATCATGGGTAAAATATGTTCAGATCATAATGTTACTATCAAGGATATGTAAGATTGCTTAGCAAGAATTTATTATTTGAAAAATAAGTGTACTATATAAAAGATGATTTTTAGCAAAGTTGAGCTAATTGCAAATAACTTAATTTTAAAAAACATAGTTGGAACAGAGTCTTGCAGTATAAGGTATCAAACATACTTCAAGAATCAGCGTATGAATCTCAACAATGGGGACAAATGAAAAGCTTCATACCGCAATGCATGCTGGGTGCCACCATAGTACAAATCTCATCCATGACTCCAAGCATGCATTGCGGCATTAAGTATTTTGTTTATCACCATTGTTGAGATTTATACGCTGATTCTTGAGGTCTGAGTTTGATTAATTTCTGCTGTAGATCAAACAATTCAGGACACATCTTTTTACTCTGCACTGTTGGATAGCATGGTGTAGCGTCACAAGATCATTATAATTAACAGCACATAAATTAAATACACACCATCCATATTCTCATAAACTTGATCAGATCAGCTCTTGCTGATTATGACATCATCAAGAAACATTTGATCAACTTATCTCTCTCCATAGCAAATGTATTTCATTAAAATACAATTAAAGCAGCCAGAGACAAACCAAAAGAAGAGTAAAGGGTCAAGAGCTCAAATAAAGGAGCCATTAATCACAATTCTGGTGACTTCAAATAAAACATTCAGTGAAACATCAACATCTAAACCTCAGTTAATTCTCAATAAGAGCTTGTCTATGTAGATTCATGATGTCTAAACCATCCAAATGTTCAAACAAACTCTTTATTAAACGTCACTGGACTACATAAACACAAGTTAACAATACGTTTCAGTGTTCATCCAAACACTCAGTTGTAAAAACACAGGAAGTAACTCTGGCAAATACACACTGACTACAGTCACATGTAATATCTGACACAAGTTGTGTAACTATAACACATTAGTGTGTAAAAGGTTTCAACACACTTCTGTGTAAGAGGAATAACACATTAGTTGTGTTAAAGTTACTACAAAATGTGTAGTCCTTATAAACACAGAGGTGTGTTAAGAAAGCAACACAGGTTGTGTGTTAAAGGGGTCATGACATGGTTTTTTGTTTTGTTTTATTATGTTCCCTTAGGTGTAATTATAGTATTACTATAGTTTTTGGTACAAAAAAACTTTAAAAATGTAGTGATTTATGACCTTTTCCCACCCTGTTTCTCCAAATAAGGCTTTGGGGGGCTGCATATGCTGCAAATAAACTGCATCCAACTGCTTTGCCTGACGTCTGGATCGTTCGGCAGCATTCAAACATGTTTGTCCACAGCCAGGAACAGCACATCTGCGTGGCATCACAGTCATCTTGTAAACAGACCCACTCGCTGCACGTTAACGCATGGAGGCCGTCATATGCAAACGACTGATACGTCACTTCGTACCGTGACGTCACTTCGTACCGTGACGTCACTTCGTACCGTGACGTCACTTCGTACCGTGACGTCACTTCGTACCATGGATCCAGAACAAGCTGTATTTAGAGCTTGATTAAATAAATGCTTCGTTTATAATGGGGAGGACGTCTTAAGCAATGAAACTTGCAGGAAGTTTGAATAGTACATAGATCTCGTATATACCAAAATATCAGGGCAAATTCGGTTTCTCCCTTTCTCAAACACAAAACAAGTCCATATTTCATTTCTAGAAGCCGGGCTAAATAAGCAAGCTGTTACTGCATTCAGATATCAAATACAGACATTAGAGAATACATGAAAAGAACGTTTCAGTAATCACACTATTAACTTCTATAACAAAGTAAAATCTCCAGAGAAGTCATTCAACTCATTTGATATTAGAAGGAAAAATATTGATTAATACCTTGATTATAATCACTCATTACATATACACTGAAGCACCCCCTTCAATAAAGCATATATATATATATATATATATATGCCCTTTTTTTTACATTTGAACCCCTGCCCTTGAGGAACTCTCTGCACGTCCCTCCACTGCATGGATCTACTGTAAAACCTAACAATATATTTACTCAATTAAATTGAGTTCACTGCACTCAAATAATACTGAAAAACTTGAAGTGGCTTGAATGACTGAAACAGAACTCAAACTGAATGAGTTATAGAACATTTCAGATCCCAGAATGATAATTGAATAATAATTGTAGTTAAGTGATCAATTAAGTGATGATTGATCATTAGTGATGAACACCTGCTGTTAACAAGCAGAATCACTGAAGGAAAGAGGAACACAAGAACTACAAGGTTTAAGGTCACCATGATGGAGATCAGCGCTTACTTTAGTTGGGGTCTTGACCCTTGACTTTAGAGTACAAGTTTTTCTTTGACTGCTGTAATTGAATGTTTATCAAACATTTGTTATGGCACAAAATTCAAGAAAAAGTATGATTGGGAATGGTGGTCAAGGTTTGATGATGACAATCATCAGTTAATGACTCTATTCACTGATCTCATTCAGAGCCTAATCTCTGATTAAAAGGATAACAAACTATTAGTTTGATTTGAAACAGACTCTACAGTATAAGAATTAGCAAAGTTATGACTATCAGATAATTTAAAAGATTTTACAGAAAATATAATTAGTTACCAAAACTAACACAGATATCATGAATCAGCATATGAATCTCAACAATGGTGATCATTAAAAAACTATTCATACTGCAAAGCATGCTGGGTACTACCATAATACAAACCTTATCCATGGCTCCCAGCATGCATTGCAGCATGAATAATTTTTTAATGGTCACCATTGTTGAGATTCATATGCTGAATCTTGATGTCTGTGTAAGTCAGCTTGATACCATAGAGGTTTTTAAAATCTGATTGTAACAACACTGGGCCTTACAGTAGAATCACAGTTCTTTTATAATGAATAATACAAGTTATATATGTGACACTCTCAAAATAAGTTTTGTTGAGATTATTACTTTTTGTTTTCTTTCCTTCTATTGCAATAGTATTTTATTTTATTTTGATTTATGTAATTTAATATTAATGAGAGGGTATGGAAAAAGCACAATGAAATGTACTTCCTAAAATGAACACAGGGTGGCAGTAATCGCGAGTAGCGTCACACGGGGACATTTAGCGATGCGCAGAGCAAGATAGGCTCATAATCCGAGTCAATGGAGAATGAGCAACTGTTTTCCTGCGTCACTGATTTCTCTGTAATATTTGATATATTTCCAGGTCAGTTACACAGCTTTTATGTGACTCCAGATGTTTATAAGCTTATATGAATCCCCAGTGAAGTGTGCTCCGTAAGCTAAAAACATGTCAAATGTGTAAACTGTTAAAATTGACAGTACGCAGTTGAGAAAATGGCGGCCGATGGCTGCAGATTGGTTTTTTCTTTCTTTCTTATGGCTTGGGGGCATTTGTGGGTTATTTCAACGTGTGTGGAAAACAGTTATATGTGTTAAAAGGGTAAAAAGTTCATGTGAACGTACATCATAAGACCAGTTACGGCTGCGACCATGTTTAAGGGCGCACGTGTGTTAATATTACAATAAGACAGAGTAAGTTCATAGAACTGACTGCCAAAGTTATGGGGCAGAAATGTTTATTTTTGAAGTGTGAGTTCTTATAGTGTGAATGCGACAAAACTTAACTGCAAATGAGAATTATCCTGTAACACTTATAAAATGTACATTTATTACAAAAATACTCTTTTGATAAGAGAACAAAGATAACGGATGTTAAAGAGAAAAGTGCAGATATGATTGATGATAGACCAAAAATGTGATTTAAATGGAAAATGTCTGTTTTTGGTTTCATACAAATTTTGATAAGCTAATGTTTGTAAAATATGTGAGTATACATAAATGTGAAAACAGACCTTTCAAGAATATATTGTTTCATGTTATCCAAATGTGGATATAACCTGTGCTTAAAAGCAAACAAAGCAAACAAAAATAACAGAAAATAACTCATGATTGCAGATACAAAGTTAAATTGAAGTTGAAAATAAAGTGATAATCCGAGTCAATGGAGAATGAGCAACTGTGTTCCTGCGTCACTGATTTCTCTGTAATATTTGATATATTTCCAGAGCACTCCTTGGAGAGGATTATATATATATCTGCCAGCGGAGACCTAGCCGGGACCCGCTACATATATCACCTGTTTCATCAGAGATTATTCTCTAGAAAAGACCAGGAAATCAAGACACCAAATGATAATTCATCTTTCCATAAATCATCATCAAAACACAACCACATGCTCACATTTTCTCTTGGCTTTTGTGCTATAACAAGTGTGTTATATAAACACTCAGTTACAGCAGCCAGAGGAAAAACTGGTGTTATAAAGTCAAGGGTCAAGAGCCCAACTAAAGCAAACACTGACCACTATCATGGTGTCTTTAAATGAAACCCAATAAATCATCTTCATCTAAACCTCTGTTCATTCACAATAACACCTTCTGTAGACGCATGACTCAAATAACTCAATAACTCATAACTCAAACTGGTTAATAAGTGAAGCTGGTAATGCTGTTTGTGGAGTTGTTCAATCCTCCTCTGAGATCTTCAGAGATTTAAACATTTTATCTTCAGTGATTTCATCTAATGTTGTGGTTGGAAGTCAGTTGTAGTTCTTGTGTTTCTCTTTCCTTCAGTGATCCTGCATGTTAACAGCAGGTGTTCGTCACTAGTGCTCAACAATCACTTCATTAATCACTTAATTAATCACTTAATTTCTTGACTGGTGATTGGCCGGGGATTTCTTTCAAGTAAGTTATTTAATGTCTGTGTAATATTATTTAGGTCTGTGTAACTAAAGAAACAAATTTTCTGTAATGTACTTATACACTCTGTATTTCTCTTAAGGTAGCAGAAAAAATCCCTTTGTAGTTTGTCCAAGTTATGATTGCTAGGCTCCTTGGATTGGACCTAATACCTGGAAGTCAGACATTGTTCTGAACACTGAGCATGCAAAATTACAAAAAACAAAGCCCTGTAATGTTCCAGATCTTGACGTCACAGAGGAATGGTTAGCGATGAGCTCTTTAATCTTAAGGTAAGAACAAATTTACAACGTCTAATTATGTTTTGCAACAATTTTGGTTATAACCAAAGCCTGTCATAAATTTAGGTTGATACAGTGAGGAAGCTGTGCAAAGAATGTGGATTGGACACAAAGGGATCAAGAATGGATCTTGTGTTACGTTTGCGGACGGAGATGCAAAACTGCTCGGTGTACGACAAAAACTTCCAGCAGATTTGGGGTGCTTCTGGTAAATTGCCTGACTCTTATCTCTTAAATATATATATATATAATAATAATAATATATTTTAATAATACATAAATATGTAGCTTTGATTAAAAATAATAATAATGTTCCAGGAGTTTAAAATTTTTGTTGATGGACATTTCATTTTCAGCAATGATGCTTTCATTGGAAGATGCAATATTTAATATGCAATAAGAACCTACTTGCAATTTATCCATGGGTTAATTCATACTGAGTAAACTAGTCTCTGAGTCAACCCACTGACAAATTGTTGGTAAAAGTAGGTAGATTGACACAAAATGTACGAGTATGGTATGAAGAAATTATGAAAACCTAGTGGAAAAACTAATCTAAATTATGAAAAACTAAGTTAATAGTTGTAATTTTTTGTTTGTTTTTTAAGTAACCATTTAAATGATTGTCATATTTTCTGAATATTACTTTCTTTAAATTGTACTTTTGTACTTTCATCTTAGGTGGCTGGGCAGTCATTACATGTCCATGTGGAGTAGTCTATTCCATCAAATTCAACATTAGAGCAGAGTCTTTGCAGACTTGCTGCTGATTTGGAAGCACTTTCCTAATGTTGCAATATACGACTTTGCTAGAGTCAAGTCTAGTCAAGTCATTTTATTTGTATAGCACATTTAACCGAACAACAGTTGACCCAAAGTGCTTCACAAGTTAAAACAGGAAAGGCAGAAACAATATGCCTTGACAGATTCATAAAAATTAGTACAGGACTCCTTAAATACACTTAAATAAATGAATAAAGCTATAGAATATAGCATCACAAAAAAAAGGAGGACTTGCAGCACATGTTAATCTTCGGGAAGCAGATTCTCTACCTTTCAGTCCCCATGAAGGGAGACTTGCTGAACCAACTACAGCCAACATCCAGCTAGCAAAAGAAGGCAAGCTCAAAGTCAATCTACCATGGTTGAAAAATAAGCAGGAGGAGGAGGATACCAACTGCCATCCTTTGACTGGATCATCAGAGCATTATGCTTTGAGACAGATTCCATGAATTCAACATTAAAGACCCAAGAGATGCTCTTAGGAGAGTCCAAGTACCGTATATACCCGAATATAAGACGACCCCCCCCATTTTCCTGACTTATTTTTGTGGAAAAATAGATTTTTGTGGGAAAAATCTAGTGTATTTACTCAATAAAATTGAGTTCACTGCACTCAAATAATACTGAAAAACTTGAAGTGGCTTGAATGACTGAAACAGAACTCAAACTGAATGAGTTATAGAACATTTCTAGATCCCAGAATGATAATTGAATAACAATTGTATAGTTAAGTTAATTAATCATCAATTAAGTGATGATTGGTCATTAGTGATGAACACCTGCTGTTAACAAGCAGAATCACTGAAGGAAAGAGAAACACAAGAACTACAAGGTTTAAGGTCACCATGATGGAGATCAGCGCTTGCTTTAGTTGGGCTCTTGACCCTTGATGATTGAGAAAAAGTTTTTCTGTGGCTGCTATAATTGAGTTATGAAACATTTGATTTGGCACAAGTCAAGGAAAAGTATGATCGGATATGGTGGTCAAGGTTTGATGATGACAATCATCATTTAATGACTTGATTCACTGATCTCATTCTCTGTCTCTGATTAAAAGGGTAACATATTATTAGTGTTATTTGAAACTGAGTTTCTACAGTATAAGAACTAGCAATATTGTCACTATCAGATAATATGAAGAATTTTACAGAAAATGTAATTCGTTACTAAAACTAACACAGATATCATGAATCAGCAAATGAATCTCAACAATGATGACCATTAAAAAACTATTCATACTGCAAAGCATACTGGGTACTACCATAATACAAACCTTATCCATGGCTCCCAGCATGCATTGCTGTGTGAATAATTTTTTAATGGTCACCATTGTTGAGATTCATATGCTGATTCTTGATATCTGTGTAAGTCAGTTTAATAACATAGAGGTTTTTAACACTGGGCCTTACAGCAGAATCACAGTTCTTTTATAATGAATAATACAAGTTATATATCACTTGTTTAATCAGAGATTATTCTCTGGAAAAGATCAGAGAATCAAGACACTAAATGATGATTTATCTTTCCATAAATCATCATCAAAACACAACCACATGCTCATATTTTCTTTTAGCTTTTGTGCCATAACAAATGTGTTTAATAAACACTCAGTTACAGCAGCCAGAGGAAAAACTGGTGTTATAAAGTCAAGGGTCAAGAGCCCAACTAAAGCAAACACTGACCACTATCATGGTGTCTTTAAATGAAAAACAAATCATCTTCATCTAAACCTCTGTTCATTCACAATAACAACTTATGTAGACGCATGACTCAAATAACTCAATAACTCATAACTCAAACTGGTTAATAAGTGAAGCTGGTAATGCTGTTTGTGAAGTTGCTCAATCCTCCTCTGAGATCTTCAGAGATTTAAACACATTTTATCTCAGTGATTTCATCTAATGTTGCGGCTGGAAGTCAGTTGTAGTTCTTGTGTTTCTCTTTCCTTCAGTGATCCTACATGTTAACAGCAGGTGTTCGTCACTAATGCTCATTAATCACTTAATTAATCACTTAATTTCTTGACTGCAATATCTACTTTTAGTGAACTCAACTGAAATAATTTCAGAGTACTCATAACTATTGTTTTTTATGAACTTAAATGAATTGAGGTAATAAGTTTCCTCAAATGTAATGAGTTAGCTTAACTCATTGGATTGGACTTTGTGTGTGATATTGTGAGCTAGCAGTAACTGCAAGTGCTCTGAGTTCATTTAAAGTTTGTCATTTCACTGTTTTTACTCAATAAAGTGAAGTTTTAGCTATAAACAGTATTAAATGCAGTGTAAAGTTTAATTGTGTATTAAGAAATATTATTGTTTTAGTAAACTCGAATAAAATAAGTTCTGAATATAAGCAGTGAACTCAACTGAAATAATTTCAGAGTACTCATAACTATTGTTTTTTATAAACTTAAATGAATTGATGTAATCGGTTTCCTCAAATGAAATGAGTTAGCTTAACTAGCTTTAACTTGTTGGGTTTTACAGTGAAGGCTTCAAAGTGGAGGTAAGCTTGGAGCACTGTGTCTTTGCTGGGAAATTTTGCTTTGGCAGTGGCTTCAATGATGCTCATTACTCTGCTAACAGCAGTGTGATTCTAGGAATATTCACATATAAGTATAAAGAAACAAGATTGTTACATGACATAATAATAATACGCTGATTCCTAAAAGAGTTTGCAGACTGTTGCCTTTGGCTTGCTCAGTTGGGGATATTCAAATGAATTGACCAATCATTAATACCATTGATCAGCCCTACCAAACGTGGATGTTTTTTCCACTAAGAAACAAACACTGTTATGTTATTTTGATTGATACTGTGAAGCTGCTTTGCTACAATCTATATTGTGAAAAGCGCTATATAAATATACTTGACTTGACTTGACTTAATACGTATTACATGAAACAATAGAAACATCAATAGTTACACAAATTACCTGAAGAGCATTGCGAAGAATTGCGCACAAGTGTAAAGAAAGCAGAAGGTGGTCATGAAGTTATGGCATCAGTAAATTCCTTGTACCTGTACATCATTGTGCAGTTGCTACAAATTTTGTAGTAAGTTGAAATTCCTTAATAGAGAGCAGAAAAGTTAAATACAAAATAACAGTACACTCTTTAAACAAATTGAATGTTTTATTTAACAATATTTACCTTCAACTACCTCAGTAAAGGGGTAGTGCTCCCCATGACATGCGGAGTTCCTCAAGGCTCAATTCTTGCGCCACTCCTATTCAACCTAATTAACTTTCAGAACTTGAACAAATGATGCTCAATCTTCACTCAATTAATTACTTAATTATCTCATTAACTTTAACACTGGTTCAGTGTTATAACACTCTTGAGTGTGGACTCATATAAACACTGAGCAGTGTAAATTTAACACTGGGGATGTACTGTATTACAAAAACACTTGTATATGGGTATTAAAGTTTATCAAGTTTAAAGTATCAGATTTAAAAAATAAAAATCAGTTTATTTCCATTACGATCAATAATTGTAATATAATGAAAGCCATTTGTTTTCTGGTAAAATAAGAATGACACCTTGCACTTGAAGAAAGCATGTATGGATGTATTCATTTCATAGTCAAGAAAACATTTGTGAAAATGGCCTTTTGTAAGGATTAATCATGATTTTGAGCTCACAGCACTTGAAATCTTAAGTTTATGTATTTTGAAGGTAAATAAGTTATTTGAACTTATATTTTTGAGTGACATGGCCAAAATGCTAAATTTAAAGTAATGTTTAGTCAAGTACACTTGATTGTTTAAGTAAAGACAACATTAGGGTTTACAGTGTAGGTACTTTATAATGTCTGACAGAGGAAAGAAGTTCAAACTCCCTATTGAGTGGATGAGAGGGATCGTTTACTATTCCAAAAGCTTTTTTCCTGAGAGATTCCTTGTACATGGAACTTAATTGTTTCTGACTTGTCCCTATGATTTTTGAGGTGAGGTTTACTATTCTCTGCAGCTTGTTTCTCCCTTTTACATGTAACTTGCCATACCACATCGTCATGTTAAAGGTTAGAATACTCTCTATCAGATTCTTATAGACTATTTCCATAATATGCTTGCTCACTCTGAATGAGTTGAGCTTGCCCAATAGATGGAGACGTTGGTTACTGTCACGGTGTGGGTTTTGTGTTTGTGTATCTTGTTCTTGTCTGTCATGTTCCCCTGTCCTTTCATGTTTCAGCTATTCCCTGTTTTGTTGATTAGTCTCCCCATCTGTTTCTGATTAGCCACGCCCCCTTGTTATCTTGTTTAGCTTGTTTGCCTGTGTATTTATACCCATGTTCTTCAGTTGGTGTTTGTCGGGCGTTGAAGTTGTTTTCTGTTCTTGTTCCTGTCCTGAGTTCCTTTGAATTACCTGCTCGTTTTATTAAAGTGCTTGCATTTGGATTCTCTCTCCGCTTCTTCCTTGCTGCATCGTTACAGATTTTAAAAATATAATCTGTATTATATTAAGAAGTGGTTCAGATGACCAAGCACAAGGTTTTCTTGCATAATTAACATTTTAATTGTTTGGTCAGACATTTACATATTCATAAATCTTGGACTATGTTCAACGTTGAGTTATGTTCTGTTGAATATGAATATATAAACAATGAGATTGCTGAATGAGATTGACTCGCATGTGTTACGACCCCAGTGTGGGTCATATCGTGTGGATTTGCTTGTCCTTGTCACTTGTTTTGTAGGTTGGAGTTGGAGTGAGTGACGTCATTGATGACTGATGGTTTACACCTGTGCTAGAGCTGATGCCGGCAAACTAAAGCAGCTCCCTTCGGTCGTGACGGGCGCTCTCCCCTCGTGCCAATTTGTTGTTGTCTTGTTCCCGTTTTGGTCTAGTCTCTTACTTTATTACTTTTACTTTAATAAATGTTATTCCTTTTTGCACACCACTTTAACGTGTCATCTCCTTCTTTGTCGCGGCTTGTGAGCCGGCCGTGACAAATGGGGGCTCGTCCGCTCGTTTGCTAATCTTTGAAAATTCCTGTTATTTGTCGACGTGATTTGGGAAGCGTTTTTGTTGCGTTCGGTTATTTTGTAATGAACTTGGCACGTTCATTAACTGAAACGTAAAAAAAGAATGTTGTTTGGGTAAACGCTATTGTTTGAGATGTCTTGTTCGTCGTTTGGAAGGAAATGCGCGTTGAATTTATTTGTTTTGAGGACATTGCTGTATCCTTAGTTAGCTGTTCTATGCTGTTTCTAAGAGGTAAGTGACTTTACAAATCTTATCGTGGGGAGAATATTGTTGATGTTCCCTTGTTAGGTGTAGCTGCTTGGTCCCTTTTGGAACAAGTAGGTAATGTAATTTTTTTTATTTTTGTGTGGTGACCGTGAGTAGAGCAGTTGTCTCGGGAGCATATCCGTGGTATGAGTTAGTCGCCAGCGTGCTGGTTGCTTTTCTTGTACTAGCGGTAGTTGGTGCTTAAATACCCCTCGCCAGTAACCACACGAAGATTAGGGGTGAGTTAGCTAGTTGTTTTTTCCTATAGATAGGGAAAGGGAACCTTTTATTCCTACCACGTGGGGTTTGTGAATCACACTATTAATGGTAACGTATATTTTAGAGGAAGTATGTCTAATCTCATAGAAGATTTTATTATTTCTCCCTCTGAAGCATTACTTGACTCGTTTACAAAAGATCAGTTGTTTAACATTGCGGATCATTATGAAATCGAACTTGAAGATAAGAGATTAAAAGAGAGTACAATTAGAGAAACAATTAAAACAAAACTAATAGAACAGGCTATATTGATTGAAACGTCTGATACAGCTACTGCTAGTCAAAGTAAACCACCTGTTGGCTTTTTAACTTTTGAACAACAAGAGAGGTTATTGCTGTTACAGCTTGAAATGGAGCGTGAGAGAAATAGAACTAAACAGACAGATATAGAGCTGCAGCGATATCGCTTGGATATGATCAGAGAAGGCAGAATAGATGATGGCGCAGAAGATGTTTTTCAGGGTGCTTCTAAAATGTTTGACACTGCGGGAAACTTGCGTTTGATGCCTAAGTTTAGTGAACGAGATCCGGATACATTTTTTACCTTGTTTGAACGGATTGCGGAAGCGAGAGGTTGGCCCAGTAAGGAACGTACACTACTTTTACAATGCGTGCTTACTGGTAGGGCTCAGGAAGTCTATTCTTCGCTTTCAGTCTCGGACTGTAACGATTATGACCTCGTAAAAGCAGCAGTTTTGAAATCGTACGAGTTAGTACCAGAAGCGTACAGACAAAAGTTTAGAACGTTGTCCAGAGGTGTAAATGTTGCCCATGTTGAGTTTGCTAGAGAGCTAAGTACAGCATTTAGTCGCTGGTGTATGGCATCTGAGGTAACCACATTTGAGGATTTGACCGACTTAATCGTGCTAGAACAGTTTAAGAGTTCTATGCCCGCTCGTATTGCAACATATATAAATGAGCAGAAAGCGGACACAGCTGCTAAAGCTGCTGTGTTAGCCGATGATTATGTTTTAACACACAAGAATTTTGAGTTTCAGAGAAGGGACGAATTTTTCGAAGATAGAGGGGATCGTATGTCTAGAAATTCGTCTCTTGTCTGTAATTACTGCCATGGTAAAGGCCACTGGAAAAGTGAGTGCCCTGTGCTTAAAGCCAAGAGTAAAGGAGGAAAGTTTCCTCGCATTAAACCAGCTGCTCTTGTGGCACCCGTGTTAAGTCCTGTTAAATCATTGTGTGAAGGATTTCCTAAATTGGGTAACCTTTTAGGAGATGGTGATTATGCGCCTTTTATCACCCACGGACATGTGTCGATGATTGGTACAGAGATAAAAATCCCAGTAACAATATTAAGAGATACGGGAGCTTCGGAATCTTTTATATTGGAGGATGTGTTGCCGTTTTCATTTTTGAGTGACACTGGTACTAGTGTTCTTGTTAGAGGAATTGGGTTGGATGTGGTGTCTGTTCCTTTACACAGGGTGTCGTTGTCATCTGAGCTTGTGAGTGGTGAAGTGGTGATTGGAGTGCGTCCGTCACTGCCTGTGGATGGGGTGGATATAATCATGGGGAATAATTTGGCAGGGGGTAGGGTGTGGCCTGATACCTTTTCACCTCCTGTGGTTTTATCTGTTCCTCTTCCAGGTCCTGACGAGAGTCACAAAAATTATCCGGAAGTGTTTACTGCATGTGCAGTAACTCGTTCCATGACCTCTGCACAGCCAAGGGTAACTCCTGATTCTGTTGTAGTAAAACCATTCTCTTTGCCTGATGATTTTTCTGTTTCTCCTCCTGAGTTGCTCCAGGAGCAGCAACTTGATTCTTCTCTCCATCAATTATTTGAGAATGCACTGTCTTCTGATGAAATTAGAAATGTTGCTCATGGGTATTTTTTGCAGGATGGCATATTGGTGAGAAAATGGATTCCTCATGGTAGTGATTTTGCTGGAGATCCTATTATGCAGGTGGTAGTTCCAGAGAAGTATCGCTCACTGGTATTGCAGATTTCCCATGATAAACTTGCAGGTCATTTAGGGGTAAAGAAGACCTATCACAGAATCCTTCGTCATTTTTTTTGGCCAAAATTGAAGAAGGCTGTGTCACAGTATATAAAGACATGTCATACTTGTCAACTAACGGGCAAACCAAATCAGAAGATCAAACCTGCTCCGTTGTTTCCTATTCCTGCTGTCAGTCCGCCGTTTGAGCACCTAATTATTGATTGTGTAGGCCCGCTGCCTAGATCAAAGTCAGGTTGCATTTATTTGCTCACGGTGATGTGTGCCTCTACTCGGTACCCTGCAGCATATCCTCTCCGTACGATCACTGCCAAATCAGTGGTGAAGGCGTTGACTCAGTTCATTTCCATTTTTGGCATACCGAAGATTGTGCAAAGTGATCAAGGTTCTAATTTCACTTCTCATTTATTTTCTCAGGTCTTAAAATTGCTGCACATTAAGCACAATAGGGCTAGTGCTTATCATGCTCAAAGCCAGGGGGCTTTGGAGCGTTTCCATCAGACGCTGAAGTCTTTATTGCGTTCTTATTGTGCAGAGATGGAAGGTGATTGGGAACAAGGATTGCCGTGGTTGATGTTATCAGCACGTGAGGTATGTCAGGAGAGTACTGGGTTTAGTCCCAATGATTTGGTGTTTGGGCACACAGTTCGGGGTCCACTGGCAGTACTCAGAGACCAGTGGGTTGAAAGTGCACCACCAAAAAACTTGATAAGTTACGTGAATGATTTTAAGCGTAGGTTATATGAAGCAGGTAAGGTGGCAAAGGAACAATTGTATTCTTCACAAAAGCGTATGAAGACTATTTTCGATCGACGAACTGAGGAACGGAAATTCATGCCTGGCGATCAGGTTTTGGCTCTGCTACCTGTTGAGGGCTCCCCATTTCAAGCTCGGTTTACAGGTCCGTATGTGGTAGAAAAACAAGTTACTGACTTAAACTATCTGATTGCCACGCCAGAGAGAAGAAAGTCCACCCAGTTGTGTCATGTAAATTTGTTGAAGCCCTATTATTGCCGTTCTCACAAGATGTCAGACGATGAGGTGAAACCTGCATTAGCAGTTGAGAGAGTTTCGCTTGTGGGGGAGGAAATAGATGAGGGAGTTTCTTTTCCAGATGATACAGTACTATTGGGACGTTTAAAAAATTCAGAGACTCTTAAACATTTTTATAAAATGCTGGCTCATTTACCTGAGGATAAATGTGGTGATTTGATTGATATTGTTAATAATCATGTTTCCTTATATGGTGATGTACCTTCGCGTACACATTGGTTGGAGCACGATATTGATGTTGGGGATTCGAAGCCCATTCGCCAGAATTTTTATCGGGTGTCCCCAAATAAACTTCTGCATTTTAACGCTGAAGTGCATTATATGCTGGATCATGATATTGCACGACCTTCATTTTCTAGTTGGGCATCTCCCTGCTTGCTTGTGAATAAACCTGATGGTACTTATCGGTTTTGCACCGACTATCGTAAAATAAATAGAGTAACCAAACCAGACTCATTTCCACTGCCTCGTATTGAGGATTGTGTTGACCGGGTTGGGTCGGCGAAATTTGTAAGCAAGTTCGATCTGCTTAAAGGCTATTGGCAAGTTCCATTGACCAAGAGAGCTCAAGAGATTTCCACTTTTATTACATCGGAGGGGTTATTCTCTTATAACGTTATGAGTTTTGGCCTTAGAAATGCGCCTGCAACTTTTCAGCGGCTTATGAATAGGGTTGTCTCTGGGTTAGAGGGAGTGGCCGTCTATCTAGACGATGTAGTAGTTTTCAGTGATTCATGGGAGCAGCACTTGAAGCATATTGCAGCCCTGTTCTCTCGTCTTGAAGAGGCTGGCCTGACCGTCAATCTGGCTAAATGTGAGTTTGCCAAGGGCACTGTGACTTACCTAGGTAAGGTAGTTGGACAGGGATGTGTGCGACCAGTTCGGGCTAAGGTTGAGGCCATTGATCACTTTCCGTCTCATACTACTAAGGAGTTGATGCGGTTTTTAGGGTTAGTAGGTTACTATCGGGGATTTTGCAGGAATTTTTCTACCGTGGTAGCCCCTCTCACTGATCTGTTGAAAGCAAAAGTAGCTTTTGTTTGGACATCTACCTGTCAGGAGGCTTTTGAGGCAGCTAAATCACTGCTTACATCCACTCCTGTGTTGGCAGCGCCTCGTTTTGATCGTTCTTTTCAGGTATGTGTGGATGCTAGCAATGTGGGTGCTGGAGCAGTGTTGTTACAGGCTGGGGAGGAAGGAATTTGTTGTCCAGTTAGCTACTTCTCAAAAAAGTTTAATTCTTATCAGTTGAATTATTCGGTGGTTGAAAAGGAGGCATTAGCTTTGATTTGGGCTTTACAACACTTTGAAGTGTATGTGGGATCCGTGTCAGACCCATTGGTTGTGTATACGGACCACAATCCGCTTGTCTATTTACATTCTTTGCGGTGTCCAAACCAACGGTTGACTCGTTGGTGCCTTTTCTTGCAATCGTATGCACTTGACATCCGACATATTAAGGGGACTGACAATGTGGTAGCTGACGCATTGTCTAGAGCTCTTTATTCTTTTTAACTTATTGACTAACCATGTTTTGCTCTGCTTGTCTGTCTTAAATTGCTTCCACAGGGCCCGTGGTTGCTGAGGATATTGGAGAGTATTACAGAGTGGTGGGTCTTTCAAGTTTTGGAGAGTTGTCGGGTGACGGGTTTTCATAAATGTCCACCCTTTTTTTATGGGGGGAGGTGTTGCGACCCCAGTGTGGGTCATATCGTGTGGATTTGCTTGTCCTTGTCACTTGTTTTGTAGGTTGGAGTTGGAGTGAGTGACGTCATTGATGACTGATGGTTTACACCTGTGCTAGAGCTGATGCCGGCAAACTAAAGCAGCTCCCTTCGGTCGTGACGGGCGCTCTCCCCTCGTGCCAATTTGTTGTTGTCTTGTTCCCGTTTTGGTCTAGTCTCTTACTTTATTACTTTTACTTTAATAAATGTTATTCCTTTTTGCACACCACTTTAACGTGTCATCTCCTTCTTTGTCGCGGCTTGTGAGCCGGCAGTGACACATGCTAAATGACCGACCTCCCCGGTACTCTCATTTATTTAATTAAAAAACAAAATGTACCAACGAGATCTCTCTCTCTCGTTCAGACTCTAAACAAAGCAATCTCGTTCAGTGATATTCGTTCAGTAGATCCCACCAATGGCATGCCCCTTCACAGTCTGAACTGAAAGGCTATTGGCTGACGTTATGCAAATGAAACCTAACCAATACTGCATATTTTTTTCGTTTGTTTTACAGTTTTTAGAGAAGTGCATGACATGAATCAAACGTAATGAATTCATTTTTGATAATACAAAATGAACACAAAACACCAGTGCTTACAGTACTGTACAGTAGTCAAGTAAATTGTTCAAAGTGCAAAATGCCACAAAACTAAGTCTAAAACACACAAATAAAATATAAGAAAAGCATGTAAAGAGTAGAGTAGTTAAATCAAGTAAACAGTCAAGTGCCCCCCCCCCCCACTTAGCTCAAACCAAATAAAAAATGACAATGTAAATTTGTCTTTGTTGCATTTAACCATCAGCTTGCGTCAATAAACTGTTTTCATTACAATTGTACAGTGTAAATTTCTTTCTTTGATGCATACTACACTGTTTGCCATCATTATCGGTCACACAACTGGTTCTTTTCATTCACGGACAACATTTACCAGTTCGTTCAACTCGATCACGAATGAGAAGATCTCTCGCTCTCGTTCAGACTCAGTCAACTCGGTCACGGTCAGTGAAGGGCGTATTCGTTCACTACATTTAACAAATCACATGCTCCGTTACATCTCATACTCGAAGGCTATAGGCTCAAAAAGAATGATTTATTCATGAATGTAACTGACCAATCCTGAGTGGCGATGTCACTACACACTAGTGATGTTGTCTGTTGCCTGGCTAACACAAATGAATAATAAAATTAAAAGAAATATCCGATCATTTCCAATAACATGGTTTGTGCTCACCATGCACCATTAATATTAAACGCATATGGCGTTTGTCTATAGAAATGTTTTTCTATGGAAGCAGCTTTAACTCGAGCTCAGATAAACCCCCCAGTGGGAATAATGATGCTTGGATGATGAGTATAGTTGCAAGATGACTAAATTTTGCAGGTGGAGCTGGGGAGGTGGAGGGACGCCAGAACAGCTGATGCCAGAGCGAGGGGAGCGCCTGCTGATGTGCTCCGCCAGTTCATTGAAATATTAGATGGGTTCACTCCTCCCGAAATGACGTTGTGAACTTCACTAATTGTTTATTTTCATGATCGATTTCAGCAATTAGTTAGCCCTAGTTAATTTACGTTTTGTTTTGATCATCAAAACTAAGCTTTTTAAAGTTTCAAATCAGTTGAAGCAAGTGCTTTGTAAAAAATGATTCACCGTTTTAAAGCGTTCGAAACGCCACACGCTGGTCAGAATAGTGTAAATGCAACAACAACATTATTAGGCATGTTCAGGCCAAACATGCATAATAACACCTTTTACAAACCATTACAAATGTGTTATTGAAGGTTATCAATCAAATGCAACCAACAAATCATCTAATATCATAAATATTAAGTATCTGTATAATATGTGGGTTTAATATATTTTCAGGGCTCTTTTTGTATCAATCAATCATATTTATTTCTAAAGCACATTTAAAAACAACACGAGTTGGCCAAAGTGCTTTACAGACCCAACTGTACAAAAACATATAGACAAATACACCTTAAAACAAAACCCTAAATAAAACCACATATAACTAAGAACAGTTAAAAGCGGCCGAGAAGAGATAGGTCTTTAACCTAGATTTAAAACACTCGATGGATGCATAATGTTAAATCCCCAAAGAGGCAGCAGATTTTTATTTTTAAAGGCCAGTTATTTCATGGATCCAGGATACTATGCATCCTGATAAAGTTCCCTTGACCTTTGGAATTAAAATATCCCCACATCACATACCCTTCACCATACCTAGAGATTGGCATGGGGTCAGGGGCGGAGTGTGACCAAAAAATCTACCGGGAAATTTCGTAGACCACCGACCCATGGTGGGGGCTTTGGTAAAAAAATATACTAATGGCACAGAACCCTTGCAAATTTATATAAAATAAAAAAAAAACACTTTTTCTCACGATCAATATTGTCCCCCACCACTTTTTGAAACATTGAGGCATTGATGTACCTAATACAAATAAATAAAACATCTTCAGTGAACTAGCAGAGCATTAATTTAGTTTGCTATTAAATAAGAGGTATAGTGCTTAAATCTGTTGTTTTTGAAATCAAGCTAAGCGCTCGTTGCCGCTGCTGTCATGGATACAGTTGTTCTCTTGTGGCTCGCGCACAGTCTTTCACTCGGACGCGCGCTTCAATCTATCGCAGTTGCAGAGACTCTCTTTTCGTTACGGTGAAATCACAAAATAAAATGCACACAAACGTGTTGCTGCTTGATACAGACTGTAACCACTGATGAAAATATTCGGTTTTGTTGAGAGAAAAAAATATACTATACGAGCGTGGATTAGAACCCGTAACCTCTGACACGCTTGGCAAAAGATTGACGATTCAAGAACTCAGAAAAGTTTGCGGATCGATGCATTTATTTACGGCTTGAGAGAGGCTGCACAGTTTGACCAGCAGGCAGCGGCCGCACACCGGATGGTGTTGCTAAGAACTTGCAATGTATAACAATTATCAAACCGGCCCTCGCGGCCTCAATACTACCGCCCACCAGGAAAGTAACGACTCTCCCGATTGCCACTCCACCCCTGGATGGGGTACTTTCCATAAGATCATCTCTCAATGCAAATCAAACCAGCTATTAAGCTAACTGAAATAAAACCATGCCAATCTCTAGGTATGGTGAAGGATGTGTGACGATGTGGGGACATTTTAATTCCAAAGGCCAAGGGAACTTTATCAGGATGCATTATATATTTTTACCATCCTTTGGAATAAAAATGACCAATTCTGATTCCACAATAAAACATGCTAATTAGGACATTAAAAGGAGACAAAGGAACCCCACACCCCCCACGCACACACATTCTTGCTCAGCACCAAAGATCCACACAAATATTATTTCTATCAATATTTAGATGCGTTTAAGATTGTGTGCCCCTGCCTTAAGGTTAACTGTTTGTGATATTTGAATTCGTTGCAAATTAAACCTATTGATAATCCTGGAAAGGACATTTGTGATAAACCTGTTACAATTTCTGAATTGACGGATGCAATTAATCATCTGAAAATTTCTAAAGAGTGTTTTTCCCCTCTACTCGGGTCCCGAACCCGGGTCTCCGGCATGAGAGCCAGGCGCTCTAACAGGGAGGCTAAAGACTGCTGCCTCTAACATCTGTCGCTAGCGAGCCTTTTGAGATCAGAGGAGTGAAGTTTACACGCACAGCGACTATAGCTGGCCTCCGTTACACAAGGTTTAATTACACTGATTCCTTAGCTAAAAAGAAACAGACAAACTGTGGATTGATGATTGGCACCCATCTGTTAACTAAACAATGCTTATAAATTGCTGGCCCTAATTTTAGCTAGAAGATTGAAAACTGTTTTGGATTCCATAATTGATAAATCACAATCTGAATTCCTGAAAAATCGACATATATCAAATAGTATAAGATTAGTTTTGGATGATATTCAGAACTGATTAGTGATAATGGGTTTATACTATTATTCGGTTTTTATAAAGCATTCGACTCATTAGGTGGTTACTTAATTTCAATTCTATTGTTGAAAAAGCAAAAAGCATACATATATAGTTTTTTATATATAAGGTTTTTATATATATATAAAGTTAAACATGTTATAAGTATATCATATGGTATATGATGGGACAGAGTTTTAATTACAAGCAGCTTCTTATACTTTTAGGCTACTATACTTTTATAATGGCTATTATTGATAATTAAACCTGACATTTAACAAAAAGAGACAGGGTTGTGTCTTTTTATTTAATATATTTAATATATATATATATATATATATATATATATATATATATATATATATATATATATATATATATAAAATATTTTCTATATTTATTTTATTTCACATGTACTTTATGTAGGCCTACATGTATAATAAAATAAAACAGTGTGTTGAATGTCAGTTATAATGTATCATATTTTTTAAATGAAAACAAAAAGAGGCAGGGTGTTTATTTCGTGTTGTTAAATATATACAGTGAAGATAATCAATGTACGTATTGCCTGAACCGCCTTTCATATGTTTTAAGGTAGTTGTTTTTTTTAATGAAAAGAGGCAGAATAGTGTTTTATAACTTATTTCGTTTTATTGTTAAATATGTTGCAATGTTACCTACAATGTCTAAAGAGAAAACCAGATCGAGCTGAGTGACGCGATCGGTATGCGACCATAGACAGTAGTATGCGACCCGCCAATAAATCCATAGAAGAAGAGTGACGCGATCAAGAACGCTGCTGGTCCAGTTGTAGGATTAAGTTGCTTGTAAGTTTGCACACTTGTTATTGGGAAACGGACCTATAACTGTTACTTGTTGAATTCTTTTACTGTCTATGGTTGAACTGGGACAACCTTTGTCGCGCCGTTGTGACGCAATCACACTTTAAATTGTGGAGTTTCAGCGTCGAGTCTTCAGAGGTGAGGAGAGCAGTTCACGGTATTTCTCATATTTACACAACTATCACACACTTTATACAGTTTGATTAAGCGACAGACTCATTTCTGTATTGTTTTCATCGATCACAGCGATACTTGTGCGTCTTTTCTGGCGTCTTCCTCCTGAAATACACATTTAGTGCAGCAGCAGCGAGACTGAGGAGAATATGTGGAGTTCATTCAGACCTGAGCGAGTGTGTGTTCGTTTGTGTGTGTGATTGTCTCGATGTTTGGAGTGAGAACTGTTACTGAATGTCAAGTAAAAGGTAAAAGTTTCAGATCTGTGAAGGGAATTGATAGGAATCGATCTCAATATGTCGCTTCTGCCGTTTTATTTCTAACGTTACAGTTACATAAATGCTAATAAATATGAATACAGTTTGATATAGTAAACGATATTGTTTTGTGGTGCTCTTTTATGTTTCTGCCTAGTATACAAAACTAACACGTTAATGATCTAATTACTACATTCCAATTAATGTAGTTATTAAAATGTCGAACTATATTTAGATTAAGATGGACATTTTAAGGTTTAGCAGGGTAGGTATTTAGAGTGTCGTTGTTTTTTCTTTATTGGTGTGTTATAGGTCTAATGTTGTGAGAAATAAAGTATTTTCTTTTAATATAGTTGTCTTTCAGTATAGTTTTATAGTCATGTACTGACTCAAATAATGTGTTTCTAACAGCAAACACTCAGGGTAAAGTGAGATGATCTGCTGATGATCCTGAATGGCTTGTTGAATGAGTGTTGATAGTCTGAGGCTCATCAATATTAACAGATCTGCTGAAAACACTCTTTATTTCATGACAATAGTTCCTGTTTTCACCTCATTTATTATGCTGATGTCTTCAGATCTCCTGTAAATTGACACTTAAATGCCGTGTTGCAGGGTTAATTTAAAAAAAAATATTCATACAGCTACATTGCAGGGCTTTCACTCCTTGAGTAAGAGGGCTTCCTAAATAGTGCAAATATACCATACAAAAGGTAAAAACTAAATTTTCCTTCCACATAAAAACTCTAAATATACTCCTAAACAACCTACACCTAAACTATCTACACTAACCTAAACTATCTACACTACTCCTAAACTACTCTCAAAATCTACTCAAACTCCAAAAACTAGTAATAATCTCTCTCTCTCTCTCTCTCTCTCTCTCTCTCTCTCTCTCTCTCTCTCTCTCTCTCTCTCTCTATATATATATATATATATATATATATATATATGTGTGTATATATGTATGTGTATATATGTATACCTCTCTTTGTCTACTCCGTCAATCTCCCGGCTTTCAATTTCGCTCCTCCACTCCCTAAAATGTGCAGCCTGAAGAGCAGTCAGCAGATTCACACATTTTTCTCTGTTTTGTTTTATGACAAAAACCAACAAAGTTATTAGAATAAATGCAACCCCTGTCGCATCCCATCTTGCGTTCTTTTACGAACGTGTCAATGTTTTCAATATTTTTTTTAGATAAAGTTTAAATAATCATATCTCTGTTTTTACTTGGTCTATCAACACAAAACAAAAAGTAGAATAGTTTCAAGCCAGCACTTTCGACAGAAGTGGACAGCAGCGCTCAACGTGACTTTGTTTTTATGCTTCGACGTCTTAAACTGGTCAAGTGACTTGATCACGCCGGCGTGATCAGCGACTCGGAAGAGTTAAAGCTCATTTTTTTTGTCAACAGACAGTATTCGTTGGCGACAAAATCCTGTTTATGCTTAGAACTGTTTTTCTTACTAGTGTTTAAACGTGGAAGATTTTACAATATGTATATTCTGTTGTCCATGACTGAGCATTAAAACAAACTCAGTAACTGATATATTTTGTTATTTAGCTAGATCAGCTCCTCACACTGTAATTCATCATCAGTGAAGCTCCTCCCACAGCAATTCTCCAATAAATGCTGTAAATTCCCATCAGCTACAAGTGAAGACGAGCATCAGGAAGAGCTGAAATCTGCAAAGACTGAGTTTATTAAAGAGGACAGTGAGAACATGAGTGATCCAGAACCCTGCAGAATGAAACACACTGAAGATCCTGAAGAACAGAGAGGTTGGTGTTTATTCTTCATTCATTCATGATGCTGAAGAACATTCATGTTAGAAACATTCAAGCACTTTTAGATATGCAGTTAAATTATGAAATGGCTGCAAAAGTTTCGGCTGGTTTTTAAACAAATTGTCAGTAAAGGGAGGATTCGTATTGATTGTCAACATCAGGTCAAACTAAATTTAAATATTTTAACTTTTATTTTACATTTATTTTATATATGGTTCACAGTTTGTACCAATTTTACTACAATTTTGACATGAATTGTGTGTATATTTTTACAAACATGTAACAAATAATAATTCCAAAATGTACAAATTTACAATCTACTCCACTTTACTGCAAACATTTGTGTTCTTTCTCGCAGTGAAATTCACTTGATCTTGTGTTTCGTGTCACACATGCGTGTAAAGAAGTGTGATCAGCCCTTAATTATTCAAATGTTTTTGTAGTTTGCAACATAATATCAATCTAAAACTTGGTTTCAAAATATGGCAGTATTGTGTAATTTAATGTTCATTTCATGTTGGATAATTGTGTCATTGATCAAATATATTTAATAGTTCTCACTACAGAAACATGGTGTTTGTGCCTATAAATGTTTAAAAAATAATAACTGGAAGATCAAACATTCATGGAAAGTTTCAGGGATGTATAATTTATAAAAATACATAATTTTTTAAAAATATTTTATAGCAGTTGACCATTACATCTGGGATAATTTGTATCTCCATTTACTCATTATTTCTCTCTTAATTATTTTGATTTAGAACATTTGAAAATGAGTTTTTCTTTCATGTCAGACCCGATGGAAGTGGAGGAGCGAGAAGAACTGAGTGAAGTGAAGGAGGAGAGAGAAGAACTGAGTGAAGTGAAGGAGGAGAGTGAGGAACTGAGTGGAGTGAAGGAGGAGAGTGAGGAACTGAGTGGAGTGAAGGAGGAGAGTGAGGAACTGAGTGGAGTGAAGGAGGAGAGTGAGGAACTGAGTGAAGTGAAGGAGGAGAGTGAGGAACTGAGTGAAGTGAAGGAGGAGAGTGAAGAACTGAGAGAAGTGGAGGAGGAGAGAGAAGAACTGAGTGAAGTGAAGGAGGAGAGAGAAGAACTGAGTGAAGTGAAGGAGGAGAGAGAAGAACTGAGTGAAGTGGAGGAGGAACATCATGTCAAACCTGGAGAAAAACCTTTGAGTCGCTCAAAGACTAAAAATACATTTTTAAAGAAAAGAAGAGCCAAGAAATCTTTCGCCTGCACTCAGTGTGGAAAGAGTTTCACAGCCAAACAAAGTCTTGAGATTCACATGAGAATCCACACTGGAGAGAAGCCGTTCTCGTGTGATCAATGTGGGAATAGTTTCAGCCGATCAGGACACCTTGAAAGTCATATGAGGATCCACACCGGAGAGAAGCTGTTCACATGTGATCAGTGCGGCAAAACATTTCTCTGGGCATCAAACCTGAAAAGACACCTGACAGTTCATATGAAGGAGAAGCCACATTCATGTTCTGTGTGTGGAAAGAGTTTTTCAGTGCTGCAATCTTTATATACACATCAGAAAACTCACACTGGTGTGAGAGAGTACGTGTGCTTTGAGTGTGAAAAGACTTTTGCTACAGGGAAAAGTTTAAAACAACATCAGATAATTCACACTGGAGAAAAACCTTACAAGTGTTCACACTGTGACAAGAGATTCAGTGTGTCATCAACTCTGAATAAACATGAGATGATCCACACTGGAGAAAAACCTTACAAGTGTTCACACTGTGACAAGAGATTCAGTCAGTCATCATCTCTCAAAAAACATGAGATGATCCACACTGGAGAAAAACCTTACAAGTGTTCACACTGTGACAAGAGATTCAGTCTGTCAGCAAATCTGAAAAGACATGAGAAGATCCACACTGGAGAAAAACCTTACAAGTGTTCACACTGTGACAAGAGATTCAGTCTGTCAGCAACTCTGAAAAGACATGACAAGATCCACACTGGAGAAAAACCTTACAAGTGTTCACACTGTGACAAGAGATTCAGTCGTTTAATGAGTATGAAACAACATGAGAGGATCCACAGCGGAGAGAAGCTGCACATGTGTGATCAGTGCGGAAAGAGTTTCTCTATTAAAACTCACCTGAAGCGACACATGAAGATTCATGCAGTGGAGAAACCACATCACCACAGTCTGAGATCACAGTAAGTAGTTCATCTTTATGTGCTGAGCAACAAAAGCTGCCTTTTCACCTTCGGAAAAGGTTCCAGTTGTGTTTCCACGTGACAAACCGTTCTCGGCCCGTAATTCTCAGCACACTTGGTTAACCGTGTCGAACTGTGATGGTAGTGTGTGTGTCCTAGTGGTGGAACTTTTAATTATTTCCAGAGAATCGTTTATTTTCATTTCGTTCACCAAAATGATTAATTCATTGATTCGTTCAGTGACATTTTTTTAATAGTACATAAATACATCAGCAGGTGGTGAAAAAGAGTGTCTTATGTGTTATGTCTTAAGTCAACAAAAATTATTTACTTGTAACAAAATTATTTGGCTTTATTAAAATGTGTGCCTAATTGACCAAGCACAAGGTTTTCTTGCTTAATTAACATTTTAATTGTTTGGTCAGACATTTACACGTTCATAAATCTTGGATTATGTTAAACGTTGAGTTATGTTCTATGTTAAATATGAATATGTAAACAATCGTATGTGCACAGTAACTATAACTGCGCTTTGCATCTGCTTTCTGCTGGTTGCTGAATGAGATTGACTCGCATGCTAAATGACCGACCTCCCCGGTACTCGTGTGAGAGCGTGTTATAGGCTATACGTCATATTATAGCCAGATATGACGACGCTACTGCAATACGCATTACCGCAGATGAGCATCTATTCATCAAGCTAACTTACAAACTATCGCAAATCAAAGTGAAAGTAAGTCTCAGACACTTAACACACAATCATCTTCATTAAAAGTAAAGAAACGAGATGATCTTACCAGGGCTGTTGCCACTTTCTCTTTAATTTTGACATTTTAGCTGACGATCAATAAAATACAGCACATATTGCTTTCGGTGACGTGCACTCCATTAAATCGGTGTAACAATGTTCAGGGAAGAAGGAGGCGGGAACCGGCGAACAATCAAATAAACTTTATTAAAACAAAACAAACAAGCCAAAATACCGCCAGCCGCCCCTCGCGGACGACTGCTGGCTACCGAAAATAAACATAACGAACTGCCAGCAGCCCCTCGCGGACGACTGCTGGCTAAAATAAAATACAAAAACACAGGCCTGTTCCTCTCTCGATCATCAACGTCGTCGCTCCTCCTTTATGCTTCCGCTCCTCTGTGAGAGATGCGAGACCGGTGTGCTTCACAGGTGTTGCTCATTAGCAATCGCACCACCGGCCTCGTGCCGTTCTCTCACGTCCCTCGGCCGTCCTGTTCGCCACAATCGGCATATAGCGTAAGAATTGAAAATCGGATTTATATCCGATTTGCAAAACCACATTTATGTGACCAAGTGTAAATGGAATCGTTTTGATAAATCAAGTCAAGTCATCTTCATTTATATAGCGCTTTCAACAATGTAGATTGTTTCAAAGCAGCTTTACAGAGATAAACATATAATTTAAGGTAACAGAGATTGTTTGGCTTTATAGCGATTCTTGAATAATATTATTTCCAGCTAGAGTTAGTTTAGATTGGTTCACTTCCGTCGAAATGGTCATTTGTTATTAAATTAGGGGCCGCTAAGATGACGCCGTTCTCTCTAAACAGACTTTAAACGCGAACCTGTGATAAACGCTGATGCCGCTCACATGTGCATTAAGAATTTGTTCTATAGTTATGTGCATTTGAATATATGTCCGCAGGTTTGTAATTCCCTACAAACCATGCCTAAACAAACTACTTGTCTTGCCTATAAATTTTGATACAGAATTTTATTTTATCACTTCGGGGTAGGTACGCGAACCGAATTTTCCCACAATGCTTAATCTATAGAGTGGGAAAGGGATCCTCCATAGGGAGAAGCTAGTTGGCACTTCAGCACTGCATTGTCATCGGGTCCAGGCGAAGCTCCTTCGTCAGATCTGGATACGGCCTGGATCCAGCAGGCTGCGGGAAAACCTCGGGATAAACAAAGACACTAAAATTAGCGCAGATGCCATTCTTCTTATGATGTAACGAGTACATCAGGATTTAAGGAAAGTGTTCCCAGCCCCGCTGATCTAAACTATGCAGCCTAACATTGAGTTATAGAAGTCTATAATGTATTATGTGTAAGCTAGGTCAAAGAGATGTGTTTTTAGTCTAGCTTTGAACTGACAGAGTGTGTCTGCTTCCGGGACAATGGTAGGAAGACTGTTCCAGAGTTTTGGTGCTAAATAGGAAAAGGATCTGCAGTCAGCAGTCGATTTTGATATTCTAGGTATTATCAACTGGCCGGAATTTTGAGATTGCAATAGATGTGAAGGACTATAATGCGTTAAGAGCTCGCTCAAGTACTGCAGAGCTAAACCATTTAGTGCTTTGTACGTAATCAGCAATATTTAAAAATTTGTACGATGTTTAATAGGCAGCCAATCCAGTTGTTGTTACAAATTTTATTAAATGTTTAATTTAGGTTCCAATACAGTAGTATATAAACTGAGAAAGTTCTTTAGATTGAATTTAGCATTTACTATTATGATGATGATATCAGCTGAGATTCCTGCCAGTCCTGTTCTCTCTATTGTAAGTTAAATGAGTCAGATTACTGAGACTCCCACCCTTCGTCTTTTAATGGCTCTTGGAGCCCCTGGCCCAGTCGTTGACTAGTTAGGCTGATTGGATCATTTGAATGACACTGTTATGCTAATGAGATCAGGGCTGGGGAATTTCCGGTAACGAGCTGACTTCCGTACTTCATTTACATGCTTTGTTTTATTTTTTAAGATGGAAAAATGCGGTTTTACAGATACTAGACACGTGACTATTAAATGAAAGATTGGTATCAAAGAGCACACCCAGGTTCCTAAACAACGACGAAGTGTTAGACAGTATTCTAGGTTATTACGTGAGGAAGTTTTTTTTGTCCAATAATTCGAATCTGGTTTTTTTTTTTGGTTTTTTTCGGAATTTAGTAGTAGGAAATTACTAGTCATCCAATTTTTTATATCAGCTATGCATTCCATTAATTTTGTGAATTGGTAAGTTTCGTTAGGTTTTGAAGAAATATAGAGCTGAGTATCATCGGCATAACAGTGAAAGCTAATTCCATGTTTCCTAATGATATCTCCTAATGGTAGCATGTACAGAGTGAACAGCAGTGGTCCTAGTACTGAGCCTTGTGGTACGCCATACTGAATTTGTGATCGATAAGACATCTCTTACTTATCTGAACGTTATATGTTTGTAGCAATAAATTATGATTTAAACCATGCTAGTGCAATTCCACTAATGCCAACATAGTGTTCAAGTCTATTTAAAAGGATGTTGTGGTCAATAGTGTCAAATGCAGCACTAAGATCGAGTAACACTAATAGAGAGATATAACCGTGATCGGATGATAAGAGCAAATCATTTGTGACTCTGATTAGAGCTGTCTCGGTACTAGGGCTGGGTACCGAGTTCGATACTTTTCAGATACCGACCGAATTGCCTCGATACTATCGAGTATCGAAAAATGACATGTTGTTCGGTTCCAGATTTCGATACCTAAGGAGTTAACTCGTCAACGTCAGTGCTCAAACAAATACATATGAAATGCACATACACGCAAACTCTTCACACACAAGACGCGCGGAACTCTCCGCTCACATACTCATATGAGACGCGCGTGCATGCACAAACATTCCACGCGCCTACTTAGGAGACGCGAGCACACAGACAAACACACACACACACACACACACACACACACACAAACTCTCCGCACACATATTCAAATGAGACGCGAGTGCACACACATAATACCATAAAGATGTAGAAAAGTCGATCAAAAGTGTGGGTACATTTCTCCAGGCTCAATGCCAACAGCGCGCGATGCAGTATTTGCGGTAAAATAATTGCTGCAAAGACCGGTACCACGACAAATATGATGAAGACCTTGACAGTGCACGGAGTGAACATAAAAGTTGCTCCGTCTTTGACTGGTAAATGAAGAGATACCTTGTTGATCACTCTGACAGTGTTTATATTGCAATAAATAACCTACTTGAATGTAGGCCTACACTGCCGTTCAAAAATGTGTTGGTTAGTCAGATTTTGTTTTTCAGTAAGGATGCATTAAAGTTATCAAAGGTGACATTAAAATATGTGTAATGTTACAAAATATTTCGTTTTTAAATAAATGCTGTTCTTTTGACATTTTTATTCAATCATAAAGAATCATGAAAAAATGTATAATAGTTTCCAAAATATTAAGCAGCAAACTGTTTTCATATTTCTGAAAGGTCATGTGACACTGAAGTAATGATTTTGAAAATTCAGCTTTAAATTCAATTCATTTCAATAAATTACATTTTGAAATATATTCAAATAAGATTTTAAATTGTAATACTATTTCACAATATTACCAGTTTTACTGTATTTTTTATTTTAAAAAATTTCAGCTTTGGCGAGCATGAGCTCTTTATAAAACATTCCTGTTTGTTCAGAATGTTTGTTCCTTTGTGCTTTTCTATATAAATCGCTTTGAGTACCGAGAAAAGCACTAATTAAGAAAATTATTATTATTATTTTGTTGTTCCTTTGTGCACTGGTTTTAATTTTTCAGTTTGATTCATGCTCCTTTGCCAAAGTTTTTCTGAGGTAATGTGTTATGTAATGTTGTTAAAATGGATTTCATAAAATTGGTATCAAAAAAAGTATCGTTAGGAACCGGTATCGAAACTGAGGTATCGAAATTAGCACCGGATCGAAAGATTTTGAACAAAACCCAGCCCTACTCGGTACTATGGTACGGTCTAAATCCTGACTGAAAATCGACGCAGATATCATTTCTTTCAAGAAACGAACACAGTTGTGAGGATACTGCTTTTTCTAATATCTTTGACAGAAAAGGCTGATTCAAGATCGGCCTGTAATTGACTAATTTTGTATTCAATTTGCGTATTTTTTAACAAGCGGTTTAATCATAGCCAGCTTAAAGATTTTTGGTACATATCCTAGAGACAAAGACAAATGAATGATATTAAGTAGAGGATCTATGACATCTGGAAGCATTTCTTAGTATAGGGTCTAACATACAAGTTGTTGATTTAGATGAATTAACGAGTTTACAAAATTCTTCCTCTCCTATAGCAACAAATGAATAAAAAAAAATCTCAGGAGACTACAATGCACTCCCTGATGCGATACTGTAGTAGACAGTTGCATAGGTACAATTTTGTCCCTGATATTATCAATCTTATAAGTGAAGTTCATAAAATCATTACTGCTGTGTTGCTTGTAAACTTGTTGGCTTGAAACTTTATTTTTCATTAGTTTAGCCACTGTTTCAAATAAATACCTAGGATTGTTTATTTTCTTCTAATAGGGTTGAAAAATAAGCAGATCTAGCATCTTTTAAGGACTCTCTGTAAGCAATCGAGCTCTCCTTCCATTAAATCCAAAATACCTCTAGTTTTGTCTTCTTCCAGCTGCGCTCCATTTTTTTTGGCTGCTCTATTAAGGGCCTGTGTGTGTGTGTGTTCGTTGTACCACGGCGTTGGACTACTTTCTTTAATCTTCTTTAAGTGCAACGGTGCAACTGTGTCTAAAGTGCTGGAAAAGAGAGAGTTAAAAGTTTCTTTTGCCATATCAAGTTCTTCTAAGCTATCCTGGATGCTGAGATGAGTCAATGGATTAAAATAACGATTAGTTCAAAAAGAACGATTTGTTCATGAATGTAACTGACCAATTCTGAGTGGCGATGTCACTACACAGTAGTGATGTTGCCTGGCTAAGTGACGTACAAGCAATTTGAGCAACTTAAACACAAATTAATAATCAAATTAAAAGAATTATCCGATCATTTCCAATAACATGGTTTGTGCTCACCATGCACCATTATAAACGCATATGGCGTTTTGTCTATAGAAATGTTTTTCTATGGAAGCAGCTTTAACACGAGCTCAGATAAACCCCCCAGTGGGAATAATGATGCTTGGATGATGAGTATAGTAGCAAGATGGCTAAATTATGCAGGTGGAGCTGGGGAGGTGGAGGGACGCCAGAACAGCTGATGCCAGAGCGAGGGGAGCGCCTGCTGATGTGCTCCGCCAGTTCTTTGAAATATTAGATGGGTTCACTCCTCCCGAAGTGACGTTGTGAACTTCACTAATTGTTAATTTTCATGATCGATTTCAGCAATTAGTTCTTGCAGCCCTAGTTAATTTATGTTTGTTTTGATCATCAACACACAGCTTTTCAAAAGTTTGAATCAGTTGAACCAAGTCCTTTTTAAAAAAAAAACAATTCACTGTTTTAAAGCGTTCGAAACCATTGCAAATGTGTTATTGAAGGTAAACATTAAAATGCAATCAACAAATTTTACATTTACATTTATTCATTTAGCTGACGCTTTTATCCAAAGCGACTTACAATTGCTATAGATGTCAGAGGTCGCACGCCTCTGGAGCAACTAGGGGTTAAGTGTCTTGCTCAGGGACACATTGGTGTCTCACAGTGGATTCGAACCCCGGTCTCTCACACCAAAGGCATGTGTCTTATCCACCACCCATCAACAAATCATCTAACTTCAGGGCTCTTTTGTTTGTTGCATGGATTACTCAGCTCAACAGGCCAATAAGAGACTATCCACTACTTTTATTCTTTTTAATCATACAAATGTCTCATTAAAATGTCTACAAATGTTTTAAACTGGTCAGAGATCAGGCAAAACCCATAGACACTTGTTCAATGGTTCGCTGCATGATGGGTTCGCAGAGATCATTGACATTTAAAACATTTTGAAACCGTTGAGGCAACGAAGCCTCGTTTACTGAAATCACGTGACTCAGTTTGACACACGCTCTGAATTTCTGATTTGAAACAAATATTTATAAAGGTTTTTGAGCTTCGTGAAGACGTGTTTTGAAATCGCCCATCACTACTTTAACTACATGAGTAAGACATGATTAGCAAGTTGTTTGCATAAAATAGTCCATTGAAACTCACTTTATTTAATGTTTCTTTTAGACCTGATGGACGTGAACAAGAAAGGAAAAACCGAAGTCTTCTGCCCTCTGTAAAAAATGCTTCACATGTAAATCAAGTCGGAAGATTCACATGAAGATTCACATGAGAGTTCACACTGGGAAGAACACATGAGAGTTCACACTGGGAAGAACACATGAGAGTTCACACTGGGAAGAACACATGAGAGTTCACACTGGGAAGAACACATGAGAGTTCACATTGGGAAAAAGCGAAATGCAAGAAGTCCTTCACTACAGAAGATGAACTGAAAGACCACCAGAAAATTCACACTGGAAAAACCTTTGGAGGCAAAGTTCAGGAGCTGCAAGAGACCATAACACTTTTAATAGAGACATTAATCTAATATTAATTTTTAACTCGTTCTTCATTGTTTTTCATCAGAACATCTAGTTTCTCTTCCACTTCTACTCTTTCATGCAAACACAAGATATACTTTCATGTATCTTTGAAACGACTCTTTTCTTCTCTTCTCCTCTTGAGATGCTTTGGCTCTTATAAGTCCATAAAGAGAGAGATCTGTCTCATTCACTTTCACTTAATGTTTGTATTTGCTTCATGTAATTATTGATTCAACTCTTTACTCATTTTATCAGCATCTCATTGTTATTGTCCTTTCTTAAATTTCTGCTGATTTTGCTTGAAACAGGAATAATTTTAGTTCTGAAAGTCATGAAGTATCCTGATATATTTGCTTTTTGTGATGAGGATGAGCGGCTTCACTGTGTCACTATGCAAACAGAATTAAAATACAAAGGAAGAGAAATCAGTTAGTTGTTTCTTGGGCTGATTCTCATAAGGGTAAATCTATTTCAATGGGCATTGGAAGCTATTATATTAGGTTATAATAGCATGGGACTCTTGCGGAGGGGCTAAGAGCTCATTCTGCCAGAGGTATGGTGGTTTGTTAAAAAAAAGTTTTCACATAAGCTTCCATTCTATTCAGGGAATAGTTGTCTTATGGAAAGTACCCAATGCAAATCTCTAGGTGTGGTGAAGGGTGTGTGATGATGTGGGCTTAATTAAACTTTATAAAGATTGTGTGTGATGGGTGTGTAAATATGAGAAATACCATGATCTGCTCCTCACCTCGGAAGACGCAAATGCACACTCTATGGAAATGGAGGGTTCAAAAGCAGGAAGGACACCTATACTGTGTAAGGTTAAAAGCATCGATAAGATTTAAAAAGTCTTTTGCCAGCGGATTTGTAGGACAACACACATGAATATTCATACCCCCTACAATTAAAATCCGGTCATATTTCGGCATAATTTCAGACAGGAAATAAGAAAAGTCACTGATGAAGTCCTTATTATACTTAGGAGGTCGATATTTAACTGCACATAGTACCTCCTAAGCTTGACCCAATTCAAACATGGTTAGTTCAAAACTTGAGAAGGAGACCAGTAACACATGTGAACTCTCATGTGAATCTCAAGATCATGTTTGGCTGTGAAACTCTTTCCACACTGAGTGCAGGTGAAAGATTTCTTGGCTCTTGTTTTCTTTAAAAAAATATTTTTAGTCTTTGAGCGACTCAAAAGTTTTTCTCCAGGTTTGACATGATGTTCCTCCTCCACTTCACTCAGTTCTTCTCTCTCCTCCTTCACTTCACTCAGTTCTTCTCTCTCCTCCTTCACTTCACTCAGTTCTTCTCTCTCCTCCTTCACTCTCATCAGTTCTTCACACTCCTCCTTCACTTCACTCACTTCTCTCTCCTCCTCCACTTCTCTTAGTTCTTCACACTCCTCCTTCACTTCACTCAGTTCTTCACTCTCCTCCTTCACTCTCATCAGTTCTTCACTCTCCTCCTCCACTTCACTCAGTTCTTCACTCTCCTCCTTCAGTTCACTCAGTTCTTCACTCTCCTCCTTCACAACCATCAGATCTGAAATGAAAGAAAAAAGTTTAATTGCATTTTCAGTAAATCAAAATTCAAAGAGAGAAATATGATTATAAACTGAAAGAACATAAAGTGAGTCCTAAAACATTCCCATGATTTTGATGAGTCTATAAATTAATTATGCATGTCCCTGAAAATCTCCATAAATAAGGAACATAAACATTATTGGTACAAATTCCATGTTTCTGTCAAGACAACTATTAAAATATTTGATCAATGACACAATTATCTAATGTAATAAACACATTAAACATATACAACAGTTCCATAACGTTTTCAATTCAAGAACTGTTTTCTTTTTTATCTTAACTGTTGTTTATTATAACAGATGACATCATAAACAGCAGGAGATTTAATAGGCTACATACAAAATAATCCATTTTGTACTGTATGTACAAAAAAAGGTTTTAAAAAAATGAATGAAAAAAGTTGTTAAATTGTGTTTATTGTTATGAAAAATGCACATAAAAAAATATATTTGTAGATGAAATATGGGTAACACCTCAAGTATGGGGAACACATTCACTATTAACAACAACTTTTGCCTCAATAAACTCCTAATTTACTTATTAATAGTAAGTGAGGTTGTTTTTTTTAGCGTTTAAGTTTAGGTATGGCATGAGATTAAGGGATGTAGAATATGGCCATGCAGGATATGGCATAAATATGTATTTTCCAAAAAACAAATTACTCTAAAACTGTGAGAAAATCAACGCCATGAATCTAAACTAGTATAGTCAATCAATATAAATTGATGAAAATTTTCAGATCAATACTTAAATTACGTCACACCAAAAGACTGCATAATGGATCCCATTTCCATCAGTGCACAGAAATAGCAATATTATCAAAATATTTGAGACAGAACTCACCTTGTGTGCAGTCCATGTGCTCCAGTGAAGTCTACTGTACTTCCTGGATGAAGAAGGGCCCCTCTCAGTAATAGGGTGCCCAAATTAATGCCCGTTTTATATCTACAGAAAGGCGTCACACCAGGTGGACACCAGTTTTGCGGACAAAATGTAATGTCATAATTATTCTAAATGGGGACCATAAGACTTATAACCTTTAGTTTCATTAAGTTAACACTACTAGAATATCTATTCAAGTATTTTAATGTATTTAGACTTATTTTTCATTTAATTAAAGTAGTTTTAAGATAAGGAACGCTACCCCGGACAGTCACGCCAGTGGACAAATGTCATGTTTAAAACAAAATATTTACATATTTGAATTATAATGCTCATTAATTACAGATGTATTAGTTCTGGAAGATTAAACTGTATATAAAAACAGATATTTTAATGAAATATTATACATTTTTATTTATATTTGTCACTATGAACACAAAAATGGAGCGTCACGTCAACCACCCACAAGCAGTGTTACAATTTTGAGGTTGATATTTCAACAATGAGCTTCCACTAGATCAAATGTGTCTCATTAATTTCCAATGTACTCATTGTTAACCGTGAATACGAGCGTGACTATTTTTTTCAGGACCATTTAATCTTTTTTAATTATGTCCATGATTTGTGTGTGTTCACAAAGCAAATGGCCAAACCTTTACCAATTGAAGGATTGTTTGTTTCTAATTAACTTTAGTCAGATGTATTTGTACCCTTTATCAACTGGGTTAAGATTCTAGAAGGCCGACATGCTAACATCGCTGTTGAAGAACTGTGCTACACTACTACCTGCAATAAACCCTTCTCCCCATGAGAACTCTGGTCAACAGGGTTTTTCCTGCATTTAATTTTTTTTTTGGCGGCCACCAAAGCAAATTTTTGTCCCACCAAAGTCTTATTTGATTGGTGAGTAATGTAGATGAACTGCTGCGCTTGTGACAGGGCGCATGTTTAACTGAAAGAACGAGTAGAGAGAGAACACCACAAAAGTCTCCAATAACACCAGTAAAAGTCGCTAGATTTGTCGCTAGTCGCTTTTGACAAATAAAGTCGCCAGGAGGATGATTTGTTTGAGTTATAATAGTCCAACCACTTGCATTTCAACATTGGGGGAATGTTCGTGTTTTTTTTCCTCTCTCTCCCATTCTGTAGCCTACTCGAGCCCCCCCTCCCCCCGGGAGTGTCCGCACCCCACCGGTTGAGAACCACTCATATTGTAAAGTGTTTCAAACAAATAATTTACTCAGAACACCTCTTAAAATAAGAACGTAAGTGTGCTTACCCCCTTTTTTTAGTAAGAGGCTACTCTACATGGTAAGCAAGATTTAGCCTTAATTAAACGACAGTATTTACAATTGAATTTTATTCGAGACTATAAGTTAAATTGAAAAGAGGGCAAGAAAGGGTGACTGTGTGTGTCGGCCACCACCGAAGACCATTTTTGACCTAGGAAAAACCCTGGTTAAGTTTACTTATTTGATGTATTAAGAGAAATCGAATACATCGGTGAGCCCACAAATAACCGCTCGACCACATATAAAGAAAGTTTGGTGTCTAGTGATGGGGAGTCGCTCTCCTCCTCACTGGAATGTGATTGAAATCTGAGGAGAGACTCGGAGACTCTTCT
Organism: Meda fulgida; assembly: GCA_030578275.1. Taxonomy (NCBI): domain Eukaryota; kingdom Metazoa; phylum Chordata; class Actinopteri; order Cypriniformes; family Leuciscidae; genus Meda; species Meda fulgida. The sequence goes on from CM060618.1 coordinate 39,120,431, forward strand.
GGCTAGTCTTCTTTGGTGACATGAAAACCGATGAATAGGTTATGTTTACATCACTGTCAGCCATTCTGGGATTCTGAAAAGCTTTTTTACTTAATACAGTTTACTGTTTATTAGGGCTGGGTCAAAAAATATTGATTTTCGCAAGAATCGATTAGTCCATCCTGTTTTCAGTTGATGAATGAACGGAACATTGTAGCGCACATCCCATCCAATAAATCACAATAATCTTTATGCTTTGTTACTTTTGATATGAAACAAAATCTACGGTTTGAAATTACGTCTATTTTATTACAAAATTCAAAAAATATAAACTATTTTGGCGCTGTTTAATGTGGCGTGACAGAAGCACACGTGAACTGATCATCTCCTAATAATATTCTTTAATACCAGTTACAGCTCAAAATAAACATGAATGGACATATGTAATAAGATACAATAAAACTCATCTAAACACATAACATGTCTCATGTAATTGTTTAATTAGGGTTTCAACCACGGAAAGACGTCACATCACATCTACCTCAGAAAACCATATTCCATCCCCCATCACACTCTGGGTGAATTGAAGACGCCTTGTATTTCATCAAGCTTGAAATAAGTCCAGTGCATCGTTCTCTAAAATTCTCTAAAATTTGGAAGGCCTTTTTAGCATACGTCCAGACGCTGCAATATTTAATGTCTGATTAACCCTTTCCATTCCAGATAGTACTTTGTAATTTTACATTGATGTTTACAATTCAGTTTTAAGTGCACTTAATACTTTGTTGGTCTGTCTCAGTATTTCTGTTTTCCATTGTTATCTGCTGATGAGAATGTATTTATATTTATTTTACTACTACTTTTTTTTTTTTTTTACTTTTTGTCCTTTACCTTTTTTGTTATTATTATTACTTATTTATACCTGTTTATTTATTTGTTTGGTTGTTTACTTATTTTCTTTAAACCCTGTATGTATCATAAAATTATAAATAAATCATACAAAAAATAAAACCATATTCAGTGCCCATAACTCGTTAGTCAGCTAGAAAAATGAATTCTAGAGAGGAGCATTTGGATAAATATATGGACCACATTACATATGCATTATAATTTTTAATGTTTGATATTTAATGCATGTTTGAATAAATCAGTAAAGTTTTGTATAGTTAGTATAACTTTATTATTATAAAAAACATCCTTGAGTGTAATTTAAGTGTTTGTATACAAATCAGTCAATTTTAACCTTCAATATTATAGTAATGCAGTACAAACTGACTCCCATATATAGTTTACAGCATTATTTGAGAGATTTTCTTTCCTTGAGTTTATCAAACCTTCCTTTACTGACCACTTGTGGTAAACAAACAAGAAAGAAAATGTTCTTCTATTTCATAGTTTACCTGAATGTCTAAATGTGAAGAAGTTCTTGAATGTTTCTAACATGAATGTTCTTCAGCATCATGAATGAATGAAGAATAAACACCAACCTCTTTGTTCTTCAGGATCTTCAGTGTGTTTCATTCTGCAGGGTTCTGGATCACTCGTGTTCTCACTGTCCTCTTTAATAAACTTGTAGCTGATGGGAATATTCAGCATTTATTAGAGAATTGCTGTGGGAGGAGCTGATCTGCAAAAATCAAAGTTATCTGTTACTGAGTTTGTTTTAATATTAAATTACACATCTAAGCATTTATGTCTTCATCACTATATAAAACCAACAATTACCCTCAGTATATTCACACCAATGAAATGAGCTTTAAGTGTCAATTTACAGGAGATCTGAAGACATCAGCAAAATAAATGAGGTGAAAACAGGAACTATTGTCATGAAATAAAGAGTGTTTTCAGCAGATCTGTTAATATTGATGAGCCTCAGACTATCAACACTCATTCAACAAGCCATTCAGGATCATCAGCAGATCATCACACTTTATTCTGAGTGTTTGCTGTTAGAAACACATTATTTGAGTCAGGAAAGATGATAAAAGCCCGAAACTGCTCTAGTGAAAGATGATATTGTTATTTCTCTCAATATGACATGGATAAAACATCAATAATACAAAGACAAACACACTAATGGCGCTCATCTTCAACCACTACAGCAACATAACTATGAACTGAAACATGGTTTGATTTTAACATGGCCCGACCGATGCTGACCTGGCCGTCATGCTGTTGGACATTCTTGAAAGTAAATAATACATGATTAGACGGACAAAATAATCTTTATTTATTATTTATTTTTCTGGTGAAAGTGTCTTGCCTCAGGCTATAATGCAAATCGATTTTTCAAATTTGCAGATTCATCTATGGTAGCTTGATATTACAATATTGACGATATGGCTATTACCTGCACACAAACATTAAATTGAATTAGCGTATCCATTATGTAAAACAGTAGCCAATAGGCTACAATAATGACGCTGGCTTGTAAACGTGAGCTACGTGATCTTTTGGCATTTGAAAAAAATAAAACCCATAAAATTATATTCATATGACATGCAGAAATATATGCCAATGTACCCGGGATGAAGACATTTCACATGCAACGCTGGCAGTCTGCCCAAGACGTGAGAACTCACGAGAACTCAAGACGGCTTGTCAACTATGCACGTGTATCCCCTGGTGTAACCATGACAGATTTTACGACAGTAGTAGAAGACAATACTGTTTCCCAACTGTAGGGGGACCCTGAGAGCTAAAGTTAAAAGTTACATAATGTTGCTTTAAGTGAACTCACTCAGAGGCCCACGCTAAAGAAAAGAGTTGAAAAAGTCATTTTTTATTTTATTTTTTTACACAAAGAGTATTCTCGTCGCTTGATAAACTTATGGTTGAGCCACTGTAGCATGTATTTTAAACTTTGTCTTTACTAACTTTCTGTGCCGGCAAGTTTCAATAACAGAGAAGCCTATGGAGGAGTGAGACAGCTCTCAGATTTAATCAAACATATCTTCTTAATTTGTGTCCCGAAGATTAACGAAAGTCTTACTGGGTTGGAACAACACAAGGGTGAGTAATTACTGACAGAATTTACATTTTTGGGTGATCTAACCTTTTAATTGTTCAGTTGAGGTTTATTTGTGTACTCTATTACTCAAGTCTCTTATTTCACTACATTGTGGCTGCACTCAGTGTTTTTAAAGGACTACTTAGATTGAGTATAAGTTACGGTTGCACTTTTCAGCTAAATTATATATTACTGTCAAATGTATGTCAGATAATAAAAACATTCTAGTTCACTGTATGTATTTGTTCATGTTTAATCAAGGGATAAGTCTGAAACACGGCATAAAATAAATATATCTTGGCTACAGGTAACGTTACATTAAACATCTTTACTGTGGTTAAACCATGGTGATTAGTCTCGTAATGTGCTCTTAGTTCTGACGACAGATAGTTTTGTAGAGTGTGTGTGTGTGTGTGTGTGTGAGAGAGAGAGAGAGAGAGAGAGAGAGAGAGAGAGAGAGAGAGAGGATTGAATGAAAGAGAGAAGGAATCCCTTCGAGGAGTGTAATATTGAGTTTAAACGATTGTATGACCTCAATTGTATTTGCGTGTTGTACAGCATTAGCATAAGCAGTAGCAATAGCATAGCATTTACAAATAACAGCGTATATAAAAGGAATGAGACATCTACAAAAAAACATACCTTTCTGAAACGTCCTGTAACAGCCGTTCGTGCACAAGTTCTGCTCGATTCCTCTCCACTAATATTCTGTAAAACACTAAAGTCTGATTCGGGCTGAAATTGAGAAGGCAATATTGACGCCTGTGTTTACAATACACCTGAGCACATGCAACTACTGTTATGGTAACGGACGTGACGTTTCCGGACAGCGTGAACTAGGCGGTTAGCGAATCACAACACACTGGGCCAAGCTGACCAATCAGAGCGCATTGAGTATTTCTGAAGGAGAGGCTTCTTATGACCAGGAAATCATCAGACCGGTTTACGAGAAGAGACACTGCGTGTAGAATAAAGGTAAACTATTTTTTTTTTTTTAATGAAGCATGAACACATGTTAGACTGCACCCCATCAACACAATCAAGCCTTCGAAAAAAGCTGATCAACCCTTTAACAGAGATGCAGAAAACACTATATTTTGTAAGTCTTGAAGGGCAGTGCTAATTTGAACCAATGTGATCAAAAAGCAGTTGAAGGAGAATGAGCATTTAGTTATCTGACTCTAATATAAGTAATCTGACCCCTTTAAAGTTATTATTGTTTTTCAACCTCAAGGTAATTTAAGGCTTTCTTGGATCTGAGAGTAAAATATAGAATTTAACCAGAATTAAGCAAGTTAATCGCTATGCATCCGAGTATCAATTTTTTCCCCCATCCTTAATTTTAATGAAGAAGCAGGATAATGTTCAGGCTAGTAATAAAATAAGTTGTGAATTAGCATCAGTTACTTTACAAAAGACAGACAAACAGGCATAAATGCTTAGATGTGATATTTAGAACAAAAACAAACTCAGTAACTGTCTGATACATTTTAGATTTTGTTAGATCAGCTCCTCCCACACTGGAATTCATCATCAGTGAAGCTCCTCCCACAACAATCACATCATCAGTGAAGCTCCTCTCACATTAATTCTCCAATAAATGCTGGAATATTCCCATCAGCTACAAGTGAAGACGAGCATCAGGAAGAGCTGAAATCTGCAAAGACTGAGTTTATTAAAGTGGACAGTGAGAACACGAGTGATCCAGAACCCTGCAGAATGAAACACACTGAAGATCCTGAAGAACAAAGAGGTTGGTGTTTATTCTTCATTCATTCATGATGCTGAAGAACATTCATGTTAGAAACATTGAATGTTAAACTATGAGATGATTCAAAATGTTCTTTTTCAAAATGTTCAAGTTATTCATATTTATTGAGGTTATTCTTCTTATAATAACTTTGGTATCTGGTCAACACTGTACAGTTTGTGTAAAAACTGAGACAAGGGATTGAGATTATTTTCTTGTCTTCCCATCATGCAGTAGAAAGAGCCCAGATGATGTCACTTCCTGGGTGTCACAATTTTAAGAAATGCTCAGTTTTTGAGAGGAAATCATGTCAGAAGTAACAGGGATGAGAGAAATATGTAGGACACAGATAATATACTCAAAAATTGTTGTTAAAATTAGAACAAATTAAAGCCACGGTCAGTCTAGACTTTCAGCATGTGAAGTTTCTACGGACACTGTACCCAGATAGCAAAATTGTGTTGGCCCAGATCCGGCCCACATCTGGCACATGTGGAAAGATGATCTGGCCCACATGCAGTGCGGAATGAAGGCCCTTGGGCGGACCACTCCTGTTTGCCAGATCTGGGCCACAAGCAGGCCATAGCAATGCCACATTTCAGCCAAGAGCAAAGAAATAAACCAGAACTGGACTGTATTAGAGCCACAACATCTGGGAATATTAAATATGGAGTCATCTCAGGCTTAACAAGCATAATCACTGAAAGTCAAGTCAAGTGTATTTATATAGCGCTTTTCACAATATAAATTGCATCAAAGCAGCTTCACAATATCAATCAAATAACATAACAATGTTTGTTTCTTAGTGAAAAAACATCCACGTTTGGTAGGGCTGATCAATGGTATTAATGCTTGGTTAATTAATTTGAATATCCCCAACTGAGCAAGCCAAAGGCAACAGTGGCAAGGAACCGAAAAACTCCATCAAGTGACCTACTGGTGTCCTAAAACTCCATCAGGTGACCTACTGGTGTCCTAAAACTCCATCAGGTGACCTAATGAAGAAAAAAAAAAAAAAGAGAAAAAAAACCTTGGGAGAACCCAGGCTCAGTCGGGGGCCAGTTCTCCTCTGGCGTTTATGAACTAGAGGCCGGATTTACAGTAACTGTAATTTGATACAGAATTTTGTTGTATTTTATCACTTCGGGGTGGGTACGGGAACCGGAATCACAACGTTTTATCTGTAGAGTGGGAAAGGGATCCTCCATAGGGAGAGGCTAGTTGGCACTTCAGCACTGCATTGTCATCGGGTCCAGGCAAAGCTCCTAGTCAGATCTGGATACGGCCTGGATCCGGCAGGCTGCGGGAAAACCTCGGGATAAACAAAGACACTAAAATTAGCGTAGATGCCATTCTTCTTATGATGATGTAACGAGTACATCAGGATTTAAGGGAAGTGTTCCCAGTTCCGGCTGACCTAATCTATGCAGCCTAACATTGAATTATAGAAGTCTATAATATATTATGTGTATGCTAGGTCAAAGAGATGTGTTTTTAGTCTAGCTTTGAACTGACAGAGTGTGTCTGCTTCCCGGACAATGGTAGGAAGACTGTTCCAAAGTTTTGGTGCTAAATAGGAAAAGGATCTACCGCCAGCAGTCGATTTTGATATTCTAGGTATTATCAACTGGCCCGAATTTTGAGATCGCAATAGACGTGAAGGACTATAATGCGTTAAGAGCTCGCTCAAGTACTGCGGAGCTAAACCATTTAGTGCTTTGTAAGTAATCAACAATATTTTAAAATGTATACGATGTTTAATAGGCAGCCAATGCAGTGTTGACAGAACCGGGCTAATATGGTCATATTTCCTGGTTCTAGTAAGAACTCGAGCTGCTGCGTCTTGGACCAGCTGTAGTTTATTTATTAAGCGTGCAGGGCAACCACCCAGTAGAGCATTACAATAATCTAGTCTTGATGTCATGAAAGCATGAACTAATTGTTCCGCATTTGTTAATGAGAGCATATGTCGTAATTTAGATATATTTTTAAGATGGAAAAATGCGGTTTTACAGATACTAGACACGTGACTTTCAAATGAAAGATTGCTATCAAAAAGCACACCCAGGTTCCTAACCGACGACGAAGACTTAATAGAGCAGCCATCAAGTGTTAGACAGTATTCTAGGTTATTACGTGTGGAAGTTTTTTGTCCAATAATTAGAATCTCTGTTTTTTCAGTGTTTAGTAGTAGGAAATTACTAGTCATCCAATTTTTTAAATCAGCTATGCATTCCGTTAATTTTGTGAATTGGTAAGTTTCGTTAGGTTTTGAAGAAATATACAGCTGAGTATCATCGGCATAACAGTGAAAGCTAATTCCATGTTTTCTAATGATATGTCCTAATGGTAGCATGTACAGAGTGAACAGCAGCGGTCCTAGTACTGAGCCTTGTAGTACGCCATACTGAACTTGTGATCGATAAGACATCTCTTCATTTACTGCTACAAACTGATAACGGTCAGATAAGTATGATTTAAACCATGCTAGTTTTCTAGTCTATTTAAAGGAATGTTGTGGTCAATTGTGTCAAATGCAGCACTAAGATCAAGTAACACTAATAGAGAGATACACCCACGATCGGATGATAAAAGTAAATCATTTGTAACTCTAATGAGAGCTGTCTCAGTACTATGGTGCGGTTTAAATCCTGACTGAAAATCCTCGCAGATATCATTTCTTTCAAGAAAGGAACACAGTTGTGAGGATACTGCTTTTTCTAATATCTTTGACAGAAAAGGCAGATTTGAGATCGGCCTGTAATTGACTAATTCTGAAGGATCAAGTTGCGTTTTTTTAACAAGCGGTTTTATCATAGCCAGCTTAAAAGTTTTTGGTACGTATCCTAGAGACAAAGACGAATTAATGATATTAAGAAGAGGATCTATGATCTCTGGAAGCATCTCTTTCAATAGCTTAGTCGGTATAGGGTCTAACATACAAGTTGTCGATTTAGATGAATTAACGAGTTTAGAAAATTCTTCCTCTCCTATAGCAACAAATGAATAAAAATTTTCCTCAGGGAGACTACAATGCACTCCCTGATGCGATACTGTCGTAGACGGTTGCATAGTTATAATTTTGTCCCTGATATTATCAATCTTATAAGTGAAGAAGTTCATAAAGTCATTACTGCTGTGTTGCTTGGAAACTTCTGTGCTTGAAGCTTTCTTTTTCGTTAGTTTAGCCACTGTTTCAAATAAATACCTAGGATTATGTTTATTTTCTTCTAATAGGGTTGAAAAATAAGCAGATCTAGCAGCTTTTAAAGCCTCTCTGTAAGCAATCGAGCTCTCCTTCCATTAAATCCGAAATACCTCTAGTTTTGTTTTCTTCCAGTTGCGCTCCATTTTTCTGGCTGTTCTCTTAAGGGCCTGTGTGTGTGTGTGTGTGTGTGTGTGTGTGTGTGTGTGTGTGTGTGTGTGTGTGTGTGTGTGTGTGTGTGTGTGTGTGTGTGTGTGTGTGTGTGTGTGTGTGTGTGTGTGTGTGTGTGTGTGTGTGTGTGTGTGTGTGTGTGTGTGTGTGTGTGTGTGTGTGTGTGTCTGTCTGTCTGTCTGTCTGTCTGTCTGTCTGTCTGTCTGTCTGTCTGTCTGTCTGTCTGTCTGTCTGTCTGTCTGTCTGTCTGTCTGTCTGTCTGTCTGTCTGTCTGTCTGTCTGTCTGTCTGTCTGTCTGTCTGTCTGTCTGTCTGTCTGTCTGTCTGTCTGTCTGTCTGTCTGTCTGTCTGTCTGTCTGTCTGTCTGTCTGTCTGTCTGTCTGTCTGTCTGTGTGTGTGTGTGTGTGTGTGTGTGTGTGTGTGTGTGTGTGTGTGTGTGTGTGTGTGTGTGTGTGAGTGTGCTCGTTGTACCACGGCGTTGGACTATTTTCTTTAATCTTCTTTAAGCACAACGGAGCAACTGCGTCTAAAGTGCTGGAAAAGAGAGAGTTAAATGGTTCTGTTGCAATATCAAGTTCTTCTAAGCTATCCGGGATGCTGAGATGATGAAACTGATTAGGAAGATTATTGATAAAGCAATCTTTAGTGGCAGAAGTTATAGGTCTAACATATTTATAACACGGAGTCGGCTTTGCAGCCTTGGCTAAATGTAATTTACATGAGACTAGATAATGGTCTGAGATGTCATCGCTCTGCTGCAGAATTTCAACGGCATCAACATCTATTCCATGTGATAATATTAGATCTAGAGTATGATTACGACAATGAGTGGGTCCTGACACGTGTTGTCTAACTCCAATTGAGTTTACAATGTCTTTAAGTGCCAATCCCAATGCATCTTTTTCATTATCTACATGTATATTAAAATCACCAACAATTAGTACTTTTTCGTTAGCCAATACTAATTCTGATAGAAAGTCCGCAAATTATCTTTGATAAAGTCTTTATGGTGCCCTGGTGGCCTGTGTACAGTAGCCAGCAGAAATCTCAAACGTGATTTATCGTTTACACTATATATTTTTACATTAAGCACCAACACTTCAAAAGAAGTATATTTAAAAATAGATTTCTTAGTGGTTTTGAAAATATTACTATACATTACAGCAACACCTCCCCCTTTGCGTTTTAGACGAGGTTCATGTTTATAACGGTAATCTTGTAGGGTTGACTCATTTAAAGTAATGTAATCGTTTGGTTTTAGCCAGGTTTCTGTCAAACACAGCACATCTAGATTATAATCTGAAAACATATCATTAACTATGAGCGATTTTGAAGTAAGGGATCGAATATTCAGCAACCCAAGCTTTATCATTTGTTCATCTGTATTATATCTGTTTTTTATTTGTTGAACATCAATTACATTTTTTACCTGACGTTTTTTGGATTTCCAAATTCGGGGAACAGACACAGTCTCTATATGATGATATCTAGGTGAAAGAGGCTCTATGTGATGGGATTTATCTGACCTTGGTGACGCGAGGCCGCTAGCAGACGGGCGGTTTAGCCAGTCTGTCTGCTTCCTGACCTGAGCCCCAGATTGTCATGTTTTAGCTCTAAGACTATGTGCCATATTACTAGAGAGAAGAGCAGCACCATCCCAGGAGGGATGAACACCATCTCTTTTCAACAGGTCAGGCTTGCCCCAAAAACTTTTCCAATTGTCTATGAATTCTACATTATTCAACGCACACCACTTAGACAACCAACCATTGAGTGAGGCCAATCTGCTAACTATCTCATCACTCCTGCGAACAGGAAGGGGGCCAGAGCAAATTACAGTGCCTGACATCGTACTTGCGAGTTTACACACCTCTTTAATATTAATTTTGGTGATCTCCGACTGGCGGAGTCGAACATCATTAGTGCCGACATGAATAATGATCTTAGAGAATTTACGATTAGCATTAGCCAGCACTTTTAAATTTGCTTTGATGTCAGGCGCTCTGGCTCCCGGTAAACATGTGACTATGGTGGCTGGTTTATGACTATGGTGGCTATTTTCACGTTCCGTGTGATCGAATCACCAATTACCAGGGCACAATCAACAGAATTCTCAGTGGGTGTTTCACTGAGTGGGGCAAATCGATTTGTTATGGTAATCGGAACGGAAGAGTGGTTTTTTAATCCGCGACTAGAGCGATCTCTCACGGTCACCCATCTGCCCTGCTGCGTGGGCTCTACTTCAGCCGGAACCGAATCATGTACAGAGTTCACTATGCTAGGCGCATCCAAAAAAGTATCTAAAGCTCTAGTACTATCCTTACTAACCTCAATTAAAGTTTGGATGCGTGTCTCTAGCTCTGAAATCTTCTCCGTCAGCCTGACTTTCTCCTTGCATTTATCACAAATAAATCCTATATTGCCATCGGAGAAGGCTATACTAAACATATGACATGTGACACAGGTGACAATAACAGGACAAGACATTACTCACCGTTTGTGTTGACTGATTCTTACTTACCTGGGCTTTTATGAACTCAAAGGCGCGGGCGCGCGAGAGAAAATAAATAATAAATGAATGAGCGCGGGTGGCGCGTAAACACTAGCGTGCGGTGCTAACAATAACGGCAGCTAGCGATGTAAGGTTAATCTGAGATGGTGGGTAAACTATATTTAGTAATATAAACAACTAGAAATGATAGTAAATGATGGTTCAAAACAGAAAGAAATACGAAGCTAATACGAGGCGTAGAGCTTACAGCCTCGACGCAAACAAACTCACAGCAGGCAGGAAGGCAGACAGGAGCAATCGATAAATGAACAGCAGCCAAGTCAAGTCACTTTCATTAATATAACGCTTTTAACAATATAGATTGTTTCATAGCAGCTTTACAGTGATAATAGGAAATTAATGCATTTAATTAAAATTAAATTAACATTTGCTTCACAGGACATATGCTTTCAACTACATACTGTTTATTTACACGTGTGCTCTAACATGTAACTATGCCATGTTTGGTCTCATCTGACAGCTTATGAACTGAAATGAATGGTAGTGAACTTGATAGAGGGTATAAAGCGGGTCGCACACCGAACGAGAAGCGCCGCGTCGCGCAGCGCCATGTCTTTAAAATTCGAACACATCATCTATGAGTGTACATACACCGGCGGTGCCATTCGGCGTCTGTCCGCGGCGCCCAGCTATGGCTCAGGACCTTGTTCAAAACCCTGCCGCGCCAAAGAGCGCCATTTGCATGGTTTTATTTTAAATTTACGTTTATTTATCATCGTTAATGTATCTTGACTTCACCCTGTGCCGCAATATACATTTAGTTTTACATTAATTAACAGAAATCAGCAGCGTGAAAGAAAATTGTTGATGTTATCGGATTTTCAGGTGAGATTCTCAATTCATTCAGTTAACGGATGCTCTGAGGTAAAGTGTTCAGACTGCAAACTCAGCAACGATTGTATTTAATTATACAGTTCAATCATAACATTGTACATACATTATCTTAATTCAATAATGTCCTTAAATATAACAATATTGCTGGCCATAAACTAAGAAAGTGCGCGTCCAGTGTGCGATACCTCGAGTTGTCCTAGACGCGACGCGGTGTGGCGCTCCGCTTCTCGTCCGGTGTGCGACCCCCTTAAGAAGGAAAGGTAACTGTTGATCTTGGAGAAAGGCTTTAACCCCGCCACCCCGCACACCGGTGTGTAACCTAATACTATGAGAAAGGCTTTAACGGCCTCGTCTGCTCAACAGTGCATTGTTTGTTACAACTAAGTTTTCTATACAGTATGTTGTTCCATTCTACTGTCTGTATATTTAAACATGTAATTAATAAATAACTTTGCCTGCTGTAAAGGCTTTGAGAATTTTTCCTTTTATCACTGATTATGTTGAAAGCTTAAGTGATTATTACTTTATTACTATCTAAACGTTCAGGTTAAATCCTACGTTTTTTTTCCCCTATCAGTTTCAAGAAAGACCTTTACCTTTAAAGAATAAGAGGTTAAAGAATAACAACAACTTTAATGGAGTCAGATTAATTATGTTGGAGTCAGATAAATATTAACAGCCTTCCGATTATTGGTTCAAAATAGCAGCGTAGGCTTCCAGCCTTAAAATTGTATGCTTAATATCTGCTAAAACTTTATTTTGTTGGTCCACCAGCAGACGTTCTACTCACTTTAAGTAACTTGGCAACTACAAGTCAACTCATTCTCCTGACCCGAACCCTAACACCTACCATAACCTAAGAGTTTACTGACCGTCTACTGATACTCTAATGACAGTTAGTTCACATGTAGTTGTAAAAGCTACTTATAGTTAATAGAATGTCTAAAGTGGACTATCAAAATAAAGTAAATCTGATGTGATATTATCATTAAAATATACAATTCTGCCATATTTTGACACCAACTGTTATACTGATATTTAATTTTTGTTACTAAACTTTTAAATTTATTAAGGGCCGGCCACACTAGACTTATCCTTCCATAATGTTTTAAAAATAATAATTGGAATATCTGTACCTCATTCATGAAAAGTTTCAGGGAGGTATAATTAATTTATAAAAAGGCAAAAATACAAAATGTAAAAAGTGATTATATCAGGGCTCATATGTATGACCTTTCTCTAAAAATTTCTCTCTTTGAATTTTTTGATTTGCCGAAAATGCAATCAAACTTTTTTCTTTCATTTCAGACCTGAGTGAAGTGAAGGAGGAGAGAGAAGAACTGAGTGAAGTGAAGGAGGAGAGAGAAGAACTGAGAGAAGTGAAGGAGGAGAGAGAAGAACTGAGAGAAGTGAAGGAGGAGAGAGAAGAACTGAGTGAAGTGGAGGAGGAGAGTGAAGAACTGAGTGAAGTTAAGGAGGAGAGTGAAGAACTGAGTGAAGTGAAGGAGGAGAGAGAAGAACTGAGTGAAGTGGAGGAGGAGAGTGAAGAACTGAGTGAAGTGAAGGAGGAGAGAGAAGAACTGAGAGAAGGGGAGGAGGAGAGTGAAGAACTGAGTGAAGTGGAGGAGGAACATCATGTCAAACCTGGAGAAAAACCTTTGAGTCGTTCAAAGACTAAAAAGACATTTTTAAAGAAAAGAAGAGCCAAGAAATCTTTCACCTGCACTCAGTGTGGAAAGAGTTCCACAACGAAACATAATCTTAAGAGTCACATGAGAGTTCACACCGGAGAGAAGCCGTTCTCATGTGATCAGTGTGGGAAGAGTTTCAAACAAAAAACAAGTCTTAAGAGGCACATGAGAGTTCACACTGGAGAGAAGCCGTTCTCATGTGATCAATGCGGCAAAACATTTCCTTGGGAATCAAACCTGAAGAAACACCTGACAGTTCATATGAAGGAGAAGCCACATTCATGTTCTGTGTGTGGAAAGAGTTTTTCCCAGCTGCAATATTTACATGACCATCAGAAAACTCATACTGGTGTGAGAGAGTACATGTGCTTTGAGTGTGAGAAGACTTTTACTACAGCGAAATGTTTAAAATGGCACCAGAGCATTCACACTGGAGAAAAACCTTACAAGTGTTCACACTGCGATAAGAGATTCAGTCATTCAGCACCTCTGAAAACACATGAGAGGATCCACAGCCGAGAGAAGCCGCACACATGTGATCAGTGTGGAAAGAGTTTCACATACAAACATCATCTTGATGTGCATAGGAGAGTTCATACTGGAGAAAAGCCGTTCACATGTGATCAATGTGGGAAGAGTTTCACGCAGTCAGCACACCTTAAAGGACACATGATGATCCACACCGGAGAGAAACCGTTCACATGTGATCAGTGCGGCAAAACATTCCCTTGGGAATCAGACCTGAAGAGACACCTGACAGTTCATACGAAGAAGAAGCCACGTTCATGATCTGTGTGTGGAAAGAGTTTTTCACTGCTGCCATATTTACATAGACTGAATGAATGAATGAATGAATGAATGAATGAATGAAGCATTTTTATATAGTGATTTCATATGTAGTACACCCAAGCGCTTACAACCATGTCGGGGTCTCTCCTCAGCCACCACCGGTGTGCAGCATGGAAGTTCAGTGTGGAAAGAGTTTCTCTTTTAAAAGTCTCCTGAAGATACACATGAAGATCCATGCAGTGGAGAAACCACGTTTGCAGTATTTAGTTTGATCAAACTCTTCACCTGTGTTCTTGTAACTCATCTCGTCTCTCTCTGCTGTGATCATGAAATACTTGTTGCTGCACTGTAAACAGAATACTGTGAAATTTACAGTAACTTGCTGGCAGCAATTAGCAAGTAAGTTGCTGTAGTTCCTTTAATCCTGTAGTAAATTTAATCACAGTAACTTTAAAAATACTGTAAACTTTTTTACAGTAATAATCACAGTACTGTTTCATCACCGCAAATATTTTATTTATTATTTTATTATTTACTGTAAAAGGGATTACTGCATTAATTTTGTGTACTGTAAAATAAAGACACTGTTTTTGAAAATACCATAGCATAAAAATATTTTTTTTTTCAATTCTGTGAACATTTTGTTTTGTATACAACAACACTTTTCTGAACATACAAATCAATCCTGTTTAAGCTTTATTAAAATGTTCGGTTAAAATTACAAATGTGTTTACTGAGACATGGCTCAATGAGCAGGACACAGACCTGTGCATCGATGGATTTGGAGCACCGTTTCGTTTGGATCGTGATGCTGAGGTGACGAGGAAAAAACAAGGCGGCGGGGTATGTTTGTATGTTAACAAGCAATATTGCAGTGCTGCGACTGTTCGAGAACGGATTTGCACTTCTAATGTCGAACTTCTAACAGTATCACTACGTCCGTTTTATTTGCTTCGTGAGTTTCCACAGATTTTTATGACTGTGGTGTATATCCATCCAAAGGCAGATGCTGTTTCTGCCAGTAGTACCATTTTTGAGGTAGTACAAAAACTACACTCGATATCACCCGAAGCGTCGAGTTTGTTATTGGGTGATTTTAACCATGTGTCACTGAAAAAAGCACTTCCACATTACTATCAATACGTTACTTCCCCAACCAGAAGGAAATAAACCTGATTTGTGCTGAACAGTAAAAGACGCCTTTAAATCACTCCCATTGCCTCCTTTGGGCTCGGCTGATCATAACTGTGTTTTTATTGCCCACCTACAAGACTGTTTTAAAGAGAGAGAAGATGCAAACAAAGGATGTAAAGGTTTGGACTGAGAAATCTGTCCTCTGTTTACAAGAGTGTTATGATTGTACGGACTGGAATATGTTTAGAGAAAGCTGTAATAATGACTTGGATGAACTTACTGATGTGACTTGTTCCTATGTTGCTTTTTGTAGAGATATAATTCCTAGCAAGACAGTCAAAATCTACCCAAATAACAAACCATGGATGACCAAATCTGTTAAATCTAGTATAGAATATAAGAGACGTGTCTTTAAACTAGATGAATTTAATGATTTACATAAACAAGCAGCCACTAGGGCTTTGAAAGTTGAAATCCTAAAGGCAAAAAAATAATTATAAAGTGAGGTTAGAGAATCAGATGGCTGATAATAAATTGGGTTCGGCCTGGTCCAGTATGAAAGCTATATTAGGGTATGGTAGTTCAAAGCACAATAATCATGTCATCTTGGATGGATACAATTCGAAATTTGAATATGCAAATGCCTTGAATAGTTTTTATAATCGTTTTGATACATCTGTTTTTAGTGAGCAACTCCAGGACTTGCGTCATAAGCTTGAGGATAGTCAGCATTTTTGTATAGACCAAAAGGAGGTGGAAAGGGCTTTTTCTGCAGTCAGAGTAAATAAGAGACTGTGATTGTCAGTCTGCTTCAGAATAATGAGAATAGTCATGGACCTATTATTAATGACTTTGTTGAGTGGTGTGAAGAGTCTCACCTTCATTTAAATGTACTGAAGACCAAGGATATGGTTATTGATTTCAGAAAGAATGATCATATGCTTGAAGCCACATCCATTAAGGGTGAAACAGTGAAGTGTGTGCAGTCTTACAAATACCTTGGGACAATCATTGATTCAAAGCTGAGTTTTGAAGCCAATTGTGAAACAGTGTGTAAAAAGGGGCATCAACGTCTGTTCTTTTTAAGGAAACTGCGTAAATTTCAAATTGAGAAAACTATGTTGAGTATGTTTTATCGCGCTTTTATTGAATCCGTATACTTTCCTTTTCTCTGGTATCTTGGTATGGGAACTTAACGTTAAAGAGCCGGAACTCTATTGGCCAGATTGTGAAGTGGTCCGTTAGGTTGATTGGGGAGCCACTACTGAACCCATCCTCCCTGTATACCAGCCAGGTACAGCGCATGGGGATCTCAATCTCGAGTGACCAGCTCCATCCGCTGTATTGCGAGTTCCAGTATCTGCCGTCCAATCGACGGTTTAGAGTACTGCGGTGTACAACAAAACGATTTAAAAACAGCTTTGTTCCAGTAGCGATTCATTTTATGAATAGTATTAAGATGGAGTAATTTATTTTTAGTGTGATTTTAGTGTCTTGTTATGTTTGTATGGTGTTATTGTCTATATGTTTGAGACATAGCCTAAACTTGTTCTCTGGAACATAATTTACCTACGGGTACAAATAAAAGCTAGCAACCAAAGCAACCAAGCAACGTATAAAAGACTAATTTAATTTGTAGCAATGTTCAGGGAAGAAGGAGGCGGGAACCGGCGAACAATCAAAATATAATTTATTTTAAATAAAACAAACAAACAAAAATACCGCCAGCAGCCCCTCGCGGACGACTGCTGGCTACCGAAAATAAATATAACTAAAGTAAAATACAAAAACAAAACACAACTAAAATACAGGCCTGTTCCTCTCTCGATCATCAACGTCGTCGCTCCTCCTTTATGCTTCCGCTCCTCCGTGAGAGATGCGAGACCGGTGTGCTTCACAGGTGCTGCTCATTAGCAATCGCACCACCGGCCTCGCGCCGTTCTCTCACGTCCCTCGGCCGTCCTGTTCGCCACATACCCCCATCGCCCCTCACAGGCCGGGGGGTACTCACGAGCCTGTGCCTACTCCCCCCCCCGGCGGCGGCGATCCCTGGGGGGTATGGACAGACAAACCGAGGGAAACGGAGACGGAAGCATGAGGAGCGACAGATCGAGAGAGGGGAGAGAGGAAAAAAAAATTGGTCCGGTTCCCACAACGCGCTGCCATCTGGTCCCCCACCAGCTAGGCGATCTCCTCCGCGGTGCCTGGCGGCGACGCTGGGTAGCCCTCGGTGGACGGCTCGACGCTCCTCCGCCGCCCGGTGGACGGCGACGGCTCCTCGGGTGCCTTGGGCAGACGGTAGGAGTCCCCCGCTCCCTGCTCCTCCCCTTCACTGGTGGACGGCAGCAGGCTCCGGCCCACGGCGAGCGGCGGCGACTCCTCCTCTCCCTCCCGGATGGCAGCCGCCCCTCCAATACCCAGGCGGCCGGCAGCGAGCTCGACCGTCCCACCGGCAACTCACTCCAGCGCCCCGCCTCGAGCGTCCGTGGCCGCGAGTCCCCCGCTCCCTGCTCCTCCGCTCGCTCGGCGGATGGCAGCAGGCTCCGGCCCACGGCGAGCGGCGGCGACTCGCGCACCATGCTCGATGGCACCGCGGATTCCCCACACCGGCGAGGACTCTCTGACAGCGCGTTCCTCCCTCTTCCCGGGTTTCGGCACCAGTGTAGCAATGTTCAGGGAAGAAGGAGGCGGGAACCGGCGAACAATCAAAATATAATTTATTTAAATAAAACAAACAAACGAAAATACCGCCAGCAGCCCCTCGCGGACGACTGCTGGCTACCGAAAATAAATATAACTAAAGTAAAATACAAAAACAAAACACAACTAAAATACAGGCCTGTTCCTCTCTCGATCATCAACGTCGTCGCTCCTCCTTTATGCTTCCGCTCCTCCGTGAGAGATGCGAGACCGGTGTGCTTCACAGGTGCTGCTCATTAGCAATCGCACCACCGGCCTCGCGCCGTTCTCTCACGTCCCTCGGCCGTCCTGTTCGCCACATAATTATTTAAAAACAGCAGGATTTCAAACTGTAGATTTTGGTTCCCGAACGTTGGAGTCTTCTACCCTGCAGTGGAAGAAAATAAATATTAATGTAAAAGTTTATAATCAAAACAGATGGGTTGATGACAATATTCTGTATATAAAACTTTGAGTGGCTAAATCAAATGATCCAATCGACATGTAATACAATGTCCACTTCTTTATAAACAACAACTCTCACTTAAAACAGAGGTGTCCACAATTTTTTTTAAAGGTGGCCAGATTTTATGTTGTGGACACGCCTGGGGGCCAGATACTGTCAACTCAAGCTGTTGTCATTTCCAAAAGGGCAAAACATGTAGGCTAATATTATATATATATATATATATATATATATATATATATATATATATATATATATATATATATATATATATATATATATATAATATGTTTTGAAAAGTGTTTTTTTTTTCTTGAAAATAAATCCCAAATCACAGTGGAGCTATATATAATTTTTTTGCCTATATATAAATGTGTGTGTGTGTGAGAACATACATTCAAATTAATATGGGAAAATTGTATGTGCAATATATGTACACAATGAAAGGATAAAACTTCGTGAATATTGCGTCTAATACTATTTTCGTCTTCATTTATAAATATTTTATATGTAATAAAATATAGCCATAAATGGATAATGCATACAGTTGTTACTCAACCAGAATAAAACTTTTACCGCCGCCTTTCCCTCGGAGGGTAAAATTGGGATGTGTAGTTGCTGCCTTTTACCGCTAAGTGGTGCTACAATAATAGACTTTGAAAAGTGTCCGTTTATTCTCTCTACTGCGTAATCTGTAATCTGCCGCAGCTCGTTGAGAACTGGTAGCAAATAAACTCAAGTGAAACAGTTAAACGAATTCATAATCCCCAATACTGAAATTACAGTACAAATTTAGAACTGAAACAAATGTAGGCTTCTATTATTGCAGCAAATTTAAGCAAAGTAGGCTAAACGTTAACATTGTGTGTGCCCAGTTTTTCTATAGGCTAATTAAGAAAGGCTATGCATGTCAAGGTTATCCGTCATAGGCTACATGGTGTTATTTTAATTTGTTGGTCTGCCTAGATTTATGAACTGAAACCCAACAGTACAATAAATTAACATAATTGGTCATAAAATTAAAATATTTTCAGGACTTGCTAACCAGTGTAAGTTGGCACATGGCAGCATTTGTGTTTTAGCATTAATTAATATTTCAATAGGCGTACAGTAGGTTGTTATGATTAGCATAATTTTCTTTAATAAGTAAAGAAAACATTTGAACATAAAACATCAGCTCTACCATCCTCATAATTTTGTTTGTAATTTAAAAGGCTATTTGTAAAAAAATAAAAACTTCTGAAATCTTCATTGATTCGTAACACTTTTCGGAGCTTTGTTATTCATTGTCTGTTATTTTTATTAATAGACGTTTTTAGACGATAACATTGAAGCCTATTGGCTTACATGCTGTTAACCGATGTTGGCCGACAGCATTTATGTTTTACCGCTCCTAATGTTTAAATAAGTAACAGATTATTAAACTCAAGCATTTTGTTTAATTAATAATGGCACATTACAACATACATTTGCTACATTCCCGAAGCGCCTCTGTACACTCTTAAAATTGATGTAATAAAAATGAACACAAAATATGTGTAAAAGGATTTGTAACATATTTTGTGTTACTACAGACACATGATGTGTAAGTATTGTGCCCAACTGTTTACACAATTACTGTGTTAAACACGTTTAATAGTACATGTTTATATAAAAGGCATATATTCTGTTGCAAATACTCAATGGGCGATGTCAACTTTAATGATTGGATTTATTTATCAAGTTGCAAATGTGAATAAAGTATTAAATCGCTGGGGGAAAACAACTGTTGGGACTACGGGAATGTTCTTGCTGCGCCTTGCCGTCAGGTGAGTGAATATAATTAAACGTGTAAAATAATAAATATTTCTCCACCTAGCATGAGAAAGAGTTGTGTTAATTGTCCAGGAAACATAATTTGTTTTAAGGCAAGGCAAGTTTATTTATATAGCACACTTCATACACAATGGTAATTCAAAGTGCTTTACATAGAAAAATCTAAAGAAATAAGAATAATTAAAACAGTTTAGAATAAAAAGTTAAATAAAGTACAGTAACAGTCGGACGAGCAGTGGCACAGTGCTCATTCAGTAAATGCACAGCTAAACAGAAGTGTTTTGAGTCTGGGTTTGAATGTGACTACTGTAGGAGCACATCTGATCTCTTCTGTAGGAGCACATCTGATCTCTTCTGTAGGAGCACATCTGATCTCTTCTGTAGGAGCACATCTGATCTCTTCTGTAAGAGCAGATTTGATCTCTTCTGTAGGAGCACATCTGATCTCTTCTGTAGGAGCACATCTGATCTCTTCTGTCGGAGCACATGTGATCTCTTCTGTAGGAGCACATCTGATCTCCTCTGTAGGAGCACATCTGATCTCTACTGTAGGAGCACATCTGATCTCTTCTGTAGGAGCACATCTGATCTCTTCTGTAGGAGCACATCTGATCTCTACTGTAGGAGCACATCTGATCTCTTCTGTAGGAGCACATCTGATCTCTTCTGTAGGAGCACATCTGATCTCTTCTGTAGGAGCACATCGGATCTCTACTGTAGGAGCACATCTGATCTCTTCTGTAGGAGCACATCTGATCTCTTCTGTAGGAGCACATCTGATCTCTTCTGTAGGAGCACATCTGATCTCTTCTGTAGGAGCACATCTGATCTCTTCTGTAGGAGCACATCTGATCTCTTCTGTAGGAGCACATCTGATCTCTTCTGTAGGAGCACATCTGATCTCTTCTGTCGGAGCACATGTGATCTCCTCTGTAGGAGCACATCTGATCTCTTCTGTAGGAGCACATCTGATCTCTTCTGTAGGATCACATCTGATCTCTTCTGTAGGAGCACATCTGATCTCTTCTGTAGGAGCACATCTGATCTCTTCTGTAGGAGCACATCTGATCTCTTCTGTAGGAGCACATCTGATCTCTTCTGTAGGAGCACATGTGATCTCGTCTGTAGGAGCACATCTGATCTCCTCTGTAGGAGCACATCTGATCTCTACTGTAGGAGCACATCTGATCTCTACTGTAGGAGCACATCTGATCTCTTCTGTAGGAGCACATCTGATCTCTTCTGTAGGAGCACATCTGATCTCTACTGTAGGAGCACATCTGATCTCTTCTGTAGGAGCACTAGGAGCACATCTGATCTCTTCTGTAGGAGCACATCTGATCTCTTCTGTAGGAGCACATCTGATCTCTTCTGTAGGAGCACATCTGATCTCTTCTGTAAGAGCAGATTTGATCTCTTCTGTAAGAGCAGATTTGATCTCTTCTGTAGGAGCACATCTGATCTCTTCTGTAGGAGCACATCTGATCTCCTCTGTAGGAGCAAATCTGATCTCTTCTGTAGGAGCACACCTGATCTCTTCTGTAGGAGCACATCTGATCTCCTCTGTAGGAGCACATCTGATCTCTTCTGTAGGAGCACATCTGATCTCTACTGTAGGAGCACAACTGATCTCCTCTGTAGGAGCACATCTGATCTCTACTGTAGGAGCACATCTGATCTCTTCTGTAGGAGCACATCTGATCTCTTCTGTAGGAGCACACCTGATCTCCTCTGTAGGAGCACATCTGATCTCTTCTGTAGGAGCACACCTGATCTCTTCTGTAGGAGCACACCTGATCTCCTCTGTAGGAGCACACCTGATCTCTTCTGTAGGAGCACATCTGATCTCCTCTGTAGGAGCACATCTGATCTCTTCTGTAGGAGCACATCTGATCTCTTCTGTAGGAGCACATCTGATCTCTTCTGTAGGAGCACATCGGATCTCTACTGTAGGAGCACATCTGATCTCTTCTGTAGGAGCACATCTGATCTCTTCTGTAGGAGCACATCTGATCTCTACTGTAGGAGCACATCTGATCTCTTCTGTAGGAGCACATCTGATCTCTTCTGTAGGAGCACATCTGATCTCTTCTGTAGGAGCACATCTGATCTCTTCTGTAGGAGCACATCTGATCTCTTCTGTAGGAGCACATCTGATCTCTTCTGTCGGAGCACATGTGATCTCCTCTGTAGGAGCACATCTGATCTCTTCTGTAGGAGCACATCTGATCTCTTCTGTAGGATCACATCTGATCTCTTTTGTAGGAGCACATCTGATCTCTTCTGTAGGAGCACATCTGATCTCTTCTGTAGGAGCACATCTGATCTCTTCTGTCGGAGCACATGTGATCTCCTCTGTAGGAGCACATCTGATCTCCTCTGTAGGAGCACATCTGATCTCTACTGTAGGAGCACATCTGATCTCTACTGTAGGAGCACATCTGATCTCTTCTGTAGGAGCACATCTGATCTCTTCTGTAGGAGCACATCTGATCTCTTCTGTAGGAGCACATCTGATCTCTTCTGTAGGAGCACTAGGAGCACATCTGATCTCTTCTGTAGGAGCACATCTGATCTCTTCTGTAGGAGCACATCTGATCTCTTCTGTAGGAGCACATCTGATCTCTTCTGTAAGAGCAGATTTGATCTCTTCTGTAAGAGCAGATTTGATCTCTTCTGTAGGAGCACATCTGATCTCTTCTGTAGGAGCACATCTGATCTCCTCTGTAGGAGCAAATCTGATCTCTTCTGTAGGAGCACACCTGATCTCTTCTGTAGGAGCACATCTGATCTCCTCTGTAGGAGCACATCTGATCTCTTCTGTAGGAGCACAACTGATCTCTTCTGTAGGAGCACAACTGATCTCCTCTGTAGGAGCACAACTGATCTCTTCTGTAGGAGCACAACTGATCTCTTCTGTGGGAGCACATCTGATCTCTTCTGTAGGAGCACACCTGATCTCCTCTGTAGGAGCACATCTGATCTCTTCTGTAGGAGCACACCTGATCTCTTCTGTAGGAGCACACCTGATCTCCTCTGTAGGAGCACACCTGATCTCTTCTGTAGGAGCACATCTGATCTCCTCTGTAGGAGCACATCTGATCTCTTCTGTAGGAGCACATCTGATCTCTTCTGTAGGAGCACATCTGATCTCTTCTGTAGGAGCACACCTGATCTCCTCTGTAGGAGCACACCTGATCTCCTCTGTAGGAGCACACCTGATCTCCTCTGTAGGAGCACATCTGATCTCTACTGTAGGAGCACAACTGATCTCTTCTGTAGGAGCACATCTGATCTCTTCTGTAGGAGCACATCTGATCTCTTCTGTGGGAGCACATCTGATCTCTTCTGTGGGAGCACATCTGATCTCCTCTGTGGGAGCACATCTGATCTCCTCTGTGGGAGCACATCTGATCTCCTCTGTGGGAGCACATCTGATCTCCTCTGTGGGAGCACATCTGATCTCCTCTGTGGGAGCACATCTGATCTCCTCTGTGGGAGCACATCTGATCTCCTCTGTGGGAGCACATCTGATCTCTTCTGTGGGAGCACATCTGATCTCTTCTGTGGGAGCACATCTGATCTCTTCTGTGGGAGCACATGTGATCTCCTCTGTAGGAGCACATCTGATCTCTTCTGTAGGAGCACATCTGATCTCTTCTGTAGGAGCACATCTGATCTCTTCTGTAGGAGCACATCTGATCTCTACTGTAGGAGCACATCTGATCTCTTCCGTAGGAGCACATCTGATCTCTTCCGTAGGAGCACATCTGATCTCTTCTGTAGGAGCACATCTGATCTCTTCTGTAGGAGCACATCTGATCTCTTCTGTAGGAGCACATCTGATCTCTTCTGTAGGAGCACATCTGATCTCTTCTGTAGGAGCACATCTGATCTCTTCTGTAGGAGCACAACTGATCTCTTCTGTAGGAGCACATCTGATCTCCTCTGTAGGAGCACATCTGATCTCCTCTGTAGGAGCACATCTGATCTCTTCTGTAGGAGCACATCTGATCTCCTCTGTAGGAGCACATCTGATCTCTTCTGTAGGAGCACATCTGATCTCCTCTGTAGGAGCACATCTGATCTCTTCTGTAGGAGCACATCTGATCTCTTCAGGAAGCTGGTTCCAGCTGTGGCTGGCACAGAAGCTAAAGCAGACTCTCCGTGCTTAGAGTTAACCCTTGGGTGTTTCTAGCTGATGTGATCCTAGTGATCTGAGTGATCTGTTAGGTTTATATTCAGTGAGCATATCTGCAATGTATTGAGGTGCTAGGCCATTAAATGATTTATATACCAGTAATAATACTTTAACCTTTATGTACTGTTGGGGATGTTTTCATCCACTAGGGGGTATTTTTTTAGTCTTAATTTGGCCATAACTTTCTCCGTGTTTCAGCAAATGGAATGATTTTTGGTGACAAACCTTATTTTGACAAATATTTTTGGAAAATGCTTTGAAAATTTTCAAAAACTCAACAGTACACTGTGGGAAAATTCACTACCCTTTCGTTATGTCCGTGGCTGAAAACAGCCACTACGTTAAACTGTTGTAAAAATGTATCAGTTAAATATTTGAGAATAACGAGAATACTTTTTGTGCGCAAAAAACAAACAAAAATAACGACTTTATTCAACTACTCATTTCCTTCACAAAAAGTATTCTCGTCACTTGATAAACTTAAGATTGAGCCACTGTAGTCACTCTGACTATTTTAACGATTTATTTAATAACTTTTGGGCTGGCTAGTTTTGATCCCTTAAGAAGCCTATGGAGGAGTGATCCAGTGCTCAGATTTAATCAAAAATATCTTCATTTGTGTCCCGATGATGAGCGAAAGTCTTACGGGGTTGGAGCAACATGAGGGTGAGTAATTACTGACAGAATTTTCATTTTTGGGTGAACTAACCCTTTAAGTCCCCTTATCACTTAGATCATAAACCTCCAGGCTGGCCATGTTCCATCCTCACTAAAAAATGCTATAAACAGACCACTTCTTAAAAAACCCACTTTAGACTTGAAGTAGAATTCTGCATTGATCTAAATCAGAAAAAAAAACTGTCAACAACAGTCAAACTGCACATGCAAAATTGTATTGTATTGTATTATATTGTATTATATCCAAATATAGAACTTTAACTTCTTTTTTCAATACCTCGTAATGTCTGAAAAACGCAGGCTACCTCCTGCCGTCTGCAAGCAAAGTGATAAGATGCCACTTATTAGACGGCTATATAATAATACTGCAATTATGAATATTGAAATAATTTTAAATCTTTTA
Source organism: Meda fulgida (assembly GCA_030578275.1). Classification (NCBI taxonomy): domain Eukaryota; kingdom Metazoa; phylum Chordata; class Actinopteri; order Cypriniformes; family Leuciscidae; genus Meda; species Meda fulgida. Next base: position 39,145,807 of record CM060618.1, read on the forward strand.
TAACAAACTCCCTTTCAATGCAAGTCACGCTAACATTATCTTTGCATTTGTCTTTGAAATGCCTCCGGGCAGCTATTTTGGCTCATGCAAACATGGGGGAAAAAATCTGCAAGAAAAACTGTCACATACAATGTAAACCAATTTTGAAGCTCAAAATTATGTTTTGACGTGACATGTATTGTGCATGTAAAAGGTGCACAAGTACTGACTGATTTACTATGAAAAAGACCAAATTTTAACAGTGTTTGTGACAGTTTTTCTTGCAGACTTTTTTTCACCCAAAATGATAAATGGCACATGCATTCGGGATGTCATAAGCGTGAGTTAATGCAAATTTTAGTTGGAAAATTCTTAATGAGGATAAACTGCAAGTCAATAACATTAGACAACATTAGATGGAATTTACTCAAACATCTCCAACATTAGAAATTCATAATTATATGATCTAGTATCAATTATAGAAGAAATTAGAAATTACTTAAATTAAAGGTATTGTAGGTAAGATTTTTATAAAAAACTTTTTTCCAAATTTGTTTAAGCTTTCTATATATATCAATACATAATTAAAATGTAAGTACTCTGGAAAAGAGAGTATAAAAATCGAGTGTCTGTAGTCCTCTCAGGGCTGCAATAAACACAGCTACTTATCTCCATTCACTTCCACCCCCTCCATTCTGGACTCCTTCCAAACCCACGCCCTCAAAACACATGAACGCGCGATGCCGACCGCTCACAGCTGGAGGACGCGCTTACCAGCGCCGAGCGGAGAGGAGCAGTGCACGTAGTGACATCATGTCAGACTCACATGTAATAAAATACCTAACTTTATCATTATGAATATAAACAACTAACATGGCTGTTAGTACTCACTATCAAGCTAGCATATCAATACTGGTAAAGTTTAAAATATATTGAGTTTGATTTGTTAACGAGCTAGTAACATAAAGCAAAGCTAAAGACAGGTTGCATTGATACACGTTTTCCCATTACAATCAGTTACACTGTGATGAAGGTGAATTTCGTGTAAGATTCATAACATATACGCCGTGTTTTGCATGTAATTGTGTCTCTTACTAGCCTCTTACCCTCCTCGAGTCAAGAGTGCGCGGGGGTGTTGCCATGGTTGCGAGAGAGTGACAGTCGCCTAAGCCAATCCTTTGTTTCGTCCCGAATGGAAATAATGAGCTGTGTTTAGTGCAGATTAAACGGTCAAGAGTCACTCGATTTTTACATTTTACGATTTTTACAGTACTTACATTTTAATTATGCATTGATATATATAGAAAGTTTAAAAAAAAATGGAAAAACGTTTTTTATAAAAATCTTACCTACAATACCTTTAATAGAAATTACTTACCATGTAACGTCATAGCAAAGTGTCCTCCTCAGTCGTCAAACATTAAAAAAGCTTTCGGTCCTAAGGGGAGAAAAATGGTTTTCTACAGGTCAAATAATAGATTAGTTGTGAAAATACTACTATTTCTACATTTAAAAAAAAAAAATCATATATCATATATCAAATATCTCGCGTGGCACAGACAGTTAAGGAGTCATCAATTTAAAAATACACTCCCAAGATCCAAACTGAAAACATTTTTATAAAACAAATGAGTAAATACAACATCTTGTAGGCCTATACATAGAACATATTCAGTAACGCTATATCGCAAACGTGCGCTCAAAAATTCGGTTAATTATAATTTCGTTCATATTCATGTTCACAAACAACATTAATTAACTCATAAACAACTAAAACACAATTTCTTTACATTTTAAAATTAAACAATGTTATTTGAACAATTACACTTTCTTGAGCCATACATTTTTAATTAATTATTTAGAATTCCAAGCACCATAGAAATGCTCGTCCCCACAGTCATGTACAGAGGGAAATGCTTTATTTTGAGGTCAATAACAGGTTTTTTACACCATTTAAAATACAATAATGCATACATATATCACATATATTATGTAAATTGCATAAAAAAACTAAATGGCAAATATATAATATACAAATTTATAATGAAAGCAGTGGTCCCGTAAGTTGTGTGGTGTTACCGTTAAACAAAAATCTCTTATTTTGAAATAAAAATCACACTGATGAAATCACTTGTTTTCAAATGTTTTCACTGTTATAGCAAATACATGGTTGCGCAAATGAACAATCATTCAAGCACACTTTTAACAAACCCGATTAAAATAAATTAAACATAATCTCCTTATTCGTTGCATTATTACTGTTTTTCTGTAACTCTATGACTACATGCTGAAACAAATTAGAAATAATATTTAATAAAAACCTTTAATTTTGCCAAAGAAGTAAGGTAATACCAGTGACAAAATAAATAAATAAAAAATGGTACACACGGTCTTTGAATAAATGCACAAAAAAATATAAAAAATCATTAAGCTGTAATTTATGTGGTCTAAGTTTAAATGTTGGAAAAATAAATACATTTGAAGACATCTTGCCACACCAAAAGTGGACGTTTCTGTAGAATGACCTTGTGGGTTTTTGAGAAAGAAATGCTATTTTTTTTCCAGATCTCTTCTTTTTTGCTTAATCACTACCATATCGTCTTAGATATTCACCCATCTCAAATTTGAACATTTCCCAAGAAAGGCAAAATAATAATAATAATAATAATAATAATAATTCCTTTGTAGTTTTTTCTAAATATTCCAAAATTTTGTCCCGTACGCGCGTGCCCATGACGTCACCGCCCGCGCTGTCTCTTCCGTCATTGAGTTTCAGCGCGAGTCTTCTGAGGGGAGGAGAGCAGCTAACGGTATTTACACAACCATCACACACACACACACACACACACACACACACTTTATACAGTTTGATTAAGCTACAGACTCATTTCTGTATTGTTTTCATCGATCACAGCGATACTTGTGCGTCTTTTCTGGCGTCTTCTTCCTGAAATACACATTTAGTGCAGCAGCAGCGAGACTGAGGAGAATATGTGGAGTTCATTCAGACCTGAGAGATTTTATGTTCGTTTGTGTGATTGTTTGAGATCTGTGAGGGGAATTGATGGGATTCGATCCCAAGTGTTGCTGTTGCCATTTTTATGTTTATCTTTATTTCTTTGTCGACATTTATCTTTGGCAGATTACATTTACTTATTGAAATTGATTTATATTCTAACCAAGGAGCAACCGCACCGTCTCTCTCTTGAAGCCAATAAGGAAGTGACTTAACCGCAAATCATCGACTGGCCGCTAGAGACAGGGAGTCAATTCCATTCCCCGTGTTAAAGTACCCAACTTTACAGCAGGAAATTTTTACAGCCTGTAACAGAAATTGGTTGTGGTTTATATAGCTAATTTTGCCCTACATGAAAACTGTGAGGGGGTGATTTAAAAAACAACAATAATTATAACTCATCCGTGTTGAATATATTAAGCCTTGAAGTTCTGCATAATTAACTCTCAAGATTTTTGGGTCCTTGAGATGTTTTGACATGCCCTGACATTTGTGCTTTTTTCATTTGCTTATAAACATATTAATGGCAAAGGTGTATTTACTCTCTATTCAGCACAAACAGGGCTACCATAATATGTGAGCAACATGTATGTGTTTTTGAGAGAATGGTTATTGAAAAAACTATAAATTAAAGTTTCTGAAACAAGTCCACAATACGCATACTAAATATGTGTCCACAATACTTTTGACTATTGGATGTTGTCGCCTAGAGTTTTTGCTTAAAAATGACCTGAAAATCATCCTGCCTAATCATTCACATAAAACAAAACATTGGTTTAAATTTTGTAAAACACTTTTTGTTTAGAAAGGCAATATGCGAATAAATAACAAATACATTTCCCAGGATTATTCCTCACAGAGATTAATCTGATTAAACTTGCTGTTTTATCGAGTTTGTGTGGGCATTCACAGTTTGCATGTATTGCCTCAGATCATTTGCGTTTGAATAATAGTCACATTAACAGATAACGAGCTATAATGAGCTGAAATGAGAACTCTCTTTTTATATATAGATTACATTAACAGAATATTTGTTTTAGTTTTGAATTAGATCATTTAAAAGTACACACTTAAATGATTATACAGATATATTGCTCATGCCTGGGTGAATAGCATTCGCAGAGTTATTTTACAAAAGCACAATGTTTTATTTCGAATGTAAGTGGACACAAAAAAGTAGACATTTAACTTTTTTCACATTTATTAAAGGGTCACTCCACCGATTTTGACATGAATGTGTATTGAAAGTGGGGTAATATGTGTAGTAGAATAGTAGCAGAAATTTTTAATTTTGTTCCTTCCTGTCCAATAAAATGCCGAAAATGACTTTTTAGTGCTTGTGGATTATAGACAACAATCCCCATAGTGCATTGCAATGCTCAGCTCCACAGGCCACTCCCACTACTCCGAAAGTAGGTCTCCAGGACGCCGCTATCGATATGTGGTGCGAAACTCGGGTGATCAACCACACACACGTCCGTGTCATCCTCCGAATATATAATTTCATACAGGAGAAATTCGCACCGCTGGAATTCGCGGCAGCAGACTGACTCTTCTTCTGTGTCCATTGGCGCACAGTGAGAGCACAGGCACCACCAATCTGTCCCAGCTCGAGGCATTGCGGGCTCCTCGTCCGCGGCAGGCAGATCGGCTGTGGTGGAAGCAGGTTCAGCCGCCTCCTGTTCCTCCATAGCCCTCAGCTGCTCGTCGCTGTACTCAGGCTCATAAAGGTAGCCACGAACATCTGTTTCTGCCATATTAAAATCCCAATCCTCCATAATGTGTCCGTCTTCGTTTTCAGAACCTTCGGCGTCCATTTTTTCAAAAAGTTTCGCCACTGGCACTGATCTGTGATAGGTCTGTTAGCGCATTAGGTCCATCCCCCAATGGGCGGGTTGGAAAGGGTGGGAACTAGTGCTTGTAGTCTTTACAGAAATACCCCATTCTTACACTTCCTCCTACAATGACGCAATATGACGATTTTTGCGTCATTGTAGGCGGAAGTGAAAAAGGTAAATAGTGGATTTCTCTCGTCTCAGGGGACAATGAAAGATTTTTTCAGGACCATTCAATAGTATTACTGGGTTTCTAACAATGGAAAGCTTAATGCAAATGGGTGGAGTGTCCCTTTAAGTCTGTATTACCAAAAATGGCGGAGTATTTTAAGTAGGGCTGGGTATCGTAACAAAATGTTCGATACCGATACCTTGACTTCGATACCGGTTCCTGAACGATACTTTTTTCGATACCAATTTTAACCAGTTTTAACATAACATTACCTATTTTTTTTTCAGTTTGTTGACTTTTTACACTCATATTTTGAATATGTAAAAAAGCACCAATGCTAAAGTTTTCTATGTTTCCTAGTCATTTGACAACATGTATTCTTTACTTCAATGAGCTCATTGTTTCTCCCTTAACTTAATGCACTGTTTAACAGTGAAACTGAATGAAAATTAATTGAAATGCATTATACTATCACCTCTGATTACAAATCACTCTAAATTGTAATTTAGACACATGCATTTTCTGTAAAGCTGCTTTGAAACGATATGTATTGTGAAAAATGCTATACAAATAAATGTGAATTAAATTAAATATAGGCCATTGGGGAGCGGGATATATGCCTCGCGCTCAGCACACATGAAGCTTGCCGCAAAGCACCGGCAAAGGTAGCCTAATGATTATGAATGTTTCGTGAAACAATAGCAAGGAGATATTTTAATTGTTTATTAATGAACAAGTGTTTACTAATGGTGTGTTTACACCGAACGCGAATTTAATTATTTGCGCGAGTAGATTACATGCAAAGTCGATGCAATGACGCGAATTGGGCTACACGTTTGCCGCAAACGTCTTCCACGCAAGTTGAAAAATTTGACCTCGAGCGGAAGATTCCAGCGTCTAACTAGACGTGATAGACGCGTATTTGATGCTCTATTCGCGTTCGGTGTGAACACACCATTACTCTTAAGTGTATTCTGTGCGCTTCTAAGTGCCTTATCAGATTTACCATGTTACTGGTCTTGGCAGCAATTATCTTGTCAAATATTGCGTTGTGTGCTTCTGGCATCGAGTCTGGCACATAGGTACACTTTGGATCATTTCCACATATTTTCTATCTATCTGGGTTGGGACGCTTACACACACACACACACACACACACTACAGCCTCATGTGCGACGAGCCACGTCCCTGGGCAACAGTGTAAACTAGTGTTTTTCCGCCACAGCCAATCATGCTGCATGCTTATTGTTTCACTGACGTTGACGAGATTAACTACTTAGATACCGAAATTTGGTACCGAAAACCAAGACATGTTTCGATACTCGGTAGTATCGAGGCAATTCGGTCGGTACCTAAAAAGTACCGAACTCGGTACCCAGCCCTAATTTTAAGTCTATTTTGCTGCTATGTAAAAAAATCGAGCAAAACGCGCCTGCGCGTTTGCTGACCCCAGAGGGTTAAGGGCACTTGAGTGACAGGTGGATTGCTGCTGATTTCACTGCTAGCCGTTTGTCGGCTGTTAGCCGTCACTTCACCTCAGCAAATTACAGCTGCTGTACCATCTCCATCTCGTGTTTATGCTTTTTTTTCGGGATTATTTCATACTATTTAAAGAGAGGGTTCGGTGTAAAATTAACCTAGGGTCCTTTGCACCATGATCTTAATCCAAACACCCCACCAGAAGCCTTTTTTCCCCTTGGTCGAACATTATTAAAGTTAGAGCTTATTTAGACATATCAGCCGAATGGCTTAGTGCAGGCGCTAATGGATCCAAAAGTTGTATCTCGTAAATTACCCCACTAATAATGCCCAGAATGGTAACAAAGTACTACAGTTGTACAAATAGGTTCTGTACTCCTAAAACGAGGCATTGGAAAGTTTTTAAGTACATCAGGAGTTTATTTAAATAACACATGCCTGACGGCTCATGCTACTGCTAACTCGGACGTTGACGTCACTTCAGTTATTTGGGAAAAGCATGTAAAAGTCCTGGCAGAAAGCGATGCATAAGGATGAAGTGTGACGACTTTTGAAATATAATTTTTTCCGAAGTCTTGACAACTTAATGTTAACTAATATTTGTTGCAAACTGGTAGGGATGCTCCGTTCAGGTTTTTTGCAGCCGATACCGATTGCCGATTTCTTGTCATGGTGATCGGCCGATACCGATCCCGATACCGGTGCTTAATGTAAGACAAAGACAAACAAAATGGAGCAGTCTGATGCAGTCCACAAGGTTTAATTAAATATTGTCCAATAGTAAACTTTGGAGGACAAAATAAACATTTAAATACCTAAAATAGAGAAGTCTGATGTAACTTAAACCTTGTCTAATACAAGTCTGAGCAGGACAAAATTAATTAAAAAAAATGTTTCATGAACCAATTGCCTGGATTTAATAAATAAGAAGTGAAATATAGCAGACAATATAATCAGGACACGGAGGTGCAGACGCGTGAACTGGAGCATGTCTCATAAATGAACCGAAACTCAATTTGCCTCACCGACCTGAAAACGTATAGAAAGCTTGAAATGTCGATAATAAATGGGCTACTCTCTGCTTATGTAGGCTAATCCGTATGAAGTGTGCATTTATCTCTATAAGCACGTTCACTACATGCGAAGAGGGCGTCAACATCGCCAACTGTATCTTTGTAGTTTATTAATAAACAATTAAAATTTATCATGCTGCACAAACATTACTTTTGCCTGTTCTTTGTGGCAAGCTTTATGCATGCGCTTCATATGCGGAATATAGGCAATATAGCCTATTATGATGATGCTCATTATGGATTAGAATTGTTGTAGAAATTTTAATAGTCAACAGATATCATAAGAGAGAGAACCTATTCAATGTGTAAAAGTATATGTGTGTACGTGCTTGTGCGTGACGTTTCAGGAACATATGGGACAGGACCTCTGACCTTAGGGACGGTCAGTTTTGGCCAGTTTATTTCAGTACCAGTTTGTGTCCTTAAGTAGAAACTGAACAGCAGTGGGGACCTTCTGAGTGGGTGAAAGGAAAAGAGTATAAAGGCTGTCTCATGTCTTCCTGGTGTGCGTCACTCACTTCACAGGCTAACTGCTGTGTTGGCGACTGGGCCTATTCTTGCAAGAATAAATACTTCTTTTTATTAATTTGACTCTGAGTGTCTCTTACGCAGTGATGATGTTTAACAGAATTTTTGCCACAACAGAATTTTCTCCCATATATACTGTATTTAAGTAATTAAATTAATATAAATATGCGATTAGACTAATGGCTTAAATTAACTACTACTAGTCGACTAGAAAAAAACTTTAGTCGTGCACGGGCAGCCCAACTTATTTCACATATTTTCTAACCAGCATGTGTTGTGGCAAATCCAAGATCTTTGCTGCAGGTCTTTAAAGTCTGGGTCAGGTCTCAAAGAAATCTGTCAGAGTCGAAGTTTCAGGTCTCAAGAGAATTAACTTTATTGACAAGCAACAAAGTGAGATGCCAGCTGGCCATCTGATTCTACAATGGCCAGTGGTCATGTTTTATATCTTTTTCTTATCACTTGGTTCCCAATGAGCACCCTCATATCTATCTCTTCTTCTCTCTCTTGCAACAGTGTTTTTCTCCCACAGTATTCTGACACCTGCATTGATATCTTATTTTTATTGGTGGCAAACCTTCGTGGATGCATTTTTTTAAAAGATGATTTCATACATGGGTTTTTTGGTACTTTCCTGTCCTCACATACCCTACCCTTTCGTCTAGTTTCTTTTCTGTCCTCACATACCCTACCCTGTCCTCACATATCCTACCCTTGTTGGAGAATTCTATCTGTCTCATACATGGATCTAAAATAAAATGCTGTAACTAGATTTAAGGGTATGTAAGGACAATGAAGTCAAAACCAGGTCAAAAGGGAATATGAGGAGAGAGGGTGAGAAGACATAAGAAAAGATCAAAAGGGTGTAGTGGCAAAAACATTGTTGGGTTTTTCCTGTAACCCCCTGTTATTGTTTCCAACCACCTGGAGAATGCGAGTACCGGGTCAGACTCACAGCCCGAATCCAAGAAAATCGAAGAGTGTTGTTGCTTGAATGTTTGTGGATATTTATTGCAAATAAATATAAATGTAAATGTCTTTAAGCATTCCTTTGTAGCGCTTGGCGTTCAGCTTTCTCAAACAGGCCAAGCTTCAGTAGCGCAGATCCATGCCGAGGATCTGTCAAAGACTGTATCAGCTGGCACGCCTTCTCCTTCTCGCGCTACACACTCCAACTTATAGGATAGCGCCCTCTCTGGCTGTAGAAGGTGTACCACTCAAATGCTATAGAAAAGACAATTATAAGTAAATTATGAAACCAAAAATAAAACTCAAATGCGGCTCCTACACACCCGCCCCTAATTGTTCTCTATAGAATCAATTATTCAAAATAAATACAAAAAAAGGAGCCAGAAATGAAATAATCTCTTAATACTTTTAGAAATATATGTATATATGTATACATTACATCCTTTATTAGTGATCTTTAAGGGGCACCGGACACTCTTCATTTTCCAGAATTCGGCACAGCTTGGTAATGGGTCTATCAAGGATTGAAGTCTGTGTCTGGAGCTTCACGGATCGGACCAGCCCCTTTTGATCAGGCTTGGTCTCTAGAACTCTTCCTAATGGCCATGACCCTCTAGGAGCAGTGGGGTCCACCACCAGAACAAGATCTCCAACATTCAGGTTCTTCTTCACCACAGTCCTTTTTTGCCTTTCCTGGAGTAGAAGAAGATATTCTTTGGTCCATCTATGCCAGAAGAGATCTGCCATGTACTGGACCTGTTTCCAGCGGCGTCTAGCATAAAGGTCTGATTTCAGAAAGATTCCAGGAGGCATAATGGGCTGAGTTTTCAGCAGGAGAAGGTGGTTTGGGGTCAGTTGTTTAGAATAGCCTCTACTTCACAGAATAGAGTTTGAAGACCCTCGTCACCGATGGACTGTTGATGGAGTGTGGAGTACAGCACATAACGAACAGATCTTATAAGACTTTCCCAGACTCCGCCATGGTGCGATGCAGCTGGTGGGTTGAAACTCCACTCGATTCCATCAGGAAGCAGGGCATCCTGGATCTTCAACTTGTCCACAGTCATCAGAGCTTTCTTGAGCTCCCCTTGAGCACCCACCAAGTTCGTTCCGTTGTCAGATCTGATGTGCTTAATCTGCCCCCTTCTGCAAACAAATCTCCTCAAAGCGTGAATGCATGAGTCAGTGTCTAATGAGAAAGCTACTTCCAAATGAACAGCTCTGCTAGACATACATGTAAACAGAACTCCATAACTTTTGATGGTGCTTCTTCCTCGCCTCACTTCAATCGGACCAAAAATAGTCCAATCCGACATTGTTAAAGGGAGGGAGGTCAGGTAGGATTCTTTCCAGCGGCAAATCTGCCATTTTTTGCTCACCTGCTTTGCCCTTCACACGTCGACACATGGCACATCTTGAGAGCACCTTTCTTGCTAAGGAGTTGGCCTTAATAATCCAATACTTCTTACGGAGCTCTGAGAGCATGTGGTTCCTACCACTGTGACCACAGCGTTCATGAATGTGTCTTAAAAGAAGAATTGAAATGTGTGAATCTTTGGGCAAGATACAGGGATGTTTAGTTTCATCAGGCATGGCAGATTTATGCATCCGACCACCTACTCTTAAGATGCCTTCATCTAGCACAGGATCAAGCCTACAGATCCTGCTGCTCCTTTTCACTTTAGGTGTGGTCATTTGCAGTGTTTTAATTTCATTTGGAAATGCTTGCCTCTGAACATAAGAGATAACTGACCTTTCTGCCTGTAAGAGATCTTCCACTGTGAGGAGCTGTCCATCGGGTTTGGTCTTGAAAACCTCAAGTTTTAGGCTCCCCTTTTTGCTGTGGGAGCGGGTAGTGACTTGAGAGGATGGGAAGCCCTTTTGTTTTTTGACTCTCAGTATCAAGGCCTTTTTCAGTTTGATGTACCATGCCGCTGCTTTAATTAGCTTAATCCAATTTGAAAAGTATGAAATAAGCTGGTTTGTGGGTGGTTCAGTGTTTACCACTGTTGTAAACACAGTAGTGTTTCTCCTGACCTCTGGATCATCCTGTAACACTGAGCCCAATGCCTCCACCTCTAACCAACTTTCCTCAGGTTTCCATAGGAACTCTGGACCATTTATCCATCTCCTTTGTTCCATGAATTTACCTGAACTTAATCCTCTCGAGGAATCGTCCGCTGGATTGTCTTTACTTCTTGCGTATCTCCACTGAGACAGCTCCGAGTTATCCCGAATCAGAGAGACCCTGTTGGTTACATATGTTTTAAATCTTGCAGTGTCACTTCTAATGTACTTAAGTACAGTTTGGCTGTCAGTCCAGAAAACGGAGGGCTTTAAGGGTAGATGTAGTTCCCTCCTTAGCATTTTGTCCACTTTTACCAACAATGCTGCAGCGGCCAGCTCCAGACGTGGTACTGTGGTGTTCTTTAAAGGAAGGAGTCTGGACTTTCCCATGAGAAAAGTGACATGTATACTGTCCTGTTCATTAGCTTATCTAATGTAGCTCACTGAGCCATAGCCATTCTCACTGGCATCAGCAAAGTGGTGTAGTTCTGCGCACTTTGCTGTTCCATAGCCTTTTGGTTTCAAACAACGTGCAACCCTGAAGCTTTTTATTCTCTCTAAACTGTTTGTCCATCCTTCCCACCTGTCTATTACAGCTTGGGGCAAAGGTTCGTCCCATCCAAAGCCTCTCTGGCAGAGCTCCTGTAGCAACTGCTTGGCTGGGAGAATGAGAGGAGCAAGAAAACCGAGGGGATCAAAAATGGAACTTACAACAGAAAGTATGCCTCTGTGGGTATGTGGCTTCTGGCTTAAATTTATGTTTAACTGGAAATGGTCAGAGTCCACACACCACTGCAATCCCAGGGCTCTTTCCATTGGTAGGCTGTCTTTGTCAAGATCCAGTGTTTTGATTTCTTTTGCCTATTTTTCTTTTGGAATGGATGCTAGAACTACCCGATTATTGCTGACCCATTGAGTCAGCTGGAATCCACCTTTGTAGCATAGTGCAGTGAGGTCTTTTACTAGCTGGATGGCTTCAGACTCTTCAACCACGGATTTAACACAATCATCCACATAGAAGTTGTGCCAGATAGTTTCAGCTACATGGAGGGGAAAACAGCTTTCATTGTCATCAGCAGTTTTTCGTAATGCAAAACTTGCACAACTTGGGGAGGACACTGCACCAAATATGTGCACAAGCATACGGTATTCCTTTGGGTTTTGACTGGTGTCACCCTGTGGCCACCACAGAAAGCGCAAGTAGTCCACACCTGATTTCTCAACTCCCACCTGATGGAACATTGACTTAACGTCAGCCATAATTCCAATGGGTTCCTTACAGAATCTCCAAATGACTCCGACAAGAGAATTAGTCAGATCAGGACCCTGTAGTAGCTCTGTGTTGAGGGATACACCTCTGTAAGTAGCTGCACAATCAAACACCACTCTAAGTTTCTTCTTTTTGGGGTGATATACTCCGTGATGTGGTATGTACCTTACCTTTCCAGGTGCCTGTGTGAGTTCTTCCTCTGGGACCTCCTCTGCATAATGATTTTCAAAGATGTCATTGTTAAGGCAGCATATTCTTGCTTGTATTGCTCATCTTTTTTCATTTTCCTTTTCAGAGTTTGGAGGCGCTGTTCTGCAATTTGGCGATTGTTAGGCATGCAGACAATAGTTTTTCTAAAGGGCAACTTCAAATAGTAATGTCCATCTTGTAAGACTGCCTCATTGGCTATCTCTACAAACCTTCTGTCCTCAACTGACATTTCGGTCTTCTCCTCAGATGCTACCTCACTGAAATCCTGTTTATAGTGTAAGATCAGAAGTTGTTCTAGATTTGTAACTGATATCCTATTCACCGTCACATTCTTTGCACTGCCGTCAGCACTTCTCAGTGGCCCGTTTACAACCCACCCCAATAAGGTTCTAACTGCGTAGGGGCCCCCACCTTGACTATTAACAACCTCCCATGGTTCTATGCACTTTGGAGCATTTGTGCCAATCAGCAGCTCCACCTTTGAATTAATGCTGGGAAGTTTGACTCGACTTAGATACTTCCATTGTGCTAAGTCTTTTTGCTTGGGAATGCTGTTTGTGGTAACTGGCACTTCTTTTTGAGTGAAGAGATCAGGAAAAGGTAAGAAGTTATTGTTGTCCAGTGCTGAAACTTCAATTTTAGAGACAACATAAGTTGGAACAGTTTTTTCTTGATTCATTGTGCGTAGAAGAATGTGTGTTTTTCTTCCCTTCAGATTGAGCCGAAACATAAGATCCTCGGAGCAGAAGGTGGCTGAGGATCCCGGGTCCAGGAGAGCATACACCTGTAAGACTTGGCTGCCCTTTGCTGCCTTAACCTGAACTGGGACAATGGACAGCACATTCTCTTGGTCTCCGGCCCCTATATGACCACATAATCCTGCTGATGCATTGCCTGTATCATCAGAGGAACTTTATGCCCTTTTGATAATACTATCTTTGGCCTCAATATGTAGGACACTAGGGTGAGCTTGCTTACATACCTTACAGCTGAGGCGCCTTTTGCAGTCTCTGCTAATATGGCCCGTGGAGAGACATCCAAAGCATATGCCTTTGGTCTTTATAAAACTTAGCTTGTCTCTATGTGTTATCTTTAAAAAGTCTTTACACATGTCCAATGTGTGTCTTGAGCTACAGAAGGGGCAAGAAAGATCAAACTTTTGCTTTTGGGCAATAGCTATACTAGTGGCAAAACTACTGCCAGATGACTTTGAGGCCTGTGGTTTGACTGGGGACCTAGCTTTTCTTCTCCTAACCGGATGATCTTGAAGATCACCAAATATTGGATCAGCTGCTATGCGAGCTTGTTCTTCAATAAAGCAGACTAGATCTAAAATCCTTACCCTACGACTACGTTGTTCTTGCAGCTCATAAGCCTTGTTACGCCATCTCGCCCGAAGCTTGTATGGTAGCTTGAGCACAATGCTTCTCATATTGGATACTGTTTCCAGCTCCTCCATATATTCTGTTTCCCCCATAGCATTGCAGCAGCTCCTAAGGAACATGGCATAATCCTGTAGCGATTTAAAATCTTCCGATTTTATTTGAGACCAGGATAGGGCTTTTTCCAAGTAAGCACAAGAGATCTTGTATTCGTTTCCAAAATTTTCCTTTAGCAACTCCTTTGCTCTCTTGTTGCCTCTATCTTGTGATAAGTACTCACAACTCTTGACTAGCCTTTGTGCTAGGCCTCTTGTATATTGAATAAGAAACTGCAATCTATCTTTATTGTTATCGGTTTTGCTTTCAACCATATTTTCAAAGGAGTGAATGAACGACTTGTACTCAAGAACTTGTCCATCAAAGAGTGGAATGCTACCTTGTGGTAGTGTAGACAGAAGTTGCTGTTTCATAAGAATCCTTGTTAATTCACTCTGCTTTTCCAGAATTTTAATTATGTGGCTTTCCTGTGCTGAACTGGGTGCAGGAATTTGCAAGTCAGGTCTGCTGTGATATGTACTTGGGGCTACTGTTGTAGGAAATTGAACCTGAACACCTGGCCTGGTTTTAACTACTGGGGACATCCTTTCATGGAAATAAAGTGGGCTATCAAGCTTTTTATCCAATGATACATTTGTCACTGTTGATTTTGTCTTCACTTCATCTGCTTCTGCACCCAACAAAGGCATCTGAACTGTGACATCAGAGCGGGCAGGTTTATTCATTTCTATAGCTTCTTTCAGATAATTAATTTTTGCAGTAGTGGCTTCAATTTCAGAATGCAACTCTAAAGTTTCTCTCTTTTTTCTTAGACTATGCTCCTACTCCTCAATTGCATGCCTTTCTTGCAGCTTTGCAGCTTTAGCCATGAAAGCTACTCTCTCTGCTTCTGCACTGATGCGCAATGACACAGACGATCCACGTGATCTAAATGATTGCGTATCAGTATCAGTATCACAATCACCTACTTGGGTGACAGAAGAGGTGGCTTCACCTATGGCTTGGGAACCTGGGTTTTCTATAGCTGAAATCCAATTTTCAACGTTAGACATAAAAGCCGTTATCTGTACATATCTAGGCTGATACCATGTTTCGTGGTCTTCTTGATTTGCTTCCTCATCCAACATTTCACTATAGGAGGCATGCACGGCTTTGAACTCTTCAAGAAATTCATTAAACTTAATCATGTTTTTTTTAACTTCATCCAGAAATTCCGGACTAGTCATTAAATCATTCACAATGTTCATTCTCCGTGTTACATGTGACATTTTTCTTCCTCTAGACGAGCGAAATTGCGCAACAGTTTAATTCATGTCTTTACCAGGAGTTATTTCTTCCTCGTTAGAATCAGCCATTATTCTCCAAAAAAAACAACTTTCCCAAATATCTCAGAAAGTATTTATCTTACTTCAATCAATGCCAAAGTTCTCAAAAAATGTAGAAAGCAGTTTGTATTCTTTCCAAATATCAACATCTCGTTGCATTTCATTCGTTCCAATTTGGCTGTGTTTTCATCACGACAAACTGCTTTTCACCCCTCTTAATTACTTCTCACAGTTCACCAACTCAAAAATCTGCGGTGAGATTGGGTTCCATATTCTTTAAAAATTATACACTTTGAAAGCACATACCTCAGTCAAAGTGTTCCTTTGTTTGGCTTGCCACCCATAGACTGATGTTTGCTTCTTCTTCCTCACGTAGTTTCAACATAAATCCTTTTTTGATAAATTCACAGCAAGTCTTTGACGAAATGTAGTGGCAAAAACACGCTTTCTCCTTCTCTCATGCGCTACACACTCCAACTTATAGGATAGCGCCCTCTCTGGCTGTAGAAGGTGTACCACTCAAATGCAATAGAAAAGACAATTATAAGTAAATTATGAAACCAAAAATAAAACTCAAATGCGGCTCCTACAAAGGGTATGAGAAGAAAATATGCCTGACATGAGATGCGTCAAAGGTTATGTGAAGACAGCAATAAAAAAGTACCTAAAAATCCTGTATGAAGTCATTTTTTTAAAAACGCATGCGCTAACGACTTGCCACAATTAAAAATAAACCATTGGTGCAGGTGTTTTTAATCGTGGCGAAGTGATGAGGAGGAGCAAAGAGAAAGAGATAACAAGATGAGCGCTAATTTGGTACCAAAGGATTAGGGAAAGGTGTAAGACTTGTGCACTGGCCATTGTAAGATCAGATGCTTAGCTAACATCTCACTTTGTTGAACTGCTCAATAAAGTTAATTCTTCTGAGACCTGAAACTTCGACTCTGAAAGATTTCTTGAGACCTGAACCAGATATTGAAGGCCTGATTTGAAGACTTTGAATTTGCCACAACACCCTTTGGCCTAGTTTCGAGGCTTCATTACGTAACTGTTTCGAAACACTTCAAAATTTCAAAATGTTTTTTTATATATATATTATTTCATTGTGTTTTTCTCTGTGTTCACTGTCAGAAATGCTTCAGACTGTGCGTGAAAATTTGATGTGAATCCAGGTTCTGTTGTTGATCTGTTCTGCTTGCTGCTGTTTGCACGTTAAAATAAACCCGTGATTATTTTTTATTTTTAATGGGTAATAGACACTCGTTCATTTTATTTTTATTTAATGCCAATTCAATATTATAATTTTATCAGTTAACGGTTAATAATCGGATAACGAGCGGCGGTTTTCGGTCGGTAAAATTAACTGAAATGAGCATCCCTAATCCTTATGCATCGCTTTCTGCCAGGACTTTTACAGGCTTTTCCCAAATCACTGAAGCATCCATCCATCCTTCAACACCTTGGTTCTCTGAGCTCCTCTGTCCAGTCGAGCATCAGAAATCTAGGTGTCTGGTTTGACCAGTCAGTGTCTTTGGACTGCCATTCTAGACTTTTGGTCGGAAATTGTTTTTATCATCTTAGAAATATTGCAAAATTGAGGGCAATTTTATCGGACTCTGATCTCGAGATGGTTATCCATGCTTTTATCTCTTCACGTTTAGATTACTGTAACTTTCTTTTTACTTTTTGTAACAAATGTACTCTAAATCGTCTTCAAATGGTTCAAAATGCTGCGGCAAGGCCTTTAACAAGATCTGGCAGAAGGACACACATCACACCCTACACTGGCTACCCATCCAATTTTGTATTGATTTTAAAATATTAGTTTTAACTTTTAGAGCTTTACATGGTCAGGCAGGCCCCACAATACATTGCTGATTTGTTATGCACATACTCCCTAGGCCGTGCACTTCTTCGATCCTCAGGCCAGAGTCTGTTAATGGTCCCAAAGACTCTCTATAAAACCCCGCAAGACCTGTCCTTTCAGGCTGTAGCCCCCAGACTGTGGAACACCTTGCCTTTGTTCCTTTGTGTGGACGACTCCGTGTGGTCGATTCTTTTAAAAAGCATCTCAAGACACTGTTATTTAAACAAGCTTTTAGTTGACTGGGTTTTATTTTGGGCTTTTTAAATGTGTTAATTTGTATTGATTGTATACTGTTTTATTATTGTGGTTGCACTTTGTAAAGCACTTTGTGGTTGCACTTGTGTAAAGCACAAAATAATAGCGTGGTTTCATTCCGCTTTCATTACACTTGCCATTTGATGTTGTGGTCGTGCCAGCGCGCGCGCATTTGAATGGAAATATTGAGCGCTATATCGAACATTTTTTATATCGTTACCGACAATGGTGTACCCTTGATAAATACTGATACCGTTTTATCGCCCAGCCCTAATACCTCGCCTCTCCATGCGACCCTGAAGGACCTACCTGTGAGATGGGTCTCAAACCAGAGGAGGGAAGTTCCAGTGATGCCCAGTGATGAGAGGGTGGACAGAAGGATCTGATGATTCACAGTGTCTAAGGCAGCAGACAGATCCAGGAGAATTAGGCTACACGTCCACTGACACGTCCGATTCGCGAACTAATGACTCTTTTGAACCGATTCACTTTAATGAATTGTTAAAACAACTGATCTGTCTAATACTGAACTCACCAGAAGTCTGAATCAGTGTAACAAATTGGTAACACTTTACAATAATGTTCTATTTATTAAACTCTAGATAACTACATTAGTTAACATTTACTATTAATAAACTTCACTTCAACAGCATTGTTAATGTTAATTTCAATATCTAATAGCCTTATTACGATCCATCTAGGCTAAATCGTAACAAAAAAAAGAATATGACTCCCACGCCCAGTCGTCAGACCAAAAGAAAAACCAATGAGCCCAAAATTCAGGAAAAAACGATAAACGTTTTTATTAGGTCAACCCTACAAGACACCATCACTGAGAAATAAAAAAACATAATCTAAATCAGGTACAAATAATGGTCTGACGGCTGGAGAGGAGACAGGAGAAGTGCAACCGGCCCGGAATCGCAACAGCTCGACTTCAAAGGGCGGAAGCTGGAGTTTTAAACCCACGCCAATTAAAGGGGTGGAGCCATCCCACAGCTGATCCTGCTTAGAGCAAACAGAAATAACAGACAAGAAACACAGAAATAACAAGAAATACATAATTCCGTAACAAGCCTGTAGACATTATTGAAATCAAAACTTGTATTTGTTAACACAGTGGTGTCATTTTTGCTTAATGTAGACTTTTATAATTATATCAGCTCTTTAAAGGTGCCAGAGTGGTGAAATGTAGGCAGTCTTGAAATATAACCTTGACTCTACTTGGACTCGAACGCTGGAGACTCGACTCGGACTCGAACTCGAACTCAGGTAATGGTGACTCGACTCGGACTCTTCTTTGGTGACTTGGACATGGACTCTGATTCGAACACTGGGGACTCGAGACTCAACTCGACAGTTGGTGACTGGACTACAACCTGTCCCTATGTATACATTAGTGGTACATTTGCAATCCACTATCTCTCTGCTCATACATTAGTGGCACATTTGCTTCAGTTGAAACATTCCTTTCCTTGTAAAGAACTTCATTCATCATTGGAACATCTCTGCTCAGTGAACATTTCACATTGCACACATACTTATATGCAAAATATAGCTCATCCCATATCGCTCAACAGCACACATGTACAAAGATACTCTGACTTCACAAAATACATTATGAAATTAGTATGAAAATGAATAAAGAAAAATAATACTAAGAAATAACATTAAACAGTAAAATTTTAGTCTTCACCCTGAATATGGAAAAAAAATCCATTTGTGGCCTTAGAGAATACATTTTGAATCGACCACATTTAAAAAAAACGATTAATCGAAAAATCTATTTCTTTGCCCAGCCCTAAATGTGTCTCTAACGGTAAATGTGTTTCTAACAGCACACATTCAGAACAAAGTGAAATGATCTGCTGCTGATCCTGAATGGCTTGTTGAATGAGTGTTGAGGCTCATCAATATTAACAGATCTGCTGAAAACACACTTTTATTTCATGTCAATAGTTCCTGTTTTCACCTCAATTATTATGCTGATGTCTTCAGATCTCCTGTAAACTTATTTCATTGGCAGTGTTGGGGAAAGTTACTTTGAAAAGTAATGCATTACAATATTGAGTTACTCCCTTAAAAAGTAACTAATTGCGTTACTTAGTTACTTTTTAGGAAAAGTAATGCGTCATGTTACTTTTGCGTTACTTTTTCTGTCCTGGGCTTGTTTTTTTTGACAGAAAAGTTATATTTTTGGGCAAATGTAAAGGGCCCTTTCAGACCGAAATTGAAATAATAAGCCTCAGGCTGAAGGAAATGCTAATTCACGCGTGTACAGAAGACTGTGCAGCGCAAACAATATTCACAGAAGAATAGGATGCAGGAGAAGAAAGTTTAACACTTCAATAAAAACAAAAAAATCTATAGTCATTATGCTTATGGTTTAACTGATTCATCAAAGATTAGCAGCAAGTAAATTGGTCAATAAAGTGATTAAATGTAAAAAATTAAATGCATAAAAATATTTTTTTTGTTTTATTGGAGGTTTGGGTATTATTCTGATCTTGTATTTCACTGATTGTATTCATTTTGAGGAATACTGAATCTTTTTTGTGCAAGTGAGATTAGTAAATGCATGCTCACATTTGGAACTACAATAACCATCATGTTTACACACAGCATCTCTGCACTTACTCACAATTTTTCTCAACATGAAGACAGGAGAGCTGTCAGTCAATAAATGTGAAAAAGTAACTTGCGTTACTTATTTGAAAAGGTAACTCAGTTATTTTGCTGTACATTTAAAAGTAATGCATTACTAGTTACTTGAAAAAACTAATCTGATTACGTAACTTAAGTTACTTGTAATGAGTTACCCCCAACACTGTTCATTGGTGTAAACAGACTGAGAGTATTTGTTGGTTACTATATGTAGCCTGTTTATTTCTGTTTATGCTTTCACCTTTTTTTCTTACCATTATAATAATTTACATGATTTTATTCTGTTATCCATGAGCATAAAAACAAACTCAGTAACTTATATATTTTTGATTTTAGCAGATCAACTCATCACATCATTAGTGAAGCTCCTCCCACTGTAATTCATCATCAGTGAAGTTCCTCCTGCTGTAATTCTCAGATCAGCAGAGCATCAGGAAGAGCTGAAATCTGCAAAGACTGAGTTTATTAAAGAGGACAGTGAGAACATTAGTGATCCAGAACCCTGCAGAATGAAACACACTGAAGATCCTGAGGAACAAAGAGGTTTGTGTTTATTCTTCATTCATTCATGATTCTAAAGAACATTCATGTTAGAAACATTCAAGCACTTCATCACTATTAGACAAACAGTTCAACTGTGAAATGGCTGCAAAAGTTTCTGTTTTTTTTTTTTTTTTTAAACAAATGGTCAGTAAAGGGAGGTTTCATATTGATTGTCATGTTTGTAAAAATATGCACAAAATTCAGGTCAAATTTCTGGTAACACTGTTACAAATTGTAAACCATATATAAAATAAATGTAAAATAAATAAAATATTTAAATTTAGTTTGACCTGATGTTGTATAACAAATAATAATCATTCCAAAATGTACAAATTTACAATCTACTCCGCTTTACTGTAAACATATTGATAGTTTCAAGGACGTATAATTAATTTATAAAAAGACTTAAATTATTGTAATATTTTATAGCAGTTGTCTATTACATCTGGGATCATTTTTATCTCCATTCACTCTATATCTTTGAATTATTTTGATTATTTAGAAAATTAGTTTTTCTTTCATGTCAGACGTGATGGAAGTGAAGGAGGAGAGTGAAGAACTGAGTGAAGTGGAGGAGGAACATCATGTAAAACTTGGAGAAAAACCTTTGAGTCGCTCAAAGACTAAAAGTAAAATTTTAAAGAAAAGAAGAGACAAGAAATCTTTCACCTGCACTCAGTGTGGAAAGAGTTACACAAGCAAACACAATCTTGAGTTTCACATGAGAGTTCACACCGGAGAGAAGCCGTTCACATGTGATCAATGTGGGAACAGTTTCAGTCATTCATCATCCCTTAAGAGTCACATGAGGATCCATACCCGAGAGAGAAGCCTTTCACATGTGATCAGTGTGGCAAAACATTTCTTTGTCCATCAGACCTGAAGAAACACCTGAGAGTTCATACGAAGGAGAAGCCATGTTCATGTTCTGTGTGTGGAAAGAGTTTTTCACTGCTGCAATCTTTAAAAACATCAGAAAAGACACACTGGTGTGAGAGAGTACATGTGCTTTGAGTGTGAGAAGACTTTTGCTACAGCAACCAATTTAAAACAGCACCAGAAAACACTGAAAACACTGAAGAAAAACCTTACAAGTGTTCACACTGTGACAATAGATTCAGTCAATCATCAAATCTGAAAACACATGAGATGATCCACACTGGAGAGAAGCCGCACATGTGTGATCAGTGCGGAAAGAGTTTCTCTATTAAAACTCACCTGAAGCGACACATGAAGATCCACACAGTGGAGAAACCACATCACCACAGTCTGAGATCACAGTAAGTAGTTCATCTTTATGTGCTGAGAAACAAAAGCTGCTTTTCCACCTTCAGAAACGGTTCCAGTTGTGTTTCCACTTGAGCCTGGTACGGCACAATTACAAACCGTTCTCGGCCCTGAACTCTCAGCACACTTGGCTAACCGTGAACCTTGATGGAAGAATGTGTGTAGTAGTGGTGGACATTTTTATTCTTTCCAGAGATTCGTTATTTTTCAGTTCGTTCACCAAAATGATTCGTTCAGATTCATTCACTGATTCGTTTAGTGACAATTTCTTCATTTTTACATAAATACATCAGCAGGTGGCGAAAAAGACTTTTATGTGTTATGTCTTAAGTCAACGAACGAATTTACTTATAACACTAAAACTGATTTAGCTTTATTAAAATTGGGGCCTAATTTACTCATTAAATTAATAAAATAAGTCGAAAGTGGTTCAGATGACCAAAGCACAAGGTTTTCTTGCATAATTAACATTTTAATTGTTTGGTCAGACATTTACACATTCTTAAATCTGGGATTATGTTAAACGTTGAGTTATGTTCTGTGTTAAATATTAATATATAAACAATCGTATGTGCATATATGTGTACCTATAATTGCGCTTTGCATCCGCTTTCTGCCGATTGACTGATTGAATGAGATTGACTCGCATGCTAAATGCGAAAAACCTACCCAGTACACTCTCATTCATTTCATTCACGATTGAAATGTACCAGTTCGTTCAATTCATTCAAGAAATGAGATCTCTCTCTCGTTCAGACTCTAAACAGAGCAATCTCATTCAGTGATGGGCGTATTCGTTCAGTAGATCCAACCAATCACATGCCCTTCACAGCCTGAACTGAAATGCTATTTGCTGACCTAACCAATACTGTTATATTTTTTTGTTAGTTTTACAGTTTTTAGAGAAGTGCATTACATTAATCAAACGTAAGGAATTCATTTTTGATAAATAATACAAAATCAACAAAACACCAGTGCTTACAGTACTGTACAGTAGTCAAGGAAATTGTTCAAAGTGCAAAATACTACAAAACTACAAAAAAAGTCTTAAACATAAAAATAAAATATAAGAAAAGCAGGTAAAGAGTATAGTTAAATCAAGTAAACAGTCAAATGCCCCCCCCCCCCCCCCCCCCGCCCACTTAGCTCAAACCAAATAAAAAATGACAATGTTAATTAGTCTTTGTTACATTTAACCATCAGCTTGCGTGATAAAGCGGTTTTCATTACAATGCTAAAGTGTAAATTTCTTTCTTTGATGCAAATATGCCAACTACACAAGTCTAGCTCTATCTGTTGCCATCATTATCGTTAAAACAACTGGTTCTTTTCATTCACGAACGACATGTCCTGGTTTGTTTAATTCGTTCGCGAACGAGAAGATCTCTCACGCTCAGACTCAAAAGCAACTCAGTCATGGTCAGTGAAGGGCGTATTCGTTCACAACATTCAACAAATCACATGCTCCGTCACATCTCATACTTGAAGGCTATTGGCTTGAGGTTTCGTCATTATTTGATAGGATGAAAAAGTCCACAGAGCTACCCGGTTCTCTGAGCTGCACATGCGCTGTTAATAGGATTTCAGTGAACGAGAAATATGAGTCAATGGATTACGTTCACAAGAACGATTCGTTCACCTAAAAGATTCTTTCAAAAAGAACGATTTGTTCACGAATGTAAGAACAAATAGATATAGGTATAACAGAACATAGCAGTTTATTAAGCACCCCCTGAAAAGCTGTGTATATATTTGTTTACTGTTAGTTGTAATGAGTGTTTTGTGTAATTTGCTGTGTATGTTGATGATAATACAAGGGTGTGAGAGAGTTTATGGATCAGACTTGCCCATCATTCGGACTGGGTTCGCTACAACAGGCTTGTATTAATAGAGGATAAAAGCAGATACATTATAACGGTAATTAAACTAAACTATACCGGTACTATCTCCATACAGCATATATTCTCTGGCTCTGTGGGCATGTCCGACTCCGGGTCGAAATGAACACCGCTACTGAGATTTTCTGTTTTGATTTTATCATTCTGTGAGATGAGATTGTCCTGACTCTGCGCAAGCTCGTTAGGCTCCGCCTCTCTGTGCCGGCAGCAGCTGCTCATTTGCATTTAAAGGGACTCACACCAGGGGCGATTCTAGGGTGAGAGCTTTAGGGGTGCTGAGCACCCAATGAGCCCCACTGCCACCACCCACCCTCTTTTCACACAAAAACAAAAAATATGTCTATTGAAAAATAACTTTATCATTTTAACATTGGTCCCAAACTTTTTTTTTAGACCTTTTCAGAACACCAGCTTAATTGTGAGAGTTCACAGACAGCCCCCTGTAACAAACACAAAACCTTCTTCACTCAGCTGGTTTTCCTGACCGTTAACTCCATGCGCCTCCTTTTGTATCAGCAGTCATCAGATTGGCTAGATTAGATTAAACTTAATTGTCATTGAACAAAGTAACAGGTACTTCTTGGACAACAAAATGTAATTCATCTTCTGTAAATTATTTACAAATGGCCATCTCTAACATATCTGGTTGCACGCCTGTCTGAACTTTCATAAACCAATATAAGTCATCAATAAATAATAATAAAACTAGCTTCACATCAAGAGCAAAAAAAAAAAAGAACATTAAACTTTATTTTATTGTCTAGTTTGACAGTCAGCCACAACTGAAAAACACAAACTAAAACTCTTCAGAAACAGCCTTAGATGAACTGAAGATAAAAGACATTAACTTTCTCAAGATCTGATTAAACAACTCCACAAACAGCACTACCAGCTTCACTTATTACTAACCAGACTGACTTTATTTCTGTCACGTCTACAGAAGATCTTATAGAGAATTAACAGAGGTTTAGATGTTGATGTCTTATTGAAAATGTTTAGTTTGAGCTTTCCATCATGGAGATCAGTGTTTGCTTTAGTTGGGCTCTTGACTTTTCATTAAACTTAACTTTCATTAAATTGCGGCTTTATCAGCGATTGCAGGTGTTTATGGAGAATTCTGCATTGATAAAGCAGATCAACATGTCTGTTTTCATAACAGATGGACTGCAGTTAAACTGGTTGATCAACTGCTTTTATTGCTCTTGCTTTTACTGCTCTTTTTTCTTTCATTTTAGACCTGATGGAAGTGAAGGAGGAGAGTGAAGAACTGAGTGAAATGGAGGAGGAACATCATGTCAAACCTGGGGAAAAACCTCAAAGTCTAAGACATTTTTAAAGAAAAGAAGAGCAAGAAATCTTTCACCTGCACTGTGTGGAAATAGTTTCACAAACAAACAGCGTCACATGAGAGAATATATTGAATAATACATAAGGAATTGTATTTTTCATATATTAAAAAAATATATATGTGGCAATATATTTACTAATTTATCATAATGTATGTAATTTTATATTCAGTAATACACTTCATAATATATAGATGTATATGTGATCAGATATTGTACTGCATGATGCACAATGACCCCAAAAACTAAAATAATAGAGCATGAAACACTAACAGATCTCCCCCTATATTAATATTGAGAAAAACACATTAAATAACACTTAATTTTACTTTTAACACTTAAAACAGATTTGCTCTCCTTTAACAGTCAGAAGCAAAGCATGCTGGGAACTTGAAATCTGTTGTGGGTGTGTGAACATACATTAACATTTATATGGAAACATGTATGTGAAATATATGTATTCATTTACATTTATTCATTTAGCAGACACTTTTATCCAAAGCGACTTACAAGTGAGAACAATAGAAGCAGTTAAACTAACAGTAGGACCACAAAATGTAAGTGCTATAACCTTTCTCAGTCTAATCTAACGAAGAACCCGTAAAGGTGTTTTTTTTTTTTTTTTTTAAATAGAAAGGAAGAGAAAAGTGTTAGTATTACTGGAACAAGTGCTGCCGAAAGAAATGCGTATTCAACCGTTTCTTGAAGATGGCTACGGACTCCGCAGCTCTGGTTGAGTTGGGTAGGTCATTCCACCAGCGGGGAACAGTCATGGTAAAGGTCTGAGAAAGAGATGTTGTGCCTCTTTGACATGGCACTAGAAGACGATGTTCGCTTGCAGAGCGCAAGTTTCTGGATGGCACATAAGTCTGAAGTTTAGGTAAAAGGGAGCAGAGCCAGTGGTTGTTCTATAGGCAAGCGTCATTGACTTGAATTTGATGCGAGCTGCAACTGGCCACCAGTTCAATTTTGTGAGGAGAGGAGTTACGTGTGCTCTCTTCGGCTCGTTAAAGAGCACTCTAGCTGCAGCATTTTGGATTAGCTGCAGAGGTTTGATCGAGCAAGCTGGAAGACCAGCCAGAAGAGCCTTACAATAGTCCAGTCTGGATAGAACAAGCGCTTGAACAAGGAGTGGTGTAGCATGCTCTGATTGGAAGCGCCTGATCCTCCTAATGTTGTACAAGGCAAATCTGCAGGACCGGGCAGTTCTAGTAATGTGGTCTGTGAAGTTCAATTGATCATCAATAACAACTCCAAGGTTCCTGGCTGACCTTGAGGGGGTTATGGATGACAGACCTAGCTGAATAGTGAAGTTGTGATGAAGTGTTGGTTTGGCCGGGACCACAAGTAGCTCTGTCTTCGCAAGATTTAGTTGAAGGTGGTGTTCCTTCATCCAGCCAGAGATGTCTGTCAGGCAGGCTGAGATGCGAGCAGCTACACAATACACAATAAACGATAAAACCTTGTGCATATTACAATGCTATTTTAGTCTTCATTTATAAATATTTTATATGTATTAATATATAGCCATACATGGTCAATGCATATATTGCAGTATATTGAAAAATATAAGCACTTCCCATACATGGAAATGTATAATGTAATATATATATTTTTGCTGCATATTTGCATGTTTTTCTTCTGCCATAATTGCATACAACACTCTCAGACAATAAAGTACATAATTGTACCTTTAGGGAATTCTAAAAAGTTGTTCTAATAAAACAAAATCTTTCTTTTAGGCACACACAGACATCAAGATTCAGTGTATGAGTCTCAACAATGGTGACAGCAATTTCCTTTCCCTAATTGAATATTCTAAGACAATTCAGATCATAATTTATTCATACCGCAATGCATGATGGGAGCCATGAATGAGTTTTGATTGGTGGCACCCAGAATGCACTGCAACATGCTTTATTATTGTCACCATTGTTGAGAATCACAGGCTGATTATTGATGTCAGTGTGTCTAAATACAAGACATATACTTTAACACTAAATAAAGAACAACTTTTAATAAATATTATGGACTATATTAAAAATGCTGAAAACCATTTACTGTAGAATTACAGACTGCTGTAATCAACAAAGTAATAACTCTCTTAATGCCATTTGTGATTCAGATACAACAGCCAAACTAAATCTAAAATTAACAGTTTAAGAGTCAAGAGCCCAACTAAAGCACACACCCTCTGGATGTAAGAAGTTTTTACTTAACATAAATGGTTTGTGTTTAGACAACACGTTAGGATTTTGTACTGTTAAGTTGAGACATAATTACATACACCTTAATAGAAAAAAACATTTCAAGTCAAAAAACACAATTATTATAAGTAAGCTAAATATAAATATATTATGTAAAGTGCACAACCTTCCTAGTTCATTTTTTGTGTAAACTGAAAATGTTGAAATGCTGTCCAACTTAATCAACAATAATTGAGCACTTTGATAATGTATTGTCATTCTTTTCAACACTGTAGCATGATGGCCACTTAATACTGTCACCTCACACACTCAAAAAAATGAACTAGGAAGGTATTGTTACGGACAATGGTACACAGTTCACCTCAGCTGCCTTCGCTGAGTTTTTGAAGGAACGAGATATTAAACACATCCGTACATCTGTGTACTATCCTGAATCTAACGGTTCTGTTGAAAGATTTCACTGTGCACTGAAAGGTTGTATCCAGACAGCCATTCAACACTCACAACCATGGATCAAAGCTGTTACAGAGTGGCTCCAGGTGTACCGTGCAACCCCTCACGCTACTACGGGTGTGTCACCATATGAGCTCTTATATGGGAGGAAGATGCAAACCAAGCTTAACATCCTGCCTTTACAGGGGAGGGTAAATGTGATCTCTTTGCAACACTACACATGCTGTGAAAGTCTCGCGTATGAGACGTAAGCCTGTTTGGCACAAGGACTATGAGATACACTAAACAGGACTGTTTACATCCAAGTTGCGCAAGTGTAGCTAAAAAAAAAACTGTTCTGAGAGAGTTAACCACGTCTTGGTTTATAATAGTGTTTGAAGTAACAGTAAAGAAAGGTTATTAATATGTTCCAATGTCAACTGACTGCTTATGCTGACTGTTCATGTATTATGTCGTGAGTTAGGTAACAGATATGTCCCTGTTTTATATACATTTAACATAATATACGGACTGTTTCTGAATAGTTGTCTAGGTTGTCACTACTTTATTCAGAGTACATGTTTCCTTCAAGTTGGGTTAAGAACAATGTTTTTACAAAGAGGGGAAATGTTGTGTCCCATACTGTAATTCATAATGCTACCTTTAGAGACGCTGTGTTGTAAGAGGATAGAGGAGTGGGTGGAAGAAGAAGGACATTCTCTGTTAGACATGTGAAGTTACGGTCAAACACATGTGGAGTTAAGATGGAAATAAAGGCGAGTCATTGAAGATATACGGTGTCGTGCTTACTACTCACCCAGAACATAACACCTGACTTGAGAAAAAGAAAGTATTAAACTATAGTTTAACTGCACTATAGGCTGAGTCCTAGTTTACCTTACATGTGCACTTTGTAATTTTATTTTGTATTGCCCTGTTTTAATCCCTTAGAAAGGGCTGTTTGTGTGACAAAATATTTTTTCACCCTTTTATTGATGGACAGTGTTACATTGTGTAAAGATTATATGTTCAAGTGTGAATATTAGTGTGAAACTGAACACAACAGTATATGCCAATGTTGTTTTCAATAAAAAAAACATTTGCACAAAACAAGATAATCCACTTTTCCATGTTGATAAGAGCATTAAAATGAGAAAAAATAATGGGCCAAAAAGAAATCAAGGGACATTTAGAATAGATAAAAATGTGCGATTAATTACGAGTTAATTATGACATCAATGCGATTAATCACAATTAAAAATTTTAATCGTTTGACAGCACTACTTTTAAGGTTTTTCTCCAGTGTGGATTCTCCAATGTCTTTTCAGAGATGCTAACTGACTGAATCTCTTGTCGCAGTGTGAACACTTGTAAGGTTTTTCTCCAGTGTGAATTCTCTGGTGCAGTTTTAAACTGTGTGCTGTAGTAAAAGTCTTCTCACACTCAAAGCACATGTACTGTCTCACACCAGTATGAGTTTTCTCATGTTTATATAAATATGGCAGCTGTGAAAAACTCTTTCCACACACAGAACATGAATGCGGCTTCTCCTTCGTATGAACTCTCAGGTGCGTCTTCAGACTTGATGCCAAAATAAACTGTTTGCCGCATTGATCACATGTGAATGGCTTCTCTCCGGCGTGGATCCTCATGTGAACATTAAGGGATGATGAATCTGCATAACTCTTTCCACACTGAATACATGAGTACGGCTTTTCTCCAGTGTGGATCCTCATGTGTCTCTTAAGGTATGGTTTTTGTGTGAAGCTCATCCCACACTGATCACATGTGAACGGCTTTTCTCCAGTATGAACTCTCATGTGAAGCTTAAGATGTTGTTTGTTTGAGAATCTCTTTTCACACTGTTCACACATGAATGGTTTCTCTCCAGTGTGGATTCTCGTGTGAAGGTCAAGGCTTCGTTTTTCTGAGAAACTCTTTTCGCACTGATCACATGCATATGGCTTTTCTCCAGTGTGGATTCTCATGTGTCTCTCAAGGGCTAAAGACTTCATGAAACCTTTCCCACATTGATCACATGTGAACGGTCTCTCTCCAGTGTGAACTCTCATATGAATCTCAAGACTTGATTTGGTTGTGAAACTGTTTCCACACTGAGTGCAAGTGAAAGATTTCTTGGCTCTTGTTTTCCTTAAAAAATTATTTTTAGTCTTTGAGCGACTCAAAGGTTTTTCTCCAGGTTTGACATGATGTTCCTCCTCCACTTCACTCAGTTCTTCACTCTCCTCCTTCACTTCACTCAGTTCCTCACTCTCCTCCTCCACTTCACTCAGTTCTTCACTCTCCTCCTTCACTTCACTCAGTTCCTCACTCTCCTCGCTCTGTTCCATTAGGCCTGAAATAAAAGAAAAAAAGGTGTAATTTCATGTTCAGTACATCAAAAATAATTCAAAGAGAGGAACATGAAGTGAAAGGACATAAAAAGGAGCTCTGATGTAATAGCAAAATGTTCTTTCCATAAATGAGGTATATGGATCTAATAATTATTTTTTTAAAACATTGCAGACACAAATCCCATGTTTCTGTAGCACAAACTATTAAATATATTTGATCAATGACACAATTATCTAATGTAATATTAGCATTAAAATTATACAATAGTGTCATAATGTTGATACCAGGGGCGGAGTGGCAATCGGGAGAGTCTGGACTTTTCCCGGTGGGCCGGTAGTGTTTTGAGGCCGGGAGGGCCGTTCTGATAATAGTTATACATTGCAAGTTGTTAGCAACACCATCCGGCGGCCTCTCTGCTCAACCCGTAAATAAATGCATCGATCCGTAATATTTGTTTGAGTTCTTCAATGGTCCAATGGTAAATCTTTTGCCAAGCGTGGCAGAGGTTACGGGTTCTAATCCGCACTCGTATAGTTTTTTTTTCTCTCTCATCAAAACCGAATATCAGTGGTTACAGTCTATATCAAGCAGGGACACATTTATGTAATTTTTTTTGTGATTTCATTGTAACAAATAGAGAGTCTCCTCAACGGCGATAGATTGAAGAGCGTGTCCGAGTGAAGACTGTGCGCGAGCCTCAAGAGAACACTGTATCCATGACAGCAGCGGCAACGGCAACATCCTAACAGTGATGAAGTGCTTGAATGTTTCTAACATGAATGTTCTTCAGCATCATGAATGAATGAAGAATAAACACCAACCTCTTTGTTCTTCAGGATCTTCAGTGTTTTTCATTCTGCAGGGTTCTGGATCACTCATGTTCTCACTGTCCTCTTTAATAAACTCAGTCTTTGCAGATTTCAGCTCTTCCTGATGCTCTGATGCTCGTCTTCACTTGTAGCTGATGGGAATTTACAGCATTTGTAGAAGAATTACAGTGGGAGGAGCTTCACTGACCATGCTTCACTGATGATGTAATTTCTGTGGGAGTAGTTGATCTGCCAAAATCAAAAATATTAGTTACTGAGTTTGTTTTAATAGGGTCAAAGACCAATGTTTAATTTAAGTGTCTGATTTATTAGATTTACAAAAGTGATTTTATATACATTCAGCATCACATATATATATATATATATACATATGTAAAAATGAAACATAATTACATAATTAGATAAATTGCATTATTATGTTAATGATTAAAAACGTATTTTTGTGTGTGTTGAACATTTAAGTATAAAGACTTAAAGTTTAAGTATAAACATTTAAGTATAAAGTCTGTCTATCGTAAAGCAATTTTTATTTCTAATTCTAACATTATTCTGTTTCTTTATTGAAATAATGGCAGATATCTAGAAAAGTAGGAAAGAACTGAAAGAAACGTTTTTAAAAGCATAAAAGAGAGAAATAAGCATACATATAGTAATATACAAATACCTTCACCTGTTGACACCAATGAAATGAGCTTTAAGTGTCAATATACAGGAGATGTGAAGACATCAGCATAATAAATGAGGTGAAAACAGGAACTATTGTCATGAAATAAAGAGTGTTTCAGCAGATCTGTTAATATTGATGAGCCTCAGACTATCAACACTCATTCAACAAGCCATTCAGGATCATCAGCAGATCATCTCACTTTACCCTGAGTGTTTGCTGTTAGAAACACATTATCTGAGTCAGGATACATGATAAAAGCACAATATGACATAAACAACAGAAAAACAAAAACTAATGTCTCTCATCTTCATCATCCTCTACAGATAAAAACATTAACTTATAAGTACATTCATCGAAATAAAGTAATTAAAATATTTACATGCGCAGAAACCGACAACATAAAACCTCCAAAAATAAAAAGCATCAGCGTCAAACTATAATCATATTTATTATCTATATTAATATTTGTGTATAGATTTAAAATGTCACATGACTCATTATAGGCTCAATGTAAAGTATTTAGCAGTATCTGTTCCAGTATATTTTCATTATATAAAGTCAAGTCAAGTCACATTAATTTATATAGCGCTTTTTACAATACATATTGTTTTAAAGCAGATTTACAGTGATAACATGAAAATAATGCAACAAAGTTTGTTTCCAGAAGAAAATAGCCAAAAAGTCATAAGTTCATTTCTACTCCATCTGGATATTTTAGTCATATTTGCTCATTTTCTTTCATGTATTTGCCCTGTTTTGATCCGTTTTCCTTGAATTTGTCCCGAGACAGAGTTGAGTGTCATCAGCAGTGTTGGGAAAAGTTTCTTTAATAAGTAATGCATTACAATATGGCGTTACGCCCTTAAAAATAATGTTGCTTTGTTACTTTTTTAGAGAAGTAATGCGTTACGTCACTTTTGCATTGCTTTTTTTCACTATAATTTTTTTATAAATGTAAAGTTTTTGGGCACATGTAAAGACACTTTTACACCCAAAGTGAAATAATAAGCCTGAGGCTGAAGGAAATGCAGTTTTACTCCTGTACAGTAGAGGGCGCCGCTCAAACAAACCTTTCAGCTGCTGCTGTTCTGGATAACAGAAGAATAGGATGCAGGGGGAGTTTAACTGAATCATCAAAGGTCAGAAGCAAGTACATTGTTCAATAAAGTGAGATTAAATGCATACAAAATGTATGTTTTATTTGGCATATTTAGTTATTGGAGTTTTGCATAGTATTTTGATGTTGCATTTCACTGATTTTATTCATTTTGAGGTATGTCAAATTTTTTTTGTGTGTGCTAGTGAGATAGTAAATGCACGCTCACATAGAACTGCAATAACCATCATGTTCACACACAATGCTTCTGCACTTCGATTTGTCTCAAAATAGGGACTAGAAAGCTGACAGTAAATAAATGGGAAAACAAAGTAACTTGCGTTACTTATTTGAAACAGTAACTCAGATATTTTGTTCCAAATTTTAAAAGTAATGCATTATTTTACTAGTTTCTTGAAAAAGTAATCTGTTTACGTAACGCAAGTTACTTGTAATGAGTTACTCCCAACACTGGTTATCAGTAAAGCAGTGCAATGAAATTCCATGCCGGCTGATGTCACGGCCGAGGGGATCATTACACCATAGAGTTTGCAGAAAAACTGTTCTGCATTCTGAATGGTGTCGTCACTCAGTTCAGGACCTTCGCCAAAGCCCCGTTAGTAGATGTGAATACTCTATGAAAACTTACCAGTATGTCTTCTTTAAATGTCCTGCAATGTATGAAGTTGAGTCACTCCCAGTGAGAGCATGGAAACCAGGAAGTAGCTTGAGGACCCGTGGCTCCATCTGCAGTTGTTCCACTACAGCATGAACTGGGACGTACTTTCTCTCCTTTGCTGTACCTGTCTTCATCCAGATCTTTTGGCATGGCATCATGTGGAAGTGGGCAATCAGAAGTGCCAAGATGTCGGTGTCTCTTGCAGAGACAACAATTTTTGATGCTGTGCTTTTGATGCAGTGAAGGATAATTCTTGTGTCTGCTTCTTCATGTTTAGCTTCCAAGCTGTCAGTGTTAAGGGTTGTGTTAGATGCTTCAACCCTCTCTTCATCGCTGAAGCCACCTGCAGCAACTATAATCTTGGTGTCTGGTGCTCTCACAATCAGCTGTTCTGATAGAAAGCGAGCAAGGTCTGCCTTGTTGTCCTCGTGAGCGATAAAGTTCTCCCATTTTGTGGGAAGAGGTAAATGTCTGCCCTCAACTGGTCTTCTGATTGCCACCAAGCCTCTTCCACGCCTTTTACGTGTTCCACTCTTGATTGAGTGTGTGTGGTAGCGATCAAACAGAACATCAATTCGCTGGAACTGTGCTCCACTTCTGAGAACAGTTTCCACAAAGATGTCTTCCAGGTCTCCAAAAGTCTTTGCTTCTTGTGGCTTCCCAATAGCAATGACCATCTTGACCATCAACGATAAACATTGGATTCGTCTTGTAGGTCTGTGGCACCAAGGTGGTTGGGACATGGAATGTCAGCAGTCAAGACCTTATAGCAAGTATCGCCTTTGAACCTGAACGAAGCTGCCCATTAACTTATGCCAAGGACAGAGGTACAACGAATAGTTCATGCATCATAATGCTTTTTAAGGTTGACTGGGCGTCCTGCCTCATATGCAGCAATGAGGCGCTGTAGAATGTTTCTGTCTGCCTTGACAGTTTTTGCCTTCCCAGTGATTGGGTCTGACTGTTGAACTGGGAAGCAAAAGTCAAATACTTGTTCTTTTTCAGTTTGTCCCTGAAAGTGACTCTTCTCCCCTCAGATGGCAACAGCCTCTCCTCTACAAATGTATCCAGTTGACTTTGCCCTTTCTGTGTAGCTGTCAACAGCTCATCTTCAATATCCTGGGTGGCAAAGTCTTTGTTTGCAATGTTTTGCAGTGTCTGGGCCAGGTTAGCCAAAAAGAGACCAAATCACTGCAATTTTGCAAGCAAAGCATCTTCATCTATTGAGTCACGTTTCATTATGCCTTTTGTGGTTTCATTGTGGATGTAGTCATCATCTGTATCCAGACCAAAGGCAACTTTTGTGTCATGGGCAAGATGGGATCGGAAGTTGAAAGACAGAGCCCATCTGCCAAGAGCTGAAGATGTCTTTGTGATGCCAACAATCCCTCCTCCCTTTTTTCCAATACAGCCTAGCCACTCCTGACTATGATCGGGATCCATTTGGTTGAAGCGATGTAAAGAGTGCTTGACTACAAAGTTTCCAGCCTCAAACTCCTTCTTCACAGGCTGTGGAAGTTGGTGCATCTCGTTCAGGCAGATGGTCCCCCACCGAGCATAGTTGATGTGGTTATACCGCATGAAATAGGGCAACATGTGCTGGAATGCACAAAGGTGCAGGTCCCAGATTCCGTCCCTCTGACGCGAATGAAAAATAGAAGAATGTGAACCGTCTTCATGTAGCCCCACCAAAACATGAAGTTTGGTTTGTTGTTGGCTTTAATGTAGGCCTCTGTGACTGCTTGACATTTTTCAAAAGCAAGCAATGTCGCACATCGTGAGCAAAGAAAATATACAACAATACAAATCACAACTGTTAATTTCACTACACTTTGTCTATTCGAGTCTGTGGATTTCAATTCCGATATATAGTTTATATTATGCAAATTAGCACATTTAAATAGACAATGCCTCATTTGCATATGTAAACATGACATTTCAGAAAACTTGTAATACAAAAAAAATGTTTTTCTCTATGTAAGTTTCGGCTGTGAATTATGCACCTATTGTTTCGTTTTTTTTTTAATTTTGTTTTAAAACAATTACAAGAAAATGGGACCCTTATTTCAATGTTATACGGTTGGATCCTTATTCAGGAGACATTGAACTTTCTAAAAAAGTGGTATAACAACTTTTCCTAAAACATGCGGGGTTACACAATCTTGAAGATTCAGACCTTACTGAGGCGCGATGACGTTTTGTCCAATGACTGAAGCCTTTTAGTCTGAGGCATGATGCCTTGTCTTCATATGGCTGAGGTCTGAGGATGTCTTAAAATGTACACTTTAGCTAGAAAGAAAGTGAGGCGTCGTAAATTGTCGTTGATCACACGTTTTTTTCTGAAGACAATACACGCTCCAGCACGGAGCTTCATGGGAAATTGATCTGCATATGTAACCACTACATTGTTCAAAACATTTTCTTACACATGCTTTCTGTGCTAAATGGTTAACATTTTTACATCTGACTGTTTCACTTTATTGTTTTAAAGGTCTGAGTTTATAATTACCTGACACAATCTGTGTGTTAAAATGACACATCTATTGTGTTAAAGCTGACACAACATGTGTCTTCTCATCTATTTTTACAGTGTATAATTATTTTTGCAAGCACTTGTAAAATGGCATGTCAGGAGGTCTGTAATGTGAGTTGGGTTCATTTCTAGCCTTCACTGATGCGGTTTGATGTCTGAATGCGGGAAATTTGTCTGCCATTTTAAGAGCCAAATATTACGCCAATGGTTACAGACATTAATAAAGGTGTTAATACATTCTTTAGAAAAAGAACAAATGTGACATTTTGGACAAATATTACAATGTTTTATTTCAAACAACGTCTGATTTGTAAAAAAAAAAAAAAATATATATATATATATATATATATATATATATTTCGCCGCATTGTAAAGTTTCGGTTTAGTTTCTACGCGTTTTTATTTCGATGCGTCACTACAATATTATCCCCACAATGCAAAATGAATGTGAAGTTCTTCTGTGTTTTTGCGTCCTCGTGAGCGATGCGATGAGCTCGAACTTCACGTGTTGAAACGGTGAAACTCTGTGATTTAAAATAGACTACACTTAACAAGCAGAACACACAACTAATCTACACAATTTTGTTTTAAAACATTTCCGTAAAACGAGATAAGGCGTAAATCTACATGGGTCAGGGTATATTCTGGCAAACCGTTTGCCAATCACGTCTAGCAATCGGCAAAGCAAAATGTGGTACACGCCATTTTTATATACAGCCTTTTCAACACCAAAGGTCGCTTTACAAAGATAGGTTAAGGAATTGAAGGAAGGAATTGGGTTACCGGACTATTGAAAGTGACCGAATGACTCCTAAGAAACTTTTCACCAGCCGCCACTGGTGGTCACAACATAGTAATTTGCGGCATTACCATAGTATTTAATAGTAGATATTGAGTGATATTGTATATGGTCTAAAGAAAGTAAAAATACTGTTTTTTTTCTTTGACACTCAGATTTGACCAGTTATGATAAGACTTGAATTGTAATGACTATTATAACTGCATGTAGCCTACAGTATGCATATGATATGATGCTGACATTATATACTTTAATGAATAAAGACAAAATGATTAATTTATTTATAAATATGGTGTTATATTGTGTTGTTTAATTAAAATAAAACATGAAGTGTTGTGTCAACTGCTGTGTGCCTAATAATGATGATATAACGCTTTTAAATGAATGATGGTAAACATATTTTAATGAATTAAATATGTAGTAAATTACAATTACGTTTTTAGTGTTAGCCGTTACGCGTTCTCCAATGGTAAGAGATACAAACCCTCACATCTCCCTGGCCTAGACCATCTTGTCAGAAACAGTTGAACACGTGTTGATTCATTGCACAGAATACAACACAGAAAGAATCAATTTTACAGAATCATTCAGCTACGTAGGTATTAATACATTGTCAGTAAATAGCATATTTCAAAACGCACAGAAAGAGAAAAGGGTTATTTTTTTGATAATTTGCTTCACTCAGTTAATGCTTCACACTCCTGTCCAGTTGGTGGCGGTAAATGCTAACCGCCATAAAACTCCGAAAGAAGAAGAAGATATGTCCATAGACAGTAAAAGAAATGGACACAGTGACCCCATAGACTTCAACGTAGAAAAGTGAAGTAAATTAGAAGCACTCACTCCCTGATTGCCAAGCGCACTGCGCAGGCTCAAACTGAACTTGATGACGTAGATGTGACGTGAGCAACCTGTCTCACAGTAGTACGTCTTCTAGTAGCTGTGCCGAGAGAAATCTGAAACATTCCCTCCCGAATCTCGCAGATCCGGAGAGCATGAGTATCAGCTGTCCATGAGCTAGCAGCAGGAGCAACTGTATGACTCTCTATGGACTTCTCCCTTGACTTTATGCCTCCACGTCCCCCGATTGCGCGCGAGCTTCTACTTCTGTCTATGCGGTAATTTCTCGACTGTGCGACAGAGTCGCGTGTTATGACGCAGTCGTTAGCCTATTTGTACAAAAACTGCTTCTACGGGGCCACAGCGTAAGATACAAGGTAATGGAGCCTTTTATACAGTCGTGCTTCTTTAAAAAAAAAAAAAAATGGACAAATGGAGGCTTTAAACACCTCAGATGTAAAGTTATTCGCTGTCAAAGTGACGCCAAAATGAATGTGAGTCAATGGAATGCTAACAGCAGGTGAAGGCTTTTTAGCCAATGGCGGCCCAACAAGACTTTAGTTTCCGGCTGGTGGATTACCCCCTTGGATATGTCCTGTGCGCAATATTACCGCCTTTTTCGTCTCTGATTGGCTAGAAGGGCTCTCCTGTGATTGGCTAACCCTAATATATCTCTCTCTAACCCTACAATCTCTCTCTCTCTCTCTCTCTCTCTCTCTCTCTCTCTCTCTCTCTCTCTCTCTCTCTCTCTCTCTCTCGTCACAAAACTACCCCAATCTCTAACCCTACAATCTCTCTCTCATCACAAAACTACCCCAAACTTCTAGTACTAATCTTAACACGATCTAAACGTGCTTTGAAAATGTGAACTTGGAATATAA
Source organism: Meda fulgida (assembly GCA_030578275.1). Classification (NCBI taxonomy): domain Eukaryota; kingdom Metazoa; phylum Chordata; class Actinopteri; order Cypriniformes; family Leuciscidae; genus Meda; species Meda fulgida. Next base: position 39,184,348 of record CM060618.1, read on the forward strand.
ATGTGATGGCACACACTTATCACACTGTTTATTTACATAATTCGCCTCTGATGGGCGTGTTTAGTTTAGTCCTAGCAGGTTAGGGTAGTTTTGTGATGAGAGAGAGAGATGGTAGGGTTAGAGAGAGAGAGAGATGGTAGGGTTAGAGAGAGAGAGATGGTAGGGTTAGCCAATAGGAGGAGAGGCTTTCTAGCCAATCAGAGGCGAAAAAGGCGGTACATTCCCCTACCATTCTGGGAAAAAAAATATCGCGTCCGGTGCGCGCGTGCATTGGATACCGATGACGTCACCGCTCGCGCCGTCTCTTGAAGATACTCTTGTCTTTTCCCTCATTGAGTTTCAGCGTCGAGTCTTCTGAGGTGAGGAGAGCAGTTCACGGTATTTCTCATATTTACACAACCATCACACACACTTTATACAGTTTGAATAAGCGACAGACTCATTTCTGTATTGTTTTCATCGATCACAGCGATACTTGTGCGTTTTTTCTGGCGTCTTCCTCCTGAAATACACATTTAGTGCAGCAGCAGCGAGACTGAGGAGAATATGTGGAGTTCATTCAGACCTGAGCGAGTGTGTGCTCGTTTGTGTGATTGTCTCGATGTTTGGAGTGAGAAATGTTACTGAATGTCAAGAAAAGTCAAAGTTTGAGATTTGTGAGGGGAATTGTTGCAGAAAAGTGTTGCTGTTGCCATTTTCATGTTTACCTTTACTTATTTGTCTTCATTTATCTTTGGCAGAATACATTTACTTAAAATTACTTTAAAATGTAGGTCTATTCTAACACTTTATTGCCCATGTATGAGTAATGAACGTGGGGAATTTCAAATCTATTTATGCATGGGAATATGGTAAAATTGTTCAATGACTTTATTTTTTGTGTGTCCATATGGTTTAGTTACCAAGTCTAAAATATCTGGTTTTAGTACATTTTGAGAGAATATTTGGGACATTGTTGGAAAATGTTTATGTGGTGTAACCGTCAAAACTTTGTACCAAATAATTGATCTAGTTTAAAAAAAAATTAAATTCTCAATAAAGCACCATATAAGAGAACGAACCTCACTGGTTCTTGCAGAAGCTCAAACGTGCTACGTAACACAGAATGAATCTCATTGGTTCTTGTGAAGCTCAAACTTGTTGCGTAACACAGAATGAACCTCATTGGTTCTTGTGAAGCTCAAACGTGCTACGTAACACAGAATGAATCTCATTGGTTCTTGTGAAGCTCAAACGTGTTGCGTAACACAAGAATTAATCTCATTGGCTCTTTGCTGAAGCTCAAACCCCAGAATAGGCCTGCACGATAAATCGTTATAAAATCGCGATCTCGATTCACCCTGTTCACGATTTAATTTTTAAATGACTTCGATTTAAAAAAAAAAAATCACCCTTTATATTGAAAGGACAGCTCTCACAAAGTTCAGGGCTTCACCCTCAGCCAATGACAAAGCACCTTTTAGTCATGAAACATGCAAGCTCGTGAGCTGGAGTTATGTTTGGGACTATTTTACACCTTCATAATTATAAGTTTGCGTGTGCATTTGCAGCCTTTTTATTTTGTGCAAATGTAAGTTGTAGTAATTTATTTTGTGTACGCCTATCTATTTCTGATTTATTTCATATTGGATGTATTTGGTTAAACGTGACCTTTTGCCCTCGCAGCTCAAACGGCAATTCACGACTAATGACTATTGGGACTGTCATATTACATAACATTATAAAGAGAACAATATTGTAATAAAACATTGAGAATTATTTGGGTTTAGTTGCCGTGCCGCGTTGTTCCAGGAAGAGCGCGTCCACAACATGAGTCATTCTGAATGGCACGTGTTAGTTCAAGTTCACTTGTGCATTCACGTCATTTTGTGCAGATATAATTTGTAATATTATGTTTATTTTGTATATATCTGATTAATCTCATGGGATGCGTTTCTTTGAGTTAAATAACGAAATTTAAATATAATTGAGTTAAATTATTAACAAAATTTTCGGCATTGACAAAAATAAAACCACTTATGCTTAACTTGTTGACTTTCATGCTTGATTTTCAGTCACAATTTCTTCAACAAACAATGGCCTTTGACTCTAAGCAACATGGTCAGGTGGTGTAACTGTTTTTTTTTTTGTCAATTGGCGTAACCAGTATTTTTCATAAAAATATAATTATACACAGGAAAAATAATGTGGAATAAAATTTGATAATCTAGTGTAATAATATGGTTTTTAACAATTTACATCATTTGTTAAAGTTTATCTAGAAAACAGAGGTGTTTTCAGCATTGTAACAACATTTAGTTTTACATTAAATTAGCTCAAATTATATATAGGGAATTTTAATAATTAATCATGAATATGATTAATATATTGCATATTACAGTTAAATTATCGAAGTTGAAAATAGATTGATTGTACACACGAATGATCAATCACAACGAATTATAATTCCTCATTCATATGTCAATGGTCCATTTTCAGATCGATTATATGAGATAACCTTTAATGGAGTTAATTTAGCTATCGAACTGTTTGTCCAGCAAACGGCCGTAAGATTAACTGATCAACTTCTCAACAAAGTTATCCCTTCTTATAAACTCCAAGAAATATCAACTTTCTGGCCGTGAACATTAATTTTCCTGTGTTTATAAAATTAGACTACGCAACGTAGTCAATAATGAAAGCTTTGTAGCTATGATCGAGATTTCATTGACTTTGTAAAATGAGCATTTTAGACAGAAGGCAATCAAGAATATAATGGTTTTAATAGTTGGACTAAAAATACATCGAACTACAATTCACACAGAATACATGTATATACACCCGAAACAAACAAAACGAAAAACATTACAAACACGAATTAAAATAGGATGAGAGAGGAAGATAAAAATGAGAGGGAGAGAGAGTTGGGGGGGGAGAGAGAGAGAGAGAGAGAGAGCGAGGGAGAGAGATCCGTAGGATCACAGCTTGGCAAAATTCACCTGGACATTTAAACCTTTAAGAGACAACACGGAAAAACAGTCTTAATGCTCTAAAATCTTGGTAACTCAAATATACTTGCATATAGTTCTCATGTGTCTGAGCCCTGCGGCGTGTGTGAGCGGCTGGTCTTTGTGTGTTCCGTTGGAGCGTCACGTGGTTTGCTGCGGTCTGGAGCGCGCAGTTTCAAAGAAGGCTTAAAGGTCTTTGACGTAAATTACCAAATAAATAATTCAGACTAAGTTCATTTCTGGGGAAATGAACAAAGGAAAAACAAACTTAAGCAAAAGAAAAGAAGAGGAAAAATCACGAGTATGATGGTTACATCGGATCGAAGGAGAGAGAAGAGTCCAGTCAAAAGTCGAAGTTCCCTCGAAGAAGGGAGTTCCCCCAAAGATGCAGTTCTTTCTCCCCCCTACTTACTCTTACTTCACTTCTCTAAGATCCCCAAAGAGGAGGTGCTTGGTGGTCTTCTTTAAAGACACTTCTGTTTACGCCTCCTCTGGCGTGAATGCACCAATCAGCTGGGAGGAAAGTGTGCAGATAAGTGTTCCTTTGTTCCCTCGAGATCGACTTTGCATGTTTCATGACCGTGATGTAAAAATGCGTTCAATTTTACTCCAGAGATGATAAAAAATAGTAACATACATTTTACGGTTTGCACCCATATATATATGGTTTGGTCAGATCAAGAGGATTCTAAAGGTGTGAAGAACGACATACAAACATTATAGGAAAACACAGTTACATTAAAAATGCATCTAAAAGCACCTCTGTTCATTTAGAATTATAATACGATCACATCTAACCCCAATGGAACATGGGCAAACATAAAAACATATCGAATATATCATAGTACAAGTCTCTCAATTGAGGAGATTGGAGAAAAGTCTCTTGTGTGTGTGTGTGTGTGTGTGTGTGTGTACTGTGAACGTGGCTGGGTCATTCGTTGGTGAAGATGTGGTGAACTTTTGCTCACCCCCCTCCCGGGCAATGATATGTGTGTGCGTATTCTTTGAATTGATGAGTTTTAAGTCTGGTTACAATGACCAGTGTGGTTCATTACACAAGGTTGTCTGTGTTTGTGAGGTGTCCTGCAGAGAGGACACCACGGGATCTCCGGCCAGAGAGGCGCTCCTGTTGAGTCACATGTGGTAAGACAGAGGACCCTGTGATTACTTATCAGCGAGAAACGCCGCGGGGGCACTTCTGGCATCGGTCATTTAATTAAGTCCCATCGCCATTTGCTTGTGTGTGAATCAGTAACTTAAAAAGTCCCATGACATCTGTTTCTTTCACAATCTGAAGAATGGAAGAGTGTTTACTTAATTAGAGACTTAGTTGATTAAAACCACATGATTGCGCTGATCATCTGATTATTGCTACAGCATATATCATGCCAAACATTGCAAAACCACATTAAAATTTACATTTAGAGAACTCTAATAAAATCTATTTTTGTGTAACCTTCGTAAAAAATGTTGCAAATGTCATTTTGAATGACATAAATCAACATAAATACACTATTTAGCATACCTCATGCATGCTTTTAAAACAAGTTTTTACAAGATTTTCTAATTTCTCATCTTGACGAACCTTGTTTGTCACTGACCCAAATATTAATGAAGTGTGACAGGAAACGTAAGAGTTATTTTTTAAGAGTTTTATGATCATTGTCAGTTTCTGTACAAATCTGTAACATGTTAATGATTGAATTATTGCAATTAATAGTCATTATAAAGTAAAACTATATGATTCACATATTATGGTTCTGTAGTTATTTGCCTGTAGAGGTTTGTAATGATAGGTTATTTATTGAAATAGTTTGCTCTATTATTGATGATTTATCCATATTATATTGTGAAAAATAACAGTATTGTCTTTGCCTAGAGCAGTTTCAGGCTTTTGTCATGTATCCTGACTCAAATAATGTGTTTCTAACAGCAAACACTCAGAATAAAGTGAGATGATCCTGAATGGCTTGTTGAATGAGTGTTGATAGTCTGAGGCTCATCAATATTAACAGATCTGCTGAAAACACTCTTTATTTCATGACAATAGTTCCTGTTTTCATCCTCATTTATTATGCTGATGTCTTCACATCTCCTGTAAATGAACTGTTTCATTGGTGTAAACAGACTAAGAGTATTTGTTGGTTACTATAGCCTGTTTAATTCTTTTTATGCTTTTTAACTGCTTTTCTTATCATTAATTATATTTGGAAGAATTTACATTGTTTTTATGCTCATGGACAACAGATTAAAATAAACTCAGTAACTTTTTGATATTTTGGCAGATCACATCATCAGTGAAGCTCCTCCCACTGTAATTCATCATCAGTGAAGCTCCTCCCACTGCAATTCTCCAATAAATGCTGTGAATTCCCATCAGCTACAAGTGAAGACGAGCATCAGAGCTTCAGGAAGAGCTGAAATCTGCAAAGACTGAGTTTATTAAAGAGGACAGTGAGAACACGAGTGATCCAGAACCCTGCAGAATGAAACACACTGAAGATCCTGAAGAACAAAGAGGTTGGTGTTTATTCTTCATTCATTCATGATGCTGATGAACATTCATGTTAGAAACATTCAAGAACTTCTTCACATTTAGATAAAGTTCAAGTGTGAAATGGCTGCAAAAGTTTTTTTTTTTGTTTTGTTTTTAAACAAATGGTCAGTAAAGTGAAGTTTCATATTAATTGTCAACATCAGGTCATACTAAATTTAAATATTTAACTGTTTTATTTTACATTTATTTTATGTATGGTTTACAATTTGTAACAATGTTAACAGAATTTTGACCTGAATTTTGTGCGTATTTTTTAGTGCTGGGCAAGTTAACGCATTATTATCGCGTTAACGCATTTATTATTTAATGCCGACAATTTTTTTTATTGCACGTTAACGCAGTTTTTTATTTTATTTTGAAAGTCCGTTGCTCACTGGCTCTGAATACACATAGGCCTACAGTCAAACCATGATCACAGAAGGGGTGGGATATATAACCCACCCAGACCAGCAGTGGCTTTGGCAGGTTCTCAGGTGAACAGAAAGGGAGACAGCGCTCCGCGAGTGAATGACAGGCGCTCTATACAGTACCTATAAAACCTATAGATAACTATTTAGATTCTGGAAACTCACAAACAGCGAGCCGAGGATAAGTCTCTCTTCCAATGATTTGTGCTGCGCGTCGTGTACAAAAATAGACAATTGAACTTCGGCAACAGGCGGGCGCGTGCGTGAGGCGAACATGACCGCAACAGTTTCACAGGAACGCACCCGCTTGACGCTGCACCATGTGCTCGACCACTTCACCTCACTCTGTTTAATGTAATCTTACGTGGGAAACCATGGCATGATCAAACCTAAGCTACTATCAGAGAAGTAACGTTGGTCGACTTATATCTGTAGTAGTGATCATGACCTCTGACTACATAGACTGTTTCTGCTGCTCCCTGATACAAGATACCTGTTGATACCTGTTCAGAAAAAAAAAACAAGAAAACTGGACTCGTTTTAACAAGCTAGATAAAAGGTAATGCCCTGGCAGTGGCAAATAGCTTTGTTTAAATATTTGATTTGATTACATTAATGTTTAAGTTGAGATTCACAAGAAATATTTTGTTGATACTGTGTAAAGGGAATACTGCTGGTATAAAAGCACCTTATTTGTTTAAAGTTTTTGCAAACCACATGTTATTGCACTTTTGTGTATATAGCAGTACATTTAAATCAAAAGTGCGCAATACACTACTTTAGAATTCATTATTCAGTTTTGTGCACAACAATGCGATTAATCGCAAAAAAATTATGCGATTAATCGCGATTAAAAATTGTAATCGTTGCCCAGCACTAGTATTTTTACAAACATGTATAAAAAACAATAATAATTTCAAAATTTACAATCTACTCTGCTTTACTGAAAACATTTGTTTTTTCTCGCAGTGAAATTCACTTACATTTACATTTTTACATGTAGTCATTTAGCAGACGCTTTTATCCAAAGCGACTTACAACTGAGGACTAAACCAAGCGAGTCATCGTGAAGAGACAAAAACAACGCAAGAAGTGGTCAAAATACAAAGTTCAGACATTGCTCGGATTAGCATAAGCCAGATAAGCAGGGATTTAAAGGAAAACGTTTTTTTTTTTTTTTTTATGTTAAGTGCTCACGGAAGAGATGAGTTTGCAGTTGTCTTTTGAATGCTGTCAGGGATACTGCATTCCGGATAAGGGTGGGCAGATCATTCGCACCGTGAATGAGAATGTTCTGGAGAGTGATTTTGAGGCTCTCTGTGATGGTACCACGAGCCGTCGCTCATTGACTGATCGAAGGCTTCTGGTAGGGATGTAGACTTGTAGAAGTGAGTGGAAGTAGAAAGGAGCTGATCCTGAGATCAGTCTGTAAGCAAGTGTCAACACCTTGAACTTGATGCGAGCAGCGAGTGGTAGCCAGTGCAGAGAGGAGTGACGTGGGCCCTTTTGGGCTCGTTGAAGACCAGACGAGCTGCAGCATTCTGGATCTTGATCTTGTGTTTCTTGAACAGCCCTTAATAATTCAAACATTTTAGTAGTTTTTAATGTCATTAAATTTCAATGTTGGTGTCAAAATATGGCAGTATTGTGTATTTTATTCACGTTAGATAGTTGTGTCATTGATCAAACATATTTAATAGTTCTCACTACAGAAACATGGGATTCGTGCCTATAATGTTTTAAAACTGGAAGATCTGTGTACCTCATTCACAGAAAGTTTCAGGGACGTATTATTAATTTATAAAAAGACAAATTATTGTAGTATTTTACTGCAGTTGTCTGTTACATATGGGATCATTTTTATCTTCATTTATATTTCTCTCTTTGAATTATTTTGATTTAGAAAATTTGAAAATGAGAGTTTTTCTTTCATTTCAGACCCGATGGAAGAGAACGAGGAGAGTGAAGAACTGAGTGAAGTGAAGGAGGAGAGTGAAGAACTGAGTGAAGTGGAGGAGGAGAGTGAAGTACTGAATGAAGTGGAGGAGGAGAGTGAAGTACTGAATGAAGTAAAGGAGGAGAGAGAAGAACTGAGAGAAGTGAAGGAGGAACATCATGTCAAACCTGGAGAAAAACCTTTGAGTCGCTCAAAGACTAAAAATACATTTTTAAAGAAAAGAAGAAACAAGAAATCTTTCACCTGCTCTCAGTGCGGGAAGAGTTTCACAACCAAACGTAGTCTTAATGTTCACATCAGAATTCACACTGGAGAGAAGCCATTCATGTGTGAACAGTGTGGAAAGAGATTCTCAGACAATTTTTTTTTGAAGATTCACGTGAGAGTTCATTCAGGACAGAAGCCGTTCACATGTGATCAATGTGGGAAGAGTTTCAGTCAATCCGCATACCTTAAGATGCACATCAGGATCCACACCGGAGAGAAGCCGTTCACATGTGATCAATGTGGGAAGAGTTTCAGTCGATCAGCATACCTTAAGATGCACATAAGGATCCACACCGGAGAGAAGCCTCATGTATGCAAACAATGTGGGAATAGTTTCAGTCAATTATCATCCCTTAATGTCCACATGAGGATTCACACTGGAGAGAAGCCGTTCACATGCAAACAATGTGGGAATAGTTTCAGTCGATTATCATCCCTTAATGCTCACATGACGATCCACACCGGAGAGAAGCCGTTCACATGTGATCAGTGTGGCAAAACCTTTCTTGTGTCATCAGACCTGAAGAGACACCTGACAGTTCATATGAAGGAGAAGCCACATTCATGTTCTGTATGTGGAAAGAGTTTTTCACTGCTGTATAGTTTACAAGTACATCAGAGAATTCATACTGGTGTGAGAGAGTATGTGTGCTTTGAGTGTGAGAAGACATTTGCAAGAGGGAAAGATTTAAAACGACACCAGGTTATTCACACTGGAGAAAAACCTTACAAGTGTTCACACTGTGACAAGAGATTCAGTCTGTCTTCACATCTTAAAACACACGAGATGATCCACACTGGAGAAAAACCTTACAAGTGTTCACACTGTGACAAGAGATTTAGTCAGTCATCAAGTCTGAAAACACATGAGATGATTCACACTGGAGAAAAACCTTACAAGTGTTCACACTGCGACAAGAGATTCAGTCTGTCAGAAAATCTGAAAACGCATGAGAGGATCCACACTGGAGAAAAACCTTACAAGTGTTCACACTGTGAAAAGAGATTCAGTCAGTCATCAACTCTGAAAAGACATGAGAGGATCCACAGCAGAGAGAAGCCGCACACGTGTGATCAGTGTGACTTTCTCTTGTAAAAGTGCCCTGAAGCTACACATGAAGATCCCATACAGTGGAGAAACCACATCACCACAGTCTGAGAACTGCCTTGACAGTTTTTGCCTTCCCAGTGATTGGGTCTGACTGTTGAACTGGGAAGCAAAAGTCAAATACTTGTTCTTTTTCAGTTTGTCCCTGAAAGTGACTCTTCTCCCCTCAGATGGCAACAGCCTCTCCTCTACAAATGTATCCAGTTGACTTTGCCCTTTCTGTGTAGCTGTCAACAGCTCATCTTCAATATCCTGGGTGGCAAAGTCTTTGTTTGCAATGTTTTGCAGTGTCTGGGCCAGGTTAGCCAAAAAGAGACCAAATCACTGCAATTTTGCAAGCAAAGCATCTTCATCTATTGAGTCACGTTTCATAATACCTTTTGGTTTCATTGTGGGTGTAGTCATCATCTGTATCCAGACCAAAGGCAACTTTTGTGTCATGGGCAAGATGGGATCGGAAGTTGAAAGACAGAGCCCATCTGCCAAGAGCTGAAGATGTCTTTGTGATGCCAACAATTCCTCCTCCCTTTTTTCCAATACAGCCTAGCCACTCCTGACTATGATCGGGATCCATTTGGTTGAAGCGATGTAAAGAGTGCTTGACTACAAAGTTTCCAGCCTCAAACTCCTCCTTCACAGGCTGTGGAAGTTGGTGCATCTCGTTCAGGCAGATGGTCCCCCACCGAGCATAGTTGATGTGGTTATACCGCATGAAATAGGGCAACATTTGCTGGAATGCACAAAGGTGCAGGTCCCAGATTCCGTCTCTCTGACGCGAATGAAAAATAGAAGAATGTGAACCGTCTTCATGTAGCCCCACCAAAACATGAAGTTTGGTTTGTTGTTGGCTTTAATGTAGGCCTCTGCTTGCTTTTGAAAAATGTCAAGCAGTCACAATGTCGCACGTCGTGAGCAAAGAAAATATACAACAATACAAATCACAACTGTTAATTTCACTACACTTTGTCTATTCGAGTCTGTGGATTTCAATTCCGATATATAGTTTAGATTATGCAAATTAGCACATTTAAATAGACAATGCCTCATTTGCATATGTAAACATGACATTTCAGAAAACTTGTAATACAAAAAAAATGTTTTTCTCTATGTAAGTTTCGACTGTGAATTATGCACCTATTGTTTCGTTTTTTTTAATTTTGTTTTAAAACAATTACAAGAAAATGGGACCCTTATTTCAATGTTATACGGTTGGATCCTTATTCAGGAGACATTGAACTTTCTAAAAAAGTGGTATAACAACTTTTCCTCAAACATGCGGGCTTACACAATCTTGAAGATTCAGACCTGACTGAGGCGCGATGACGTTTTGTCCAATGACTGAAGCCTTTTAGTCTGAGGCATGATGCCTTGTCTTCATATGGCTGAGGTCTGAGGATGTCTTAAAATGTACACTTTAGCTAGAAAGAAAGTGAGGCGTCGTAAATTGTCGTTGATCACACGTTTTTTCTGAAGACAATACACGCTCCAGCACGGAGCTTCATGAGAAATTGATCTGCATATGTAACCACTACATTGTTCAAAACATTTTCTTACACATGCTTTCTGTGCTAAATGGTTAACATTTTTACATCTGACTGTTTCACTTTATTGTTTTAAAGGTCTGAGTTTATAATTACCTGACACAATCTGTGTGTTAAAATGACACATCTATTGTGTTAAAGCTGACACAACATGTGTCTTCTCATCTATTTTTACAGTGTATAATTATTTTTGCAAGCACTTGTAAAATGGCATGTCAGGAGGTCTGTAATGTGAGTTGGGTTCATTTCTAGCCTTCACTGATGCGGTTTGATGTCTGAATGCGGGAAATTTGTCTGCCATTTTAAGAGCCAAATATTACGCCAATGGTTACAGACATTAATAAAGGTGTTAATACATTCTTTAGAAAAAGAACAAATGTGACATTTTGGACAAATATTACAATGTTTTATTTCAAACAACGTCTGATTTGTAAAAAAAAATACATATATATATATTTCGCCACATTGTAAAGTTTCGGTTTAGTTTCTACGTGTTTTTATTTCGATGCGTCACTACAATATTATCCCCACAATACAAAATGAATGCGAAGTTCTTGTGTGTTTTCCTCGTGAGCGATGCGATGAGCTCGAACTTCACGTGTTGAAACGGTGAAACTCTGTGATTTAAAATAGACTACACTTAACAAGCAGAAGACAGAACTAATCTACACAATTTTGTTTTAAAACATTTCCGTAAAACGAGATAAGGCGTAAATCTACATGGGTCAGGGTATATTCTGGCAAACCGTTTGCCAATCACGTCTAGCAATCGCCAAAGCAAAATGTGGTACACGCCATTTTTATATACAGCCTTTCCAACACCAAAGGTCGCTTTACAAAGATAGGTTAAGGAATTGAAGGAAGGAATTGGGTTACCGGACTACTGAAAGTGACTGAATGACACCTAAGAAACTTTTCACCAGCCGCCACTGGTGGTCACAACATAGTAATTTGCGGCATTACCATAGTATTTAATAGTAGATATTGAGTGATATTGTATATGGTCTAAAGAAAGTAAAAATACTGATGTTTTCTTTCTTTGACACTCAGATTTGACCAGTTATGATAAGACTTGAATTGTAATGACTATTATAACTGCATGTAGCCTACAGTATGCATATGATATGATGCTGACATTATATACTTTAATGAATAAAGACAAAATGATTAATTTATTTATAAATATGGTGTTATATTGTGTTGTTTAATTAAAATAAAACATGAAGTGTTGTGTCAACTGCTGTGTGCCTAATAATGATGATATAACGCTTTTAAATGAATGATGGTAAACATATTTTAATGAATTAAATATGTAGTAAATTACAATTACGTTTTTAGTGTTAGCCGTTACGCGTTCTCCAATGGTAAGAGATACAAACCCTCACATCTCCCTGGCCTAGACCATCTTGTCAGAAACAGTTGAACACGTGTTGATTCATTGCACAGAATACAACACAGAAAGAATCAATTTTACAGAATCATTCAGCTACGTAGGTATTAAAACATTGTCAGTAAATAGCATATTTCAAAACGCACAGAAAGAGAAAAGGGTTATTTTTTTGATAATTTGCTTCACTCAGTTAATGCTTCACACTCCTGTCCAGTTGGTGGCGGTAAATGCTAACCGCCATAAAACTCCGAAAGAAGAAGAAGATATGTCCATAGACAGTAAAAGAAATGGACACAGTGACCCCATAGACTTCAACGTAGAAAAGTGAAGTAAATTAGAAGCACTCACTCCCTGATTGCCAAGCGCACTGCGCAGGCTCAAACTGAGCTTGATGACGTAGATGTGACGTGAGCAACCTGTCTCACAGTAGTACGTCTTCTAGTAGCTGTGCCGAGAGAAATCTGAATCATTCCCTCCCGAATCTCGCAGATCCGGAGAGCGTGAGTATCAGCTGTCCATGAGCTAGCAGCAGGAGCAACTGTATGACTCTCTATGGGCTTCTCCCTTGACTTTATGCCTCCACGTCCCCCGATTGCGCAACGAGCTTCTACTTCTGTCTATGCGGTAATTTCTCGACTGTGCGACAGAGTCGCGTGTTATGACGCAGTCGTTAGCCTATTTGTACAAAAACTGCTTCTACGGGGCCACAGCGTAAGATACAAGGTAATGGAGCCTTTTATACAGTCGTGTTTCTTAAAAAAAAAAAAAAACAATGGACAAATGGAGGCTTTAAACACCTCAGATGTAAAGTTATTCGCTGTCAAAGTGACGCCAAAATGAATGGGAGTCAATGGAATGCTAACAGCAGGTGAAGGCTTTTTAGCCAATGGCGGCCCAACAAGACTTTAGTTTCCGGCTGGTGGATTACCCCCTTGGATATGTCCTGTGCGCAATATTACCGCCTTTTTCGTCTCTGATTGGCTAGAAGGTCTCTCCTGTGATTGGCTAACCCTAATATATCTCTCTCTAACCCTACAATCTCAATCTCTCTCTCTCTCTCTCTCTCTCTCTCTCTCTCTCTCTCTCTCTCTCTCGTCACAAAACTACCCCAATCTCTAACCCTACAATCTCTCTCTCGTCACAAAACTACCCCAAACTTCTAGTACTAATCTTAACACGATCTAAACGTGCTATGAAAATGTGAACTTGGAATATAAATGTGATGGCACACACTTATCACACTGTTTATTTACATAATTCGCCTCTGTTGAGCGTGTTTAGTCTAGTCCTAGCAGGTTGGGGTAGTTTTGTGATGAGAGAGAGAGATGGTAGGGTTAGAGAGAGAGAGAGGTGGTAGGGTTAGAGAGAGAGAGATGGTAAGGTTAGCCAATCGGAGGAGAGCCCTTCTAGCCAATCAGAGGCGAAAAAGGCGGTACATTCCCCTACCATTCTGGGGGAAAAAAAAATATCGCGTCCGGTGCGCGCGTGCATTGGATACCGATGACGTCACCGCTCGCGCCGTCTCTTGAAGATACTCTTGTCTTTTCCCTCATTGAGTTTCAGCGTCGAGTCTTCTGAGGTGAGGAGAGCAGTTCACGGTATTTCTCATATTCACACAACCATCACACACACTTTATACAGTTTGAATAAGCGACAGACTCATTTCTGTATTGTTTTCATCGATCATTTTTGAGTTAAATTATAAACAAAATTTTCGGCATTGACAAAAATAAAAACCACTTCTGCTGAACTTGTTGACTTTCATGCTTGATTTTCAGTCACAATTTCTTCAACAAACAATGGCCTTTGACTCTAAGCAACACTGTTTTTTTTGTCAATTGGCGTAACCAGTATTTTTCATAAAAATATAATTATATACAGGAAAAATAATGTGGAATAAAATTTGATAATCTAGTTTAGTGTAATAATGTTTTTTAACAATTTACATCATTTGTTAGTTTATCTAGAAAACAGAGGTGTTTTCAGCATATATCATGCCAAACATTGCAAAACCACATTAAAATTTACATTTAGAGAACTCTAATAAAATCTATTTTTGTGTAACTTTCGTAGAAAATGTTGCAAATGTCATTTTGAATGACATAAATCAACATAAATACACTATTTAGCATACCTCATGCATGCTTTTAAAACAAGTTTTTACAAGATTTTCTAATTTCTCATCTTGACGAACCTTGTTTGTCACTGACCCAAATATTAATGAAGTGTGACAGGAAACGTAAGAGTTATTTTTTAGAGTTTTATGATCATTGTCAGTTTCTGTACAAATCTGTAACATGTTAATGATTGAATTATTGCAATTAATAGTCATTATAAAGTAAAACTATATGATTCACATATTATGGTTTTGTAGTTATTTGCCTGTAGAGGTTTGTAATGATAGGTTATTTATTGAAATAGTTTGCTCTATTATTGATGATTTATCCATATTATATTGTGAAAAATAACAGTATTGTCTTTCCCTAGAGCAGTTTCAGGCTTTTATCATGTATCCTGAATCAAATAATGTGTTTCTAACAGCAAACACTCAGAGTAAAGTGAGATGATCTGCTGATGATCCTGAATGGCTTGTTGAATGAGTGTTGATAGTCTGAGGCTCATCAATATTAACAGATCTGCTGAAAACACTCTTTATTTCATGACAATAGTTCCTGTTTTCACCTCATTTATTATGCTGATGTCTTCACATCTCCTGTAAATGTACTGTTTCATTGGTGTAAACAGACTAAGAGTATTTGTTGGTTACTATAGCCTGTTTAATTCTTTTTATGCTTTTTAACTGCTTTTCTTATCATTAATTATATTTGGAAGAATTTACATTGTTTTTATGCTCATGGACAACAGATTAAAATAAACTCAGTAACTTTTTGATATTTTGGCAGATCACATCATCAGTGAAGCTCCTCCCACTGTAATTCATCATCAGTGAAGCTCCTCCCACTGTAATTCATCATCAGTGAAGCTCCTCCCACTGCAATTCTCCAATAAATGCTGTGAATTCCCATCAGCTACAAGTGAAGACGAGCATCAGAGCATCAGGAAGAGCTGAAATCTGCAAAGACTGAGTTTATTAAAGAGGACAGTGAGAACACGAGTGATCCAGAACCCTGCAGAATGAAACACACTGAAGATCCTGAAGAACAAAGAGGTTGGTGTTTATTCTTCATTCATTCATGATGCTGAAGAACATTCATGTTAGAAACATTCAAGCA
This sequence comes from Meda fulgida, assembly GCA_030578275.1. NCBI lineage: Eukaryota > Metazoa > Chordata > Actinopteri > Cypriniformes > Leuciscidae > Meda > Meda fulgida. The sequence goes on from CM060618.1 coordinate 39,199,795, forward strand.
CTTCATCACTTTTAGATAAAGTTCAAGTGTGAAATGGCTGCAAAAGTTTCTGTTTTTTTTTTAAACAAATGGTCAGTAAAGTGAAGTTTCATATTAATTGTCAACATCAGGTCATACTAAATTTAAATATTTTAACTGTTTTATTTTACATTTATTTTATGTATGGTTTACAATTTGTAACAATGTTAACAGAATTTTGACCTGGATTTTTAGTGCTGGGCAAGTTAACGCATTATTATCGCGTTAACGCATTTATTAATTAATGCCGACAATTTTTTTTATCGCACGTTCACGCAGTTTTTTATTTTATTTTGAAAGTCCGTTGCTCACTGGCTCTGAATACACATTGGCCTACAGTCAAACCATGATCACAGGAGGGGTGGGATATATAACCCACCCAAACCAGCAGTGGCTTTGGCAGGTTCTCAGGTGAACAGAAAGGGAGACAGCGCTCCGCGAGTGAATGACAGGCCCTCTATACAGTACCTATAAAACCTATAGATAACTATTTAGATTCTGGAAACTCACAAACAGCGAGCCGAGGATAAGTCTCTCTTCCAATGATTTGTGCTGCGCGTCGTGTACAAAAATAGACAATTGAACTTCGGCAACGGGCGGGCGCGAGCGTGAGGCGAGCATGACCGCAACAGTTTCACAGGAACTCACCCGCTTGACGCTGCACCATGTGCTCGACCACTTCACTTCACTCTGTTTAATGTAATCTTACGTGGGAAACCATGGCATGATCAAACCTAAGCTACTATCAGAGAAGTAACGTCGACTTATATCTGTAGTAGTGATCATGACCTCTGACTACATAGACTGTTTCTGCTGCTCCCTGATACAAGATACCTGTTGATACCTGTTCAGAAAAAAAAAACAAGAAAACTGGACTCGTTTTAACAAGCTAGATAAAAGGTAATGCCCTGGCAGTGGCAAATAGCTTTGTTTAAATATTTGATTTGATTACATTAATGTTTAAGTTGAGATTTACAAGAAATATTTTATTGATACTGGGTAAAGGGAATACTGCTGGTATAAAAGCACCTTATTTGTTTAAAGTTTTTGCAAACCACATGTTATTGCACTTTTGTGTATATAGCAGTACATTTAAATCAAAAGTGCGCAATACACTACTTCAGAATTCATTATTCAGTTTTGTGCACAACAATGCGATTAATGGCGATTAAAAATTAATCGTTGCCCAGCACTAGTATTTTTACAAACATGTATAACAAACAATAATAATTTCAAAATTTACAATCTACTCCGCTTTACTGAAAACATTTGTTTTTTCTCGCAGTGAAATTACTTTTACATTTACATTTACATTTTTACATTTAGTCATTTAGCAGACGCTTTTATCCAAAGCGACTTACAACTGAGGACTAAACCAAGCGAGTCATCGTGAAGAGACAAAAACAACGCAAGAAGTGGTCAAAATACAAAGTTCAGACATTGCTCGGATTAGCATAAGCCAGATAAGCAGGGATTTAAAGGAAAACGTTTTTTTTTTATGTTAAGTGCTCACGGAAGAGATGAGTTTTCAGTTGTCTTTTGAATGCTGTCAGGGATACTGCATTCCGGATAAGGGTGGGCAGATCATTCCACCAGCATGGCACCGTGAATGAGAATGTTCTGGAGAGTGATTTTGAGGCTCTCTGTGATGGTACCACGAGCCGTCGCTCATTGACTGATCGAAGGCTTCTGGTAGGGATGTAGACTTGTAGAAGTGAGTGGAAGTAGGAGGGAGCTGATCCTGAGATCAGTCTGTAAGCAAGTGTCAACACCTTGAACTTGATGCGAGCAGCGAGTGGTAGCCAGTGCAGAGAGGAGTGACGTGGGCCCTTTTGGGCTCGTTGAAGACCAGACGAGCTGCAGCATTCTGGATCTTGATCTTGTGTTTCTTGAACAGCCCTTAATAATTCAAACATTTTAGTAGTTTTTAATGTCATTAAATTTCAATGTTGGTGTCAAAATATGGCAGTATTGTGTATTTTATTCACGTTAGATAGTTGTGTCATTGATCAAACATATTTAATAGTTCTCACTACAGAAACATGGGATTCGTGCCTATAATGTTTTAAAACTGGAAGATCTGTGTACCTCATTCACAGAAAGTTTTAGGGACGTATTATTAATTTATAAAAAGACAAATTATTGTAGTATTTTACTGCAGTTGTCTGTTACATATGGGATCATTTTTATCTTCATATTTCTCTCTTTGAATTATTTTGATTTAGAAAATTTGAAAATGAGAGTTTTTCTTTCATTTCAGACCCGATGGAAGAGAACGAGGAGAGTGAAGAACTGAGTGAAGTGAAGGAGGAGAGTGAAGAACTGAGTGAAGTGAAGGAGGAGAGAGAAGAACTGAGTGAAGTGGAGGAGGAGAGTGAAGTACTGATGAGAGTGGAGGAGGAGAGGGAAGTGAAGGAGGAGAGAGAAGAACTGAGAGAAGTGAAGGAGGAATTATGTCAAACCTGGAGAAAAACCTTTGAGTCGCTCAAAGCCGTTCACATGTGATCAATGTGGGAAGAGTTTCAGTCAATCTGCATACCTTAAGATGCACATCAGGATCCACACCGGAGAGAAGCCGTTCACATGTGATCAATGTGGGAAGAGTTTCAGTCAATCTGCATACCTTAAGATGCACATCAGGATCCACACCGGAGAGAAGCCTCATGTATGCAAACAATGTGGGAATAGTTTCAGTCAATTATCATCCCTTAATGTCCACATGAGGATTCACACTGGAGAGAAGCCGTTCACATGCAAACAATGTGGGAATACTTTCAGTCAATTATCATCCCTTAATGTCCACATGGGGATTCACACTGGAGAGAAGCCGTTCACATGCAAACAATGTGGGAATAGTTTCAGTCGATTATCATCCCTTAATGCTCACATGACGATCCACACCGGAGAGAAGCCGTTCACATGTGATCAGTGTGGCAAAACCTTTCTTGTGTCATCAGACCTGAAGAGACACCTGACAGTTCATATGAAGGAGAAGCCACATACATGTTCTGTATGTGGAAAGAGTTTTTCACTGCTGTATAGTTTACAAGTACATCAGAGAATTCATACTGGTGTGAGAGAGTACGTGTGCTTTGAGTGTGAGAAGACATTTGCAAGAGGGAAAGATTTAAAACGACACCAGATTATTCACACTGGAGAAAAACCTTACAAGTGTTCACACTGTGACAAGAGATTCAGTCTGTCTTCACATCTTAAAACACATGAGATGATCCACACTGGAGAAAAACCTTACAAGTGTTCACACTGTGACAAGAGATTTAGTCAGTCATCAAGTCTGAAAACACATGAGATGATTCACACTGCAGAAAAACCTTACAAGTGTTCACACTGCGACAAGAGATTCAGTCTGTCAGAAAATCTGAAAACGCATGAGAGGATCCACACTGGAGAAAAACCTTACAAGTGTTCACGCTGTGACAAGTGATTCAGTCAGTCATCAACTCTGAAAAGACATGAGAGGATCCACAGCAGAGAGAAGCCGCACACGTGTGATCAGTGTGACTTTTTCTTGTAAAAGTGCCCTGAAGCTACACATGAAGATCCCATACAGTGGAGAAACCACATGACCACAGTCTGAGATCATAGTAATTAGTAGGGCTGCATGATTGATCATTTCAGCATTGATATTGCGATGTGCGCATCCACGATAGTCACATCGCAAGATCTGCGAAAGGTAGGTATCGTAACCCGTCTCGGTGAATATCCTCATAAACAGTCAGTTATTAAAACATTTTCATTTTTTGCTGGCCACCAAATCGAATTTTTGAACCAATTCACTTTAATCTGGTGAAGTATTGCAATATATATCGCTGAAAAATAATAATAATAATATATTTTGTTTGTGGGTGCCTTTCATAGCACTGAAGGACACCTTACAGATTAAAACATTTAGAATACATGTCAAAGGGGCAATACAGTAAAAAACAAAACAAGAAACAATGTAAAAAAAATGAAGAAAAGATCAAATAGAAAAAATGAAATAAAGAAAAGGAAGCAGTTCAACATGAAGCCCGTGGAAGGTGGAGTTATGTGGTGTAGGCTATTTGAAATAAGTGGGTTTTGAGTGAAGTTTTAAAAGAGGATAGAGACTCAGTCTTATGGATGAATAAAGGGAGAGAGTTCCAAAGGTGAGGTGCACAATAGCTAAAGGCTCAGAACCTCATAGTGGACATGCGGGCAAAAGGAATGGAAAGTAGTGAGGCAGCAGAGGATCGGAGAGTTCGGGATGGGTTTTAGGGCTGAAGTAGTTCAGAGAGATAAGGAGGAGCAAGATTATGGAGAGCTTTGAAAGTGAGAATAATTTTAAAATCAATACGATATTTGACAGGGAGCCAGTGCAGTTGTTTTAGAAGTGGAGTAATGTGTTCAGAGACGGGTTCTGGTGATAATACGGGCAGCAGAGTTTTGGACCAGTTGGAGTTTATGAATGGACTTGTAAGATAGACCAGAGAGAAGGGAGTTACAGTAATCAATACGGGAAGTGACAAGAGCGTGGATGAGAATAACAGTGTTATGGTGTGTAAATGAAGGACGAAGGCTGTTGATGGTGAGTAAGTGGAAATAAGCAGACCGGGTAATATTATTAATGTGTTTTTCAAAAGAAAGTGTGCTATCGAGGATGACACCAAGACTCTTGACGTAGGGGGAGGAGGGGACAGTAGAATTGTCAATAAGTAAAGTAAAGTTAGGACATTTTGCTAAGGTGGATTTGAGGCCAACAAGGAGAATTTCAGTGTTATCACTGTTTAGTTTAAGGAAGTTTTGAGTAAACCAAGTTTTAACTTCATCTAAGCAGTCAGTTAGAGAAGATGGAGGGAGCAAAGACGTAGGTTTGGTGGACAAGTAAAGCTGGGTGTCATCAGCGTAGCAGTGAAATTGGATATTATATTTCCTGAGAATAGAACCAAGGGGAAGTAGATAAATTATGAAAAGAAGGGGACCCAGGACTGATCCCTGGGGAACACCACTGGTGACTGGGGAGGTTTGTGATCGAACATTTTTAAGTTGTACAAACTGAGTGCGGCCAGACAGGTATGATGTGAACCAGTTCAGTGATGTGTTGATAATGCCAAACGAGGCTAGACGGTCCAGAAGGATATTGTGAGAGATTGTATCAAAGGCCACAGTCAAATCAAGAAGGATGAGTATGGTAAGAAGACCTGAGTCAGCAGCCATTAGTAGGTCATTGGTGACCTTGATTAAGGCTGTTTCTGTGCTGTGGAGAGGCTGAAAACCCGATTGAAACTGTTCATAGAGGTTATTGTTGCTGAGATGATTATGGATCTGCATAGCAACATTTGTTTTTCTAAATTTTTGAGATAAATGGCAAGTTGGAGATTGGTCTGAAATTATTTAGGTCATTGGGATTTGCACCAGGTTTCTTAAGTAAAGGGGTAATAGCAGCAGTTTTTAGAGCGGAGGGAACATGAGCAGAAATGAGAGAGGAGTGGATGATGTTAGTTATAAGAGAGGAGAGAGAGGGTAGGCACATTTTAACTAGGTGGGTAGGGAGAGGGTCAAGCTGGCAAGTGGAAGGCTTTGATTTCCGGACAAGGTCAGCTATTTCAGTGAAAGTTGGGAGTAGGAAACTAGATAATAATGTAGAGGGAGGGGCAGAGGTAGATGGGTACAGTGCACTGTTCTGTGAGAAGGTAGCTGTTGATGGATAATGACGATTTTGGTTTTAAAAAATGAACATTATCACATTGAGAGATTGAATACAGATGGGGTGGAAGATTATTTGGGGGGGCGTGAAATTGTATTATTTGTGGAAAACAGAGCCCTAGTGTTCCCTTCACCAGATGATATCAGATCAGTGTAGTATTTGGTAGTAGTATCTCTGACCACAAGTTAATTTCTTTTAATGTCAACTTACCTCTACTTAAAACGAATCCTCTCCATTCCATCTCATTTCGAAACATCAGTAACATTGACCTCCCTGCCTTTTCTACTGGAATAACAATCTCACCCTTCTCAAATCTCAAAAATTAGCCAACACTGATGATCTGGTTTCATAGTATGATGATGGACTATACAATTTCCTCAACATTCATGCTCTTTGAAAACCTGGACAGTATCTTTTACTTATTCTGCCCCATGGTACACATCTGCTCTACGTCAGCTAAAAGCAAAAGGACGCCGCCTGGAAATAAAATATCGCAATGCCATTTTTTCCCAATATCTTGCAGCCCTAGTAAGTAGTTCATTTTTATGTACCGAGAAAAAAAAGCTACTTTTTCACCTTCGGAAAAGGTTCCAGTTGTGTTTCCACTTGAGCCTGGTGCGGCACGGCACAATTACAGACCGTTCTCGGCCCTGAACTCTCAGCACACTTGGCTAAGTGATGGAAGAATGTGTGTAGTGACATCGACACTCAGGATTGGTCACTTGCCTGTTGCCTGGTTACCAGTTTCTCTGTACTAAGCGACATAAAGCAAATTGAATGACGTAAACAAATTTATAATGAGATTAAAGAAATAACATGGTTCCTGTGCTCACCAACCATGTTATTTTTCAGATGTGTTTTGTCCATAGGAATGTCTTTTGCTGCTGTAAATTGACATGTTTGAGCATACATGATTAAACTATAGCTTGGTTGTTGATTATTTTCATGATCAATTTCATCAATTAGTTCTTTCAGCCTTTATTTAATTAAAGTTTGTTTTGATCATCAAAAACAATTTAAGAAAATGAAACGTACTGAAGAACAAATAGGTTGGTGTTTATTCTTGAATCATCATTCATTCATCGAGATTTACTTTGTGTCAGGTCAAGAATATAAAAAGACATTAATTAAATATAAAATCATTTTGACATTGAACTCTCTTTTGTCATTTTATATTAATTTGACACAGGAAAGGCTTAAAAAGCAGGTGACCTGGGAATTCTGAAGGCCTTTGCACACTAAACACAGATGTTTTGTTAAAGCTGATTTTGAATAGAAAGAGACATCCACGCTGGACTGGAATATTCATCCGCTAATGAAGAAATGCTTTTTTCATCAGAAAATATTTCTACTCTTTTCTTTGCCCTTCAAAGACAAGTTCTGACCAGATATAAACTTTGAGCTGCTGCAGATTTACATTTAAGAGGATTTGGTGGCACTAGTGAAACCAGCATTAAATATTGTAAATACTTGAAATAAAACAATTTTGACTGAAATAACCACTTGTAACAACCGAGGTATGCAGCAAATCATTTGTGAAGCCACAACACGCACAACCTTGAGGCGGATGGGCTACAACAGCAGAAGACCCCACCGGGTACCACTCATCTCCACTACAAATAGGAAAAAGAGGATACAATTTGCAAGAGCTCACCAAAATTGGACAGTTGAAGACTGGAAAAATGTTGCCTGGTCTGATGTGAAATTCCTTTTTCCGTTTTAATATTATTTAATTTTTTCCCCGTAACAAAACTTTATTTTATAACAAAAGAGGTCTTGATATTTGCAGAGCTCAACCCAAATGAGCTTTTCTACAGGTTCATTTACTTTCAGCTTTTTACTTTCCCTGCAAAAAGTTTCACTGGACCCACCACCACACACACACAAAAAAAAGAAGAAAAAAAGACGTCCCAAAAGTTGGCTGGTGTCATCTGGAAAATGAACACTCAGAGATGCGTATGAATCAAATTCATACTTTATAAATTCTTCAACCATCTCTTTCAATTGTCCCTTACTTTCAGAAGTCTCATCTGGTTGATAACAGCAGCATAACAGACATTATTTGCACCAATTATCCTGTGTTGGATTGATCCGTTAACAAAGTGATGTGATAAAATATCAACCTTGTTATCTGCATTATGTATTTTGCTTAATGTATTTGTTTTTCATACATTTTCATTTGGGACAGTGAAAAATAAAATTGCTTCTACAATTTAAAATATTTAATTGGACCAACAACACGGTTTGGTAAAAAAGAATTGCATCATCCATTGGCTCAACATATTTCTGATTGAGCACATGTTAATAGACAGTTGCCACAACTGAAATTTTTGATTTGCAAATTTTGAGTTAACCTTTGATTGTCTGTTGCTTTCAGAAATCTATCTTTGCCCGCTCTTTACTCAGGGCTTCCCTTTCTTTATCCCTTCCTCAGTCCTTATGTCTCGCTCTAAATCCTTCATTATATCTGCCAAACTTCCATTGGATGTGTCTCTTTTCTTTAGGCTTTCTTCATATGGCCTTGGTGTCTCTTTTCCTGACTCCCACTTTCGGCTTGATGCCTCTTTTCCCTTTCATCCTCATGTCTCATATGTGCACTTGCTCTCACCTTCACTGTAACTTCATGTGCTTATCTCTCTTTCTTCATTCTCCTGCATTACAGCTTGCAAAATCTACATGCAAAAGCTACAATTTTAATAGGCTGCTTCAAAAACTTTCAAGTCAAATTTTTGATCAACGCAGATAGCAGAGAATAGATTAGGCACGAAACTGTTATTTATGCGTGACTTGCTTGACATTAAAAAGAGTTATTCAGCGCAATAAGTCACATAAACGACTCATTGCGGTACTTTCGCCATCTGACACAATTTACAATTATTTTACACACTTTAAAGCAGTATTGTATCGCATATTGAATATCGCATTTTTCTTCAATATCGTGTAGCCTCTTACTTCTACCCAGGGTCGGCGCTATGGTGGGGCATTCGAGGGCCGTGCCCCCCCCCCCCCCCCCCCCCGCGCTCATTGATGCCCCTCCTACCAGAGTTTCTAATACAATGCTAAATCATAAATCAGATGTAGGCTATACAACACCAAATGTCCAGCAATCTATTTAAATAGTACATTGTGTTTAATTTGTTGTGTAATGAGATCTAATGTGTGTTAGTGCCAAGAATTGTCACGTGAAGAAATAACGTTAGATATATTCAATCCGACTTTTATTTGTAAGTGCTTGAATGGTCCAGTGGTGGAATTTTAGACTAGCGAGCAAGAGATTCTGGGTCCTAACCCACACTCACATAATTATTATTTTTTTTTTTTCTCATTAAAACCGATTATGTTTATTAGTGGTTGTCAGGGATGTTTGAGTGCATTTTACTTTGTGATTTCACCGGTACGAATAGAGAATTCTCCGCAACCGATCAAGCGCGCGTCCGTGTGAAGATGTTTCTTGTGGCAGCGCGAGCCACAAGAGAAAACTATCAGCACCACAGATCGCAGTCAACAAGCACTTTGAATGGCGTGTCCCAAAAAATATCCCTTTTAGTTATTTTTTTTCAATATTAATTGTACAAACTTTAACTTAAATGAAATAAAATGAAATGATTTCAAAATAAATAATTTTGGTTGTTTATGACTATTGGTCATCATTGGTCAATCCTTATTGGTCGCTGAGTAAAATTGTTACATTTGATTTGCAGCGCGCAAAAGTTGTTGTTTGAATCGAAAAGAACAGTTTGTCCGTCTATAATATCATAGACAGCTAGCGGCTAACTGTTACCCGGGCCTAATAAACGAAAGAAAAAAATGGATTTACGAAATTGGTTTAGTCCTGCTAAGCCTCTTCCATCAGCAGACTCGGACACTCCGGCCACCACCACCAGTAGTACTGTCTCTGAGAGCCGTGCTGGCCTTTCATCTGATGCTAGCTCCGGACAACCACCGGCGCCAACAGACTTAACTAATGTTAACGCAGCAATAGAGCAACAATCTAAAAGCCCTCCAAGTCAGCGCACAGCGGTTGATGATATCGGGACTGACAGGCCTGTCCAAACTGTGTTAAAACAGTATCCTGTAACTGTTTACAGTGGTAAGGGGCGATCATTCGTTGATAAATGGTTTCACGACAGAGAGTGGTTGGAGTACAGTGTCAAGGCAGACGCAGCATTTTGTTTTTGCTGTCGGATGTTCAGCATTACTAGAAAATCTGGAACATTGGATGCCTTCGCGAGTGTGGGCTATCGTAACTGGAAACACGCTATGGCCAAAGACCGTGGATTTCATAAACATGGAACTTCAAAGGACCACATGTCTTGTTATGCAATGTGGAAGGAGAGGGAGATGCGTCGCAAGACGGGGAATGAGGTATCAACCCTTGTCAATGCAGATCAACTAAGGAAAAACCGGTATTATGTGTCCTCACTTATAGATGTGGTTGGGTTCTTGGTTGAAAACCAGTTGCCACTACGGGGAAAGATTGACGCTTTTGATGACATGTCGGAGGGGGGGTCTGGACTTTTCCTTTCCATGCTTTTTTACACCATCCAAAAGGATCCTGAATTGGCGAATGTGGTGAAGACAATCCCTCGCAATGCCACTTACACCTGTCATGATATGCAAAATGAACTTATAAAAACACTCAGTAGTGTGGTGACAGAGGCTATAGTGGAGGAAGTTGGTGACTACTTTTACACTTTGAAAGTTGATGGGACGCGTGACCCCACAGGATGTGAAAATATATCGATTGTGCTTCGATTTGTGAATGAGTCTTACGAAGTTACAGAGCGTCTACTGTGCATCGCTACGGCTCAAGGAGGTGACGCACAGACATTAACTGACACCGTTCTGACTGAGCCTAACAAGGTTGGCCTGGATAGCTCAAAAATTCTGAGTCAGGTATATGATGGAGCTGCGCTTATGTCAGGGAAACGTGGTGGTGTTCAGAAAATTCTACAAGACAGACTTGGACGTGAGATACCATATGTGCACTGCCTCAACCATCGGTTGCATTTGGTCGTGGTTCATGCCATGTCTGCAGAGACCGCACTTTTGGAGTTTTTTTGAGGTGTGCGATTCCCTCTACAAGTTTTGTAGAAAGCCAACGGTTGCTATGCATTATAAAGGTGCGCATCTTAAACGTCTTCTGGTGCAGAGATGGACAGGGCATCTTGCCACTGTCTCAGTCATTCTTAAGTCATTTAATGACATAAAATCGATTCTGACCGATGCTGATACTGTGCTGAACTATGGGGGAGAGACGAGAATGGAAGCTACAGGCCTGCTGCGCGAGATATCTGAGCCAAGTTTCATGTTCCTAGCCAACTTAACCCACAGAGTCTTTTCTCTATTGGACCCACCGAACAAGCTTCTCCAGAGAGAGGACACTGACTTGTTGACAGGTTTGAGTGTTGTGGCGAGTGCAACAGCATGTGTTAAAAAACTCCGTTGTGATGACGAGTTTAAGCAGATGCTGGATACTGCCACGCCCACAAGCCAGTCACTGAGACCCGGGCCCAAAAGGAGGCGCATAGAGAGCACACGGATGGATGGTTACATCGTTACAGGGCCTACAGGAGGACACAGACGTGATGATGACTTCGAAACTGAACTTCGGAGATTGTACTACAACACTATTGATTCGGTGGTTGGGGAACTGGAGCGTAGATTCAGTGAGCGCAACTCACAACTGGCAAGTGCACTTGCAGCACTAAATCCAGAGGCCGATACCTTCCTTGATGTGAAAGCTGTGAAGCATATTCTCGACCTGTAACAAACTATAATGATTGACGCTGAGTTTGAAGTTGCTAAAGAGTTTTTAATGTCACAAAAGCAAGCAATGCCGGGGGACTGGACCATACAGCACATAATCTCAACGTACCACAACCATCTGATTGCCATGCCCAGTGTGCTGACTGCTTTCAAACATGCCTTAACATTTGGCGCATCCACAGCAATGTGTGAGAATTCATTCTCCACTCTGAAAATGTTTTTTCGGAACACAGACGCACAATGCTACACGAAAGAAAGGCCAGGTTGGTGCAGCTTGCTTTCGAGAAAGACTTGACACGCAAATGCACAAGTGAATTGAAGGACACAGTACTTAGACGGTTCAGCAGCAACACTCGTCGCCTGCAACTCTTCTGAGGGTAAGTCGTTTGTTCATTTCACTTACTGAAGCCAGCCCTGGCTTTCATGATAAGGCCTACTTAGCAGGTGAATTGTTGATGAATGTTTGCTGGGTCTATCTGCATTTGTGTGTTATACTTGGCTGCCTGTAAGATATATGGGCTTATTACATGGCTTGGTTGAATTCTAATGTATAATTTATTGATAACAGACCGCTGCTAAGTATAGCACACCGTTGCCATTAAAAACAGAGCATTGCCATGGACACAGTTATGTTCACGCGGAAGCATTACAATCGTTTTTAAATCAAACTGCTATAAATTAATAATTTTTTGTGTGTAAAATTATTTATTTGTAAAGTAGCCACAAATTCGCAATTAACAAATAATAATAATAAATAACAAACGCGTTTTGTTTTTTAAAGCATTTCTGCTGTGTTAGCAGAATTTTTTTTTTCTCAAACGGAAGTTTGGGTATGTGAAATGTAAAGTGCCCCCCCCGTGGATGACCCAATGCCCCTCCAGTAGATCTGCTCTGGCGCCGACTCTGCTTCTACTGTTCCTGTTGTGTCCGACATCTGTTTCTCTGAGGGCCATAAGGAGGTGTCTGTCTCATTTTAAATTCTCCCTCTTTTTTTAAATAAAGCCAGTACTTGTTGTTCTTCCCTTTTTATTTCCCCCTTTTTTACTCTTACCCTTGACCATATATATATATATATTTATATATTTTTTATATATATATATTTTTTATATAAATGATTCAGTTTATCTGCACATAGCCACATCAAATGTTCCCTCAGCTGGTCATTTTGTTTTTAGGCTTTTTGGCCTTTTTTTCTTTTTTTAAATCAGTTTTTAGAGGGTTGTTCTATAGTATCTCTGTGTAATTGATGTCCTTACCTTGGTATCTCTAAAGGTGTTGATGTCCTTATAATCTTAATTATTATCACCTTTCACAACATTTTATTATACATACTAACCACAGCTTGCATTTATTCAGAATTAGAAAAGGTGAACTCTTTCTCTCTGTCTCCATCCTTTTCTTCCTCACACATACACACAAACATACACACTCTTGTACATCTATCTTTATGAGGACATTCATTGACACAATGCAATGTCTAGCCGCTTACCTATAACCTTACTCATCACAACTAAGTGCTTAACCCGAACCCTTGCCCTAAACCTACCCTTAACCTAATTATAACCTTATCCCTAAAACCAAGTCTTGACCCTCAAACAGGCCTTTAAAGGGGTCTCAGAAAGTGAGGACCGGCCAAAATGTCCTCGCTTTACTCTCTTTGTCCTCACTCCAATGGTCTAAAACTCAAACTGGTCCTCACAAAGATAGTTGTACAAGTACACACACACACACACACACACACACACAGTCTCACTTTGTTCTTGCAGCCCCTCCTTTCTGTCTCTCTTTCTCATATCACAGTCAATGTTTACTTTTGCTATATGAGAGAAACAAGTGTTCTTTCATAATTCTAGTTACACACACTTTTACTCGTTATTTTTCCCTTGTAACAACGAAGAGACAAAGCCAAATTATTGTTCAGGATAGGCTGTTTTTCTCTGGCTGGATCACAGCTCTTGCCATTACAAGAATGGCCAAATAGACGACAAAGCCCATTTTGTGTGGACTCGAAGTTTCAGGTCTCAGAAGAATAAACTTTATTGAGCAGTTCAACAAAGTGAGATGCCAGTTGTTCATCTTATCTTACAAGGGCCAGTGCTCTAGTCTTATACCTTTTGCTTATCGTTTGGTGTCCAATTAGCGTTCATCTTTTTCTTTTTGCTCCTCCTCGTCACTTCTCCACGATTAGAAACACCTGCATCAATGTCCTATTTTTATTGGTGGCAGGTCCATTGCGCATGCGTTTTTTAAAAAAATGGCTTCATACATGATTTTTGGGTAATTTTCCAGTCTACATTTCACATACCCTTTGACCTGTTGTTCTTCCTTCCCATAGTTTTTGTCTTTCCATACCCTTAGGCCTAGTTTTCTGTCTTCCCATACCCTTAGGCCTAGTTTTCTGTCTTCCCATACCCTTCAGGCCTAGTTTTCTGTCTTCCCATACCCTTAGGCCTAGTTTTCTGTCTTCCCATACCCTTAGGCCTAGTTTTCTGTCTTCCCATACCCTTCAGGCCTAGTTTTCTGTCTTCCCATACCCTTCAGGCCTAGTTTTCTGTCTTCCCATACCCTTCAGGCCTAGTTCCTCACACAGCGATTGACTCACTCTTGTAGGCTACATTGACCGAATATTATAATAAAATCGCTACCATTTAAAAAAAAACTGTGGTGATGCAATAACTACTTCAATAAAGTGTTAAATTTTTGTGTTGTAAAAGTTATTTATTCTGAACCTATAATCTTAAAATGATCCTCAGTGCATTTTTTTTACATTTATAAAGGCAATTTCCCCCTAACTGTCATCTTTCATGTCAAATTCTATACATTTTAAGTCACTATATGGCTTTTACCAATCAAATTGACTAGTAGTCTATCAAAAAAAAATTTTTTCCCACTGCAGAGAAAACAGAATCTGCATCAGAGGTGGCATTTATTAAAAAAAAATTGAACATGCAAAACAAGCATAAAAAACATTGTTTAACCACTTTAAAATAAACACCCGTAAAGCTTTTGCGGATTTTATCAATTATCTTTAAAATTGAATATTCTGAAAAAGTGACATTTCCATTTTTGCTGATTCACATTGGTATCAAAAAAGGTAAAACACATTTCATAGTTGCATACACCATTATGTTTTTGTAAATATCACGTTGTTGTCTATCAGCTTATACCAGATTATTATTTGATAACACTATTCAAAAGAGTATTCACATGAATGCCCCATTAAGTTACATTAAATAGTTTTTTAACTATTTTTTAACTCTTAATTGAAGTGAAGTTTATAAGTTTTTGAAAATTAACTTAAAAGGTAATACATAATGTTGAGTACTTATTAATTTAACTCGTGTCTGTAAGTTAAGTGTCTGTAAATTAAACTTTTTGAGTTTTTGAGCAGCAGTAGCCTACTGAAGTCAAATAATGCCAAAACTTTTTGAAACAAAAAAACCTGTTGAATTGCACTAATTGAAAAAAAAAAAAAAAGAAAAAAAAAAAAGCATTGCATAAACCATGCTTGCATTGTATTTTTAGAGCTTGCATTTTTATGGGCTGAAATTCAACATGGTTGAATATTTAAGCTGTGAATATTTCAATTCAAAGCATTTCAAACACATTTTCATTATTCAAAATTTAATAATCCATATTCACCTTCCATATTTCACTTCCAAAATATTCAAACTGTTTAAAAATACAACCTATAATATTAAACAGGCAATTTTCGGTCCATTTTATTTCGCTTTGCAAATTCGACAGTAAATTCAAAATTGACATCCAGGAACTGCAGGAAAAGCAGTAGATTACCGAGCGTAATCTCCATCTGCTGTTAGTCATCTCACCAGCAGGGGGTGCAAGCGAGTGTTGTTGACGAAGACCGAACAACAGTTAGAGCAAGCCATTCATTCATAAAAACACATTTATAGAAATGTAAGTGTATTTGTGATTACTATGACGGCTGTTTCCTGTGTAGCCTACATGCTTCTTTCTCTACCATGAAGGAGATAATGTTTTTCCCCGGATGTACAGATACAATGTTACATTTGAGGTAGACATATATTTATCTTGGTTGTTTAGTGTTTAATGTGATATTTACAAAAACATAATGGTGTATGTAACTATGAAATGTGTTTTATATATTTTGATACCAATGTGAATCAGCAAAAATGGAAATGTCACTTTCAGAATATTCTATTTGAAAGATAATTGATAAAATCCACAAAAGCGTTACAGGTGTTTATTTTAAAGTGGATAAACAATGTTTTTTATGCTTGTTTTGGATATAATATATATATATTTTTATAAATGCCACTTCTGATGCATATTCTGTTTTCTCTGCAGTGGGAAAAAATATTTGTTTTGTTGATACTATCACTTTTATTAAAGGAGAACTCCGGTCAATTTTAACATTGAGCTCATTTTTTTTGTACATCTGGAGTGCTGTCAGTACAGACAAAAACGACAAAAATCGGTGTTGCCTACACCGTGTTATCCTCTTTTTAAAATTCGCACCCTGTTGACTTCAATGGGGCAAGTTCTAAACCTGCTTTTAGCCTCTTAACATCCTTGATTTGTCATTACAAGTGCACAGCCATGTGAGTGGTGTCATTAAGAGTGACCACGGTCAATCTGACTGCAGTAGATGTGAAAGATATTAATAAAAATTATGTTAATTCAGCCAGCTCACATACCTGTATTTACTTCCTGTTTTCGGTCGAAGTCCACAGTAGTCGATTGTCGAGTTCGCCGCGCGATCATTGGTAACTAAGCAACAGTGGAGACTGAGACTGTCAGCCGATGACGGCGCTGTGTGGTGTTCTGATATTATGATATTCTATGACATTATGATATGATGTTGCTTAGTTACAAATGATCGTGCACGCGAACTTGACAATCGACTACTGTGGACTTCGACCGAAAACAGGAAGTAAATAGAGGTATGTGAGCTGGCTGAATTAACATCATTTTTATTAATATCTTTCACATTTACTGCAGTCAGATTGACCGTGGTCACTCTTAATAACACCACTCACATGGCTGTGCACTTGTGCACCTAAAGAATATTTGAGCAGCATTAGGCTACATGAAGTAGATGCAGAGGTGGACTTGCTCATTGGAACCGACTCCTAAAGTTTTGGAGCCATGGGAACTGATAAACAGTCAATGTGGTGGACCGTATGCAGTGAGGACCAGAGTTGGCTGGGTCATAAATGGGCCTCTTCGTGCTGGAGACTCTGAAGGTACTGGTGTCAAATCAGGATGCATTGTTGTAACTACTAATCACATATATGTGGAACACTTGGAAAGTATGTTGATGCAACAGTATAATCATGACTTTACTGAAAGAACAAGTGATGAACAACTTGAGATGTCAAGAGAAGACCTTAAATTCATGAAAATTGTGGAGAGTATGACAGTGCTTAACAATGAACATTATTATATTGACTTACCTTTCAGAGTTGACGATCCTGTTTTGCCAAATAATCGCTGCATTGCACTACAGACTCCAAGGCCTGAAGAGGAGATTTAATAGAGATAATTTATTCAAGGCTCAATACGTAGATTTCCTTAACAACATGTTAGAGCAAGGATATGCCGAAAAGGTTCCCACAAATGAGCCCACTCTGGAACAAGGAAAGGTGTGGTACATTCCCCACCATGGTGTACATCATCCAACCAAAGGAAAGTTGTGTGTTGTGTTTGATTGCGGCTGTACTTACAAAGGTACATCATTGAACAGTCAGCTCTTGCAGGGCCCAGACTTCACTAACACGCTAATTGGTGTCCTCCTGCGGTTTAGAGTAGGGCCCATCGCTGTTATGGCTGATATCAACGCCATGTTCCATCAGGTCCGGGTTCCATATAAGCACGTTCTTGCGCTTTCTATGGCGGCCCAATGGAGACGCTACAGCGAAGCCAGAGGAATACAGGATGTGCGTGCATTTGTTTGGAGCTGTATCCTCTCCAAGCTGCTCAACCTATGCACTGAGAAGAACTGCTGAGGATAATGCACTGCTATACTCACCCGATGTCCTCAGTACAATCAAAACAAATTTCTATGTGGATGACTGTCTTAAGTCCACGGTGACAGAGGAAGATGCAGTGAAGCTCATACATGGATTAACATCTCTCTGTAAAAGAGGCGGCTTCCATCTCCAAAAGTGGGTCACAAATAGCTCAAATGTGTTTGCGCTTATTCCTAGCAACATCAGAGCAGTGGGTTTGGAGAACATGGATTTGGACAGGGACCAACTCCCTGTGGAAAGAGCTCTGGGGATGCAATGGTGTGTTCAAGGAGATACGTTCAGCTTCAGGACTGCAGTGCAGGAATGTCCACACACTAGGAGGGGCAACCTTTCTGTGGTGAGCATTGGCCGCTTTAAATCACTCTAAAATTGAAAGGACTTTTGTGCAGGAAGGAATGACGTGGAGTTTTAACGCCCCAGCTGCATCTCACCAAGGTGGTGTTTGGGAGCGTCTGATTCGCTCAGTGCGCAGTGTACTTACCTCTGTTGTTGGACATCAACTGCTGGACGAGGAAGGCCTGCAAATGCTGTTTTGTGAGGTGGAAGCGATACTCAATGACCGGCTAATAACTAAGGCTTCAGAAGATCCCAATGATTTAGAAGCGCTTACTCCAAATCACATTCTCCTGTTAAAAGGCAAGCCCATTCTGCCATTAGGTCTGTTCGAGAAATCTGATCTGTACATTAAGAGGAGATGGAGGCAAGTGCAGTACGTTGCGGAGCTTTTCTGGAAAAGATGGAAGCAAAAGAGAAACTTTATTCCAGGAGATATTCTCGTAATCGCTGATGCCACAGCTCCGAGAGGCTCATGGATGATGGGCAGAGTTCTAAGCACCACAGCTGACTCCAGAGGACTGGTTCTCTCTGTGAAGGTCCAAACGAAGATCAGCACCCTGGACAGACCAATAACCAAGCTCTGTCTTCTCTTGGAGGCTAATAATTGACTATACAACTCATTCTTTCTCCTATTTCTGTCTTCCATCTGTTTGTTTCTTTCAGATATGGAGAATCCGAAGATGTGAAGATTCCAGTTTAATACTTAATGTGCAAGGTCACTCACTGTCCCAGACCACGATTGTTATTTGCAAAAGTTCATTTTAACGGACGGAACCAGATTGGCTGACCCGTACATGCTCACTCGATGGATGATCTGACAGGATTAACGTTGACGCTACCTCCAGTTGAGTGGCCTGACTTCTACACCTATCCGATAGAGAAACTGAGGGCATGTACATCTTTAGATGCCTATAACTATGTGCTGAATGCTCATGTACAAGACTTGTGTGGTACGATCTGCAGTTCTGCCTAGCCAGCGCCAAGAAGACGACAATGTGAAGAGTGACATTACGGTGCAATTTTAATGTATTTTCTAGAAATAAAAATTCCAGTTACAGCATATTCATTTTTCATTGATTCTTTCACCCAACAACACAACAAGATGACATTTAATAATAATAATAAAAATAATAATAATTTAAGCTCCTTATTATGTAGCCGAATCTGTGCTGGTTTGTATTGGCCGCCTCCAGTTTTCCCTTTGTTTTGCCTCCAGCTAGCGCCGTGACGTAACTGACGTCGGCGCAAAAGGGGTCTATTGACGATTGGCCCTTTTACTTAAAAGGCGGGACTTATTCCCCCAAGCTGCACTTTACACTTCTCCAAACACTTCTTTACTACACTCCCATTTTTATAATAATATGTATAAACCGTCTAGTTCAATCTTAAAGCTTTGGTTGTCATCAAGAGACGATAGCAAATGAATAATGCTAATGTCAGCGGCCATGACACTGAACGAGCAATCGTTATTATAGTTCAAAAGGGCAAACAGTCAAAGTTATTATGCGAGTTAACTCGAGTCAAAATGCAAATCTGCAAAGTCACATCTGTCATCCGTCACCGTGACATCAGTGGACTTTTGAAGCTGAAATAATGAGTGGATTAAGCTTGGAATAACGAGAGGAATAACATGGATAGAACTTTCTTGTTGGAGGATTGACGAGATGACGGCTACTAAAATTAGGTAAAAGTTTTGCAACTTGTTTATTGATTTGCATATATATTGAATAGCAATTTAGTGTGGAATATGTGACAATCGGGTCCAGTCGGGTCTGTGCCGGGTCCAGCTTTTGAAGAGACTGGTCCAGGTCGGGTCCATGTAGCACATAGCGGGTCTCATCAGGTTTGTGAATTTCTGGACCCGTGTAGACCTCTACTTCACACCATGGGGCTTCATGAATTCACAACAATTACCATGAACTTAAAACAACACACAGTTTTTGCAAAATCAACTGAAATGATTTCTGTCTCCTTTCACCACAGCTTTACACAACCAGCAGAAAGAGAGCAGCCGGAATAAAGAGAAACGGCGTGCAATCCTTGTTATTTTGTGATTATGTTGATGTCTAATAGATATTTTGTCTTATGAACAGTATTTGACTTCATAAGGTCCCAAAAAATCGCATTGTGGTTCTTGGAAAGTGGACTCTGTTAAATAAAATATCTCCCTTCGGAGTGGAATTTGAGCTTTGTAATCTTTGCAGATCTTTTTTATGCTCAGACAGCAACACAAGACACTGTTGAAAAATCATAATAGGACCCCTTTAAATAAATTTCAATTTGTCTATTTCAATGTGCAGCATCTGTGTCCCTTTGAAGCTGCATTGAAACTGCAATTTGGACCATCAAACCATTGAAGCCCATTGAAGACACTATGGAGAAAAATCCTGAAATGTTTTCCTCAAAAACCTTAATTTCTTTTCGACTGAAGAAAGACAGACACAAACATCTTGGATGACGTAGTGGTTAGTAAATTATCAGGAATTTTTAATCCTGAAGTAAACTAATCCTATAAACAGAGGTAAATAGGGCTCACCTCATCATTTAGGTTGGTCAGTCCACATTCTGTTGCTCTAAACTGACATTCCCCAGCCGAGCTTAGCCCCGCCCACAACATTTGAGGATGGGAAGTTCGGTCTGGACTTGATCCATTGTGAAGCAAGTATGCCCGAACCAAAGCTGTTTGGACCAATCAAATTGTCAGGGCAATCAACAGCAACTTAATCATCCACGTCACCAAAGAGCTCTTGGGTTTAATTCGTTTACAACAAAAAATGGCTGCCGCTGGAGAATTGAGATGCTTAGATTCAGCCATCGCGTCTGTTATAGAAGATGTAGACAGCGCATTAATTTTAAAAGAGGAACAGAGAAGCGCAATCAAGGCATTTGTCGATCGGAAAGATGTTTTTGCAGTCCTTCCTACGGGTGAGAGTTCTTCTTTGGTTTCTGTGGGAAGAGGCATTTCATTTAAAACCCCTGGCAAAATGATGGAATCACACTTAGAGAATGCTCACCCAGCTTTTTTACTTTATAGCAAATAAACCAATGACAGATATGACGTTATTTTATTTCAATAGCATAACATTCTGGCTCCATGAAACATACCTAACAAAAATTCACTTTTTTCCCCCATATCAAGTAGAGGAAAAAAAAGTACCTTTAAAATAATACCAAACATGAATTATCATGCTGTTTTTAGGTGAGTTTTGAGCATCTTCAGTTCATGATGCTCAATGAGGAGGATGAGGGGATAGAGAGAGTGAGAACTGAAACCGATGTGGGCAATCAATAGTGAGGCGAGACTCTTCTGTCTCCACACAGTTGGGTAGTTGTCTTGGATGTGATCTTCTTTTAGAAAGTGTTCAGTTGATTCCAGGAAGAGTTCAGTGTTTCCTCAGAGTGTGGACGAGTGGATTCAGCCATTTTGGCACCAGTCTTATGCCACTATCAATCGCCACTTACACTAAATGTAACAAAATCAGAATCCTTCTTTAGTTTGGGTGATTACCTAATTATTTATTGTTACTGACATTTAAATCAGGCTACTCGTCCGGTCGGCCAAGTAAAATTCTTTCACTTGCACCTTCAAAAAATCCACTTGTCCCAGACAAGCGTTAATGTCGAGCCCTGGCTTCAGCTGACTTTCAAAAGGGAAACTCGTTCCGTACTGGTCACACGTGTGCGGCTTTTCTCTACTGTGGATCTTCTCATGCGTTTTCAGATTTGCCGACTGACTGAATCTCTTGTTGCAGTGTGAACACTTGTAAGGTTTTTCTCCAGTGTGGATCCTCTCATGCGTTTTCAGACTTGATGACTGACTGAATCTCTTGTCACAGTGTGAACACTCGTAATGTTTTTCTCTAGTGTGGATCCTCTGGTGCTGTTTTAAATCACTCACTAAATTAAAACTCTTCCCACACTCAAAGCACACATGATCTTTTACATGAGTATGAATTTTCTGATGTGTACGTAAATTATACAGCACTGAAAAACTCTTTCCACACACAAAACATGAATGTGGCTTCTCCTTCGTATGAACTTTAAGGTGTTTCTTTAGGGCGGGTGCCACAATAAATGTTTTTCTGCATTGATCACATGTGAACGGTTTCTCTCCGGTGTGGATCCTCGTGTGTTCTTTAAGGTATGCTGATCGTGTGAAACTCTTACCACATTGATCACACGTGAACGGCTTCTCTCCAGTATGAACTCTCATGTGGTTCTGAAGCTGAGTTGATTGTACGAAACTCTTCCCGCACTGATCACATGTGAACGGCTTCTCTCCAGTATGAACTCTCATGTGAAGCTCAAGATGTTGTTTTTTAATGAAGCTCTTTCCACACTGATCACATGCGTGTGGCTTCTCTCCAATGTGGATCTTCATGTGTTCTTTAAGGTGTTTTGACAGTGTGAAACTCTTCCCACATTGATCACATGCGTGTGGCTTCTCTCCGGTGTGGATTTTCATGTGTTGATTCCGATTTGTTATTTGTGTAAAACTCTTCCCGCACTGATCACATGAGAACGGCTTCTCTCCGGTATGAACTCTCATGTGAATCTCAAGATTACGCGTGTTTGTGAAACTCTTTCCACACTGAGTGCAGGTGAAAGATTTCTTGGCTCTTCTTTTCTTTAAAAATGTATTTTTAGTCTCTGAGCAACTCAAAGGTTTTTCTCCAGGTTTTACATTATGTTCCTCCACTTCTTCACTCTCCTCCTTCACTTCCATCAGGTCTGAAATTAAAGAAAAAAAGGAATTGATTTCATTTTCAATGCATCATAAAAGTGAAGACTATTAAATACAGAATTATCTAACATATCAAAAACGTACAATAGAGCTTTTATTATTACTAGTGCTGCCACAACTGACTAATTTTCTAACGATTAATCTTTCGACTAATTTTTCGATTAGTCAACTAATCTAAACGACTAATTTAAAAAAATTGTTCACGTGTTTGTTATTTCATTGTGTCCATTTTATTTAAAATATTGCAGAGTTGCTGTGTAAATATAAAACAAAATACAATTTCCAATGCAAAGTATTTACTTAACAGTGCAAATATAAAAAACAATTCAGAATGTTTCAAAACATACATCCACTAGTTTTTCAAGGTCAATGTCTCTGTTTTCAAGAACCCAGTTTAAAGCTGCTCCATGTCATGAGTAACTAACACGGTCCGTTACAGCCAAGATGGCAAAAAAAAAGAAAGAAAGTAAATTCATTACACTGTCCAAAGTTTAGCAATGCACCTCCAACTGAAATTCGAAGTTCTATAACTGATAACTAAGTGCAAGCATGTAGAGTGCAAGAGAGTATAGTGCCCAACTGTGGCCAATTGATTCAAATAAAAAATGTTGTGTTGTAGTGCAAAAATGTCAACATGTCCACGTGGTCTGGACTTAAGCTGGCTCTTTTCTTTGAAACTATGTTTCCAGCTGAAGAAAACAGGCGCGCAGAAGGAGTAGATGTGGCCGCTGCTGAACATGCTACCCTTAGGAGATATCATTAGAAAGCATAGCATTAGTTTTGCTGTTATGCTGATGATACTCAGCTGTATATTTCTTCACGCCCCCTGACGAAACTTACCAATTCAAAGTTAACAGAATGCATAGCTTATATAAAAACTGAATTACTAGTAATTTCCTACTACTAAATTCTGAAAAAAAAAAAAAAAACCCCAGAGATTCTAATTATTGGACAAAAAAACCTCCACACGTAATAACCTAGAATACTGTCTAACACTTGATGGCTGCTCTGTTAAGTCTTCGTCGTCGGTTAGGAACCTGGGTGTGCTTTTTGATAGCAATCTTTCATTTGAAAGTCACGTGTCTAGTATCTGTAAAACCGCATTTTTCCATCTTAAAAATATATCTAAATTACATCATATGCTCTCATTAACAAATGCGGAACAGTTAGTTCATGCGTTCATGACAACAAGACTAGATTATTGTAATGCTCTACTGGGTGGTTGCCCTGCACGCTTAGTAAATAAACTACAGCTGGTCCAAAACGCTGCAGCTCGAGTTCTTACTAGAACCAGGAAATATGACCATATTAGCCCGGTTCTGTCAACACTGCATTGGCTCCCTATTAAACATCGTATACATTTTAAAATATTGCTGATTACTTACAAAGCACTAAATGGTTTAGCTCCGCAGTACTTGAGCGAGCTCTTAACGCATTATAGTCCTTCACGTCTATTGCGATCTCAAAATTCCGGCCAGTTAATAATACCTAGAATATCAAAAACGACTGCTGTCGGTAGATCCTTTTCCTATTTAGGACCAAAATGAAAATGCAGTATGAAAAAGGACAAAGCATACTGTACATTTATGGTCTGTTCTCCTGATTTAATTTACAAATATCCCAAGAAAATTTTGTTTTAGGGATTCATAGTCTGTTGAAAAGTACCTTGTTGATGCTTTTACACTTTTAAATTTCATTTCATTTCTCGATGGTTGAATGGTGAGTAGAATAATGTCATCTCATTGTACCCAGTTTTTAAAATAAGCATTTAATTACGTTCATAGATTGAGTATTTCACTGGTGTTTTACAGCTTATTGGAAGTTAAACACTTATCTAGTGTTGAATTAACAATTTTTTGCATTATCTGTGTCCTACAAGTTTCACTCAACAAATGGTTGAAAAAAAACGGTGATCCAGATATAATATAAACATGAAATAAAAAACCTAAAATAATATTTATTTTGAAGTAATGTTGACAATTAATATAAAATTCTCAAACCTCCCTTTACTGACCATTTGTTGGAAGTCAAAATATTTTTGCACCCATTTCATACTTTGTTTATTTTACAGCTGTTAAATACCCTGTGTGGTGAAAATCAAGTTGTAAAGGTATTTAAAAAAAACGTTTAAATATGTATTTTTGATGTTTAAAGATGAGTTTTAAGAGATCAAATTATTGACTACAGAGGAACTTTAAGATTTTTTTCCTGCTTCAGCAAATCTAAAAGTGATGAAGTTAAACTGCTAAATATCATATTACATTGTGAGTGTAAACGAAACGGGATGAATATAGAACACTACAGTCCAGTACAGTAAAGACCAGACGTATGTTTGCCGTCAAGGCTGTGAGGACTCTAACATTAGTACCGTAAGTGGTTAAAACAATGTGACAAATCACAAACTTTAAAAATGTTTCAATTGTTACATCTATTTGCATTCGTTTATTTCCACCTGGTCACTTTTATGCATTCATTAGCCGGTGAAGTTGCATATTTAAAGCTAGTGACGTGATTGCTTTCTCAACACATGTTCATGTAGCCGACAGAAACATAAACAAATCAGAAACGCATTCGATAATATCTTTTATCACTGCAATACATATTGTTATTTTGATTAGATAATCATCAAGTGTTCCAATATAGAAGCAAATAAAGTGAGAGACTATACATGTAATATACATATCTGCAAAGGCCAGTGTATTAAAATTGCATAAATTTAAAGATCGCCATCTTTAAACATAGGATACTCTTTGGACTTATATTAAATGGTAACACTTTACAAGAAGATTGCATTTTTAGCATTAGGTTAATTAATGTTGTAGTATTGATCATAGTTAGTTTGTTAATTTCAACATTTACGAATAAATTTTAAATTGGAGTTTTAGTTTTTATTTTATCTGTTAACCTTAGTTAATGTACTATGAACTAACATGAATGATCAAGGTACAATTGTCTTGCTAAAATATTAATACATGCTGTGAAAAATGTATATTGAATAATACATATGCTAGTTCATGAAAGCTAGCTACATCCTTGTTAACAAATGGGACTTGCAAAGTGTTACCTATAAAATGTAGGTCTATGTATGTTTCTAGGTTATAGCTCAAGAAACGTAACATTTTAATGTTTAAATTATTTTCTGTAGAATTTGTTCTGTAGAACTTCTCATTTTAATATATTCATATTTATTTCATATAGCAATTTCAGTTCAGCACTGTTTTACTTGGAGTGTTATGTTTTCTTTCTATCCAGCATCCATTTTAAAAATATCGGTTGATTAATCGGTTATCGGCACGCACAGGCAAACCTAAATATCGGTATCGGTAAAATCCACTATCGGGCGACCTCTAACCCCTATGAATGAATGAAGAATAAACACCAACCTCTTTGTTCTTCAGGATCTTCAGTGTGTTTCATTCTGCAGGGTTCTGGATCACTCGTGTTCTCACTGTCCACTTTAATAAACTCAGTCTTTACAGATATCAGCTCTTCCTGATGCATTGATGCTCGTCTTCACTTGTAGCTGATGGGAATTTTCCAGTGTTTGTTGGTGAATTGCTGTGGGAGGAGCTTCACTGATGATGTGATTGTAGTGTGAGGAGTTGATCTGCCAAAATCAAAAATATATCTTTACTGAGTTTGTTTTTATGCTCATGGACAACAAAATATAACAATATATTTTTTTCCAAATACAAATCATAAGAAAAACAGTTAGACTCAGAAATAAACGTACAGTATAGTAACCAACAAATACC
The DNA here is from genome assembly GCA_030578275.1 of Meda fulgida. NCBI lineage: Eukaryota > Metazoa > Chordata > Actinopteri > Cypriniformes > Leuciscidae > Meda > Meda fulgida. The sequence goes on from CM060618.1 coordinate 39,226,117, forward strand.
CTCAATCTGTTGACACCAATGAAATGAGCTTTACATGTCAATTTACAAGACATCATAAATGTGAAAACAGGAACTATTGTCATGAAATAAAGAGTGTTTTCAGCAGATCTGTTAATATTGATGAGCCTCAGACTATCAACACTCATTCAACAAGCCATTCAGGATCATCAGCAGATCATCTCACTTTACTCTGAGTGTTTGCTGTTAGAAACACATTATTTGAGTCAGGATATAAAAGCCTGTAAAACTGTTCTATTGAAAGATAATACAGTTATTTCTCACAATAAAACATGGATGAATCATCATTTATAGATTAAAATAAATTGACACCTCTCTTTATGAACTTCTACATGCAACTAACCATAATATGTCAATATGAATCTAAATTCAACTTAATAACTTGTAAGTGCAATATAGTAATTTGATCGTAAAAATGTCACAGAATTGTATTTATAGAAACTGACAACGATCATAAAACTCTTGTAAATAAAGTTCCAGCAATATTTAACCTTTCATTTGTCAAACTTCAATAATAGTTATTTATATTAAAATTTCCCACGTTCATTACTCATACAGGGACAATATAAAGTGTTTAGAATATATTTCAATTTTGACAAGTAAATGAAATCTGCAAAATGTAAATATAAACAAAGAAATAAAGGTAAAAATGAAAATGGCAACAGCAACACTTGGGATCGATTCCCATCAATTCAAATCTCAAACTTTAACTTCAATGACTCGACATTCAGTAACAGTTCTCACTCCAAACATCGAGACAATCACACAAACGAACACACACTCGCTCAGGTCTGAATGAACTCCACATATTCTCCTCAGTCTCGCTGCTGCTGCACTAAATGTGTATTTCAGGAGGAAGACGCCAGAAAAGACGCACAAGTATCGCTGTGATCGATGAAAACAATACAGAAATGAGTCTGTCGCTTAATCAAACTGTATAAAGTGTGTGTGATGGTTGTGTAAATATGAGAAATACCGTGAACTGCTCTCCTCGCCTCAGACGCTGAAACTGAATGACGGAAGAGAGAGTGTGAGCGATGACGTAATGGGCCTCCAACGCACGCGCGAACGGGACACCCCCGCAGCCAATGAGTGGCACGCAGCAGATTCGCATATTTACTAGTAGCCTTACATTATGATTATTAGGGCTGGGTATTGACACAAATTTCACCATTCGATTTGATTTCGATTGACAAGCAATTCCCTTTTTTTTATAATAATAAAGTTATATGAAAAATAAACATTTAAATGATGGCTGCCATAAAAACTTGCCAGATTTATTCAAAGGTGCATTAAATATTAAAGAACATAAAAAATTATAATGAATATGTTATATGGTGCATATATTTAGCAAAATGCTCCTCTCAAGAGTTAATTTTTCCAGCTGACTAACGAGTTCATGGATATGTTTTTTCTGAGGTAAATGTGCGTTGCATGTCATTGTTTGCAAGCAGTTTTCACGTATCTCAGTCTCCGAGAGCACACCGACACTGGAAGGGGGGTTTTCAAGATGGCGGAGTGAGTGTAGCACTTTTGCAGGCTCCGGTAAAAAGGTTTTTTTTAGTCCTTGAAATGTGATAAACTAGTGTAACAACCCCTCTACTAAACAGATATTTAACGTAGTGTCAAAACGAAGGGACATAAATAAGCTATTATAACATTCTGGGGCGGGGGGGGGGGGGGTCTTTGTTTTTTGGAATCATGTCCGACCACAACTACAACTTGGCTGCTCTCCACGAGGCATGTGGCGATTTTGACATTGAGGAAGAAATGGAAGCGGAGCAACATTCATCCAAGACAAAATTAACAACGAACATACGCCAATTAAACAGCCGAATCCAAAGAAACAGAGACACCAAAGTGAAATTGAGGACGCGAATACAGGCGCTGCAATTCTACAAGCAGTACAAGCTCTGACCAGAAAAATGGAAAAGCAGACAGAACTTTTGAAAAGTTTCGTCAAACGTATTGAAGCTAACACAACCACAATTAAAGAAAACCGAGAAGAAATCGGTGTGTTTCAGAAAAATTAGGAGGCCTTCAGAGAGAAAACAGCCTGTTAAAAGAAGCATGTGCAGAGCAAACCCAATACAAAAGAAGGTGGAATCTGAGGATGATTGGTCTCCCTGAAAAGGATGGAGAGGACACGAGAGAAGTTGTCATCGGGATACTGACAAGAGTTGTTCCCATGTCTGTGGAGCGGCTGCGACACACCGTAGACACCGTTCACCGGCAGGGAAGAGCGACACCACTACCTCAACTAACACGCCGAGAGCAATCATCATTCAGTTCGGGATGAGAACGCTGCGGGATGATGTTTGGTAGAGGCTGAAGGATGTGAGAGTGTGTAGAGACATGCACATACCTTTTAAAGAAGACTTCTCGAAAGAAGACCGGGAGGCGTGTGCAAATCTGTGGCCACTGATCCAAGAAGCCAGAAAGACGGGTAAAAGGGCGTTCTTAAAGGAAGGATACGCTCTGATCGATAAACGGAGAGTAGACCCTAATTGAACACTTTTGTTTTGCTATCATTTGAATGATTTTATTTTTATTGTTTGGTTGACATAAACGCTCCAATATGCAAGAATTAACACTACCCGCATTTTCTCTGTTAATGAATCACTGAACATCCGAGGTTAAATAATCCGATGTTATGATCGGAGCATGGTCAATGATACATTGATGACTCCAAATTATTTTGCACGCCCGCAGATGGCAGATAATGAATGTTTACGTTGTTTACCTGTGTAAATGCTTTTAAAACTGGTTATCCTTTTATATTACTTGTTATGGTAGGCTACTAACAATAGCTTTATGGCTGCCAAAATTAAGAAAAATACAACAAAGTAGGCGTAGTTGATTTCATATTTAAATAGACCTTTGCTACAATAGCTACAATAGCTCCTTTTCTCCTCTAAGGCATATAGAGGGTTAGTTACACTACATGTAGATTTAGGACTAATTACTCATTCCTGCGCATCGTAACTCTTTTGTGAATTGTTTATAGGTTATCTACTTATCACCTAAATGCTGTCCTTCATTTCTTTAAATACTAGGGGGTTGAAAGATAATGCAAAACGCAAGGCTAATTTTCTTTTCTGTAAGGAGCAAAGGGCTAATTGTGTTTTTTTGCAAGAAACCCACTCAGCTGAGGATGACACACAATTTCTGAAATTGCAATGGCTATCTTGCTCTATCTTTTTCAGTCTTGGATCGTCACACTCGGCAGGAGTTATGATTTTATTAAATAGATTTCCTGGGAATGAATGGGATAAACTACATTTTATTATGTGTGTATGGGTATAACAAAAGAGCACAGAACAAAAATCTCTTCTCATCCTTAAGTGCTTAGAAGAATGGAAAATGTTTTCTTCAACGGATAGAGTAATAATTGGGGGAGATTTTAACCTGGCCCCTGATCTTTGGTTAGACCGCCTACCATCAAAGAGACACTGCCACACATTTGATGAAATAATAGTTGAATTGATCACAAAGGCCAAGCTAATAGATTATTGGAGAATGAAAAACCCTAATCTAAAATAAAAAGTCTAATAATGGCCAGTGCTCAAGACTGGATTATTGGTTAATCCCACACTATATAGGTAATCAAATAAATAGATGTGAAATCTCAGCATCAGCCCAAACTGATCATTATGTAATATTTTAGATACTTTCTCCGGGTGGAAGAGAGAATAACAAACTCCATATGGAAATTTAACAATATCCTTTTGAAAGATACTGAGTTTTGAAATAAACAACTGGTTAAAGTAGGTGAATTGGTTCAAGTTCACAGTTAAACAGACAGCTCTTAGGACAAGTAAGCAATCACCAACCCTTAAAAAGATAAGATAAAGGGACATCATTAGTCGCATTAATACTGTTCTGTCTAAGTCCTGGTAATCATGAAGACAAGAAAGTTTCTTACTTCTTCAAGGTTTATTCAAACCCACAAGCAATACAACAGAGCCAGGCGGTTACATGATTAGACAGCAGGTGCAACAACTTCCATTCTTACTTTACACCTTTTATAGGTAACCACTACAGCGCCATCTCCTGACAAATACATAAACACAACACCGTGCATGAAAGACACATGATAGAGTAATCGAGTAGGCAGTCATCGCTGCAGGCAAGGCAAATTTATTTATATAGCACATTTCATACACTATGGCAATTCAAAATGCTTTACACAGAAAGGAATTAAAATAATCACAATTTATTTTAAGGCTTGTCGGGCTTGTCGGGATTTTCATATTCATTTGCCTGCTAAAAATAGCCTACTGTTTCCACGTTACAAAAAAAGTTATAAAGTCGACATTGTGAGATAAACTCGTTATTGTGAGAAATCTATGTCAGAATTTTGAGATAAGAAGTCGCAATTATCTTTTTTTATTCCGTGGCGAAAACAAGCTTCTGATATCTTTTAGGATTGCTTTTAGAGGGAAAAGCTGTCCATAAATGCTGGTCTAGGATCAGTTTTCTCTGTAATAGAAGAATATTGGCGAAACTCCGGTGTTTTTAGCGGTGAGTGGATTAGTTCTACCCGCACACAAATCTTCTCGTTATATAAGCAGTTAGGCTTTGTAAATAAGACATTATTGTGCATCAGCTTTACTGATGGCCTAATGGAACTTTGTGAGATCGCGATGAAGTTGTATAATAGTTAATGATTATAAAACGAGTTTTCTACGTTCCACCAACAGTTCTTAGAAACTTAGATGTCTCTTTTTTTCGTACAACAGCAGCACTCATCTTGTGTGTTTATTAGTGGATGCGGATGACCAGTCGTAGACCGGAAACTGATATGCCGACTTCTGACAAGCGGAAGTTCGAGACTACGGCTGTGCACATAGCCTATAGGAGTATTACCTGGGGGCTGCAGATCACTTCTTTTTCACATGGGAAGACAGCTTCAGCCACATCTCTTCTTTCTGACAGTATTGACCACACTCCTGTTTCTTTTAAGCCCTTTCTCATCTGTCTGATCTGAGAAGCGGTTCTTCCCAGAATCTGCAATAATCGTAACACACAGATGCAAACAAGATAGTTATTGGTGGCTGAAGAGGACAATATAACCAATTGTTTTATATATCTGAGTGCCTTTGGATAGTTGTCTAAAATGTAGACAACTCAGGTGATAGGAATGACAATGACCTATGTTTGCATTTTAATCTGGGTCTCAGTAAGGTATTCAAACATTGCTTTGATTCATAACCACTGATTAGAGCTCACTTTCACCTCTGGGAGTATATCACACGAGAAGAAAATAGGGAGTGAGAGCATAACATTATTCACCAAAAATAATTCCATTGCAATACTGAAGAAGGGAAGATATTTTGAAGAATGTCAGTAATCAAACAGTTAACTGGAAACCATTGACTTCCATGGTATTTTTTTTTCCTACTATGGAAGTCAATGGTTTCCAGTTAACTGTTTGATTATTGACATTCTTCAAAATATCTTCCCTTGTGTTCAGCAGAAGAAAGAAATTCATACAGGTTTGAAACAACTTGAGGCTGAGTAAAGGATTACAGAATTTAAATTTTAAAGTGAACTATCCTTTAAGCATAGTGCCTATGGAGATGCTGGGGTCACAGACTTTTGCTTCAGTTTGAAAACCCCCGGAATGTTCTCCTTAACAGAGCGACTTGCATCCTGTGTCTTGTTTCCCTTTTCTGCGGTCGTTTCGGTTTTCGATTTCTCTAACCTACAATGTAAAACTCGACGCTTAGCGTCTACGTCACGGCTCTCAGCCCGCCCTCTGAGTCGTGCATCCTGATTGAGTATCCTGTGAGCTTTCGTGATTGGCGGAGCAGTCGGTCAATCCCATGTTTCCCGTAAATACGACTTGTGATTGGACTGTACGTCAGCAGACAACGAAGCATTGGCCAAGAGCAGAAGGCCCGCCCTCCAGGCTTTTTTTTTTTTTTAAGTTTCGAGGTTGCGATGCTTCATTTGCGCTCAGTGTGAATTTCAGAGTTTTAGAGCAGAGCTGCGTGACAACGCTGCCACAAATCACGTGAGTCGCAAGCTCGCAACTGTGAGGGCGTATCTCCGCGAAGTGAGTTTTGTGTAAACTCAACTCTGAAAAAATAGTCTGCAAATGAGTGCTAATGTAATGTAATAAGTTTCGCCCTGTCGACCCTCAGTTTTCAGAGTTTCAAAACTTTTTTCACCTATTCGCACACCAGTTTTCAGATCAACATTTCACAGATCACAAGGTTTCAAATCTGGAAAACAAACTAAATACAGTGGGAGAACACTGACAAATTTGAAACTCTGAAAAAATGAATGTGCAACACCGTAAAAAAGAGTGTTGCACTTGTGAAGAGGGAAAACTCAAAAATAAAATTATGCTTGCAGAGATTTTATTTTTTTTAACCAATTTTCAAGCCTGCAAAACTATGTTTTCAGAGTTACAAACCTGTTTTTCACTCATTCGCACACCAGTTTTCAGATCACCATTTGCGAGGTTTCAAACCTGGAAAACTAACTAATACCCTGGGAGAACAGTGACAACATTTGAAACTCTGAAAATTTGTTTGCGCAACATCGTAAATAAAATGTTGAAGTTCTGAAGTAGGAAATCTAAAAAAAAAAAAAAAACAATGTTTGCAGATATTTTTATTTTTTTTAATTTTGCAAGCTTGCAAATCTTATTTTTCGATCTTGCAAAACTTTTTTTTGTACGATTTTGACGTTTTGAACATTGAGTTTCAACCTTTCAGAACTTTATTTTCAGTTTTGAATCATGGCAGGATTTTAATCCCATAGTTTTCTGCCATGCCAAATCCTGCATTTAGCCTTGTAAACGTTTTTAAAGGAGAAGCGCATAATATCCTCATGGTGTTGTTCACCCTCCGCCTATGATCAGAAACTTCATCTTTTGTGTTTTGGTGTTGTTTTAATATAGAATGTGGTCTATTTCAGTTATATTAGGCTAAATGAATGAATCATGTCACCTTTGCCATGCTCCTATTCTATAAAAACTGTATTCAAAGGCATTGTCTAGAGTTTGGCTGGTTGATGCTGTGCAGCAATGTAACTTGTGGCACTTTATCAAGGCTTATGATTGGCTGTTTATGATCCAGGGTCAGCACACACTTGAGGATTGTTAATGCAACCAAACTTGTTATGTGGTTTGATGTCTATTTGCATTGTAATCGCCTACAGAACTATACCTTAAGTGCCAGAGAAACCAGCGCTCAGCCATCTTAAGGATGTTGTCTTTGATCATTCAGTTTTTGCGGCAGCTCTGCTTATTTCTACGGCAGCACACTGTAGAAGATTAATGAATTAACTTATTGTAAAATTAAGTTATCATGAGCATTGTAACGTTTGAAGCGGATGTCGTCATAAATGTCAGTAGACTTGTAAGATCTTATGAATGAACGCTCGTTTTAAAACTTACATGCTGCAAAAATACCAACCGAAATACAGAAAACAACGAGTGCAACACATACTAATACGAATATGTTGCGCAGCTATCAACATACAGGTGAAACTCAAAATTAGAATATGGTGCAAAAGTTATAATTTTGATGATTATGGCGTACAGCTTATGAAAACCCCAAATTAAAAATCTCAGAAAATTAGAATATTACATGAAATCAATAAAAAAAGGATTTTAAATACAGAAATGTCGGCCCTCTGAAAAAGTATAATCATGCATATGTATATAGTTATATATACTAAATATAATAGTTTCATCTTTTAATTTGAATTACTGAAATACATGAACTTTTGCACGATATTCTAATTTTTCGAGTTTCACCTGTATCATATACACGATCATTTCAATCTTACCAGTTTATAAAGACCAAACTTGGTATAGGTGAGGTTGCATTGACCGTTGGTTCTATTATAAAAATATATACCGTAGTATCAAATACATAGTACACAAGACAGTAAATCATTCACACAGTTTCTGGGATGCATGTTCATTTATAGATCAGTTCGTCTATAATAATAAATGCAGCAAAGTCTGCTTAAAGTCTTGCCCACGTGTTGGGGGGGGGGGGGGTGGGACCACAGATCCCAGAGTGAGCTTTAAATATGATTTGTTAACTATAACAAATAATTGTGTCTCAGTTGTTACACATCTATCAAACTGCCAAAGTCGCATGATTTTATAAACGAGGCTTTGTTGCCTCATAACTTTAGAAATTTCAATAGTTCACCGCTGAAGGGCGATGATTTCTGTGAACCCATAAATCAAGTGTTTTACCTGATCTCTGATCAGTTTTATACATTTGTAAACATTTTAAATAGACATTATTAATATTAAAGTGAATAAAAGTAGTTAGTCTGTTATTGGCCTGTTTAGCTTAGCAATCCATGGAATAAACAAAACAAGCCATGGAAAATGATAAAAGAATACATTACACATTTACTTGATATTTAATCTTATTAGTTGATTTGTTAATTAGTTACTTGCATTTGATAGATTTTACTTTCAATAAAATCACACACATTTTGTATTAATTTAGCACGCAATTCAGTGCATTAAATAAGCTTCTAAGTGGAAAAATAAGCAAATGTTAGCGAATAATTGTGTAGGATAGAACTATTTCTCCTAGTCATCTGGATATAAGACGAAACCAATCAATCACAGAGAGCGCTGGATGCTGGAGCTCACAGGCAGTGCCTTTGGGAAACTAAGCCTTGCTTAGATGATAGAGAAACAATCAGGAGTTATTTAGCAATCAACAAACTAAAAGTGTACACACCGGTTCAAAATGGTGACGTCAGTACGATTTTTTAAATGAAATTAGGCTAATATTTTTATTCAACAAGGATCGATGCATTAAATAGAGTCAAGGGTTTTACACAGTTAAAAATTATATTTCATATATGATGAACAAAGTTGAAAGAACATCATTTATAATTCTGCATAAAATGTATCATGGTTTCAACAAAAACTGTTTTCAACATTGATAATAATAAGAAAAGTTTCTTGAGCAGCATTTTAAAATTAATTTTCACCATGAATGATTTTTTTTTAAATGCAGAAAAGAATAAAAATCTTACAGACCCTAAACTTCTGAACAGTAGGCTAGTGTACAATAGTGCATTTACTATAATTAGGGTAATTTGGTGAAATTCACTTTCAGAAGTCAAAGTAAAGAAAATATGTACTTCATATACTTTCTTTTGGCAACATTTCACATTCATAAATGTAAATCCAGTGCTAAAAAAAAACTAACTTTGTACTTTTACTCCATGAAGTTGTACATTATTCATCTGATTTCTGGCTCCAACAACAAAAAGGCAGTTAAAACTGTCAACATATGTTCCTCTTTCTCTTTGTAATGGCCCATATGCTTCCCCTGGCAAAACTGTATTGTATTCGTGTTAATCTTGTATATTGTTATGTGTGTTTTGGTAAGTCACTTGTGATTTGTCCCCTTTTTCTGCAATAAAAATGACTTCAGAAGATAGACCGTCTCAAGAGAGCACGTCACCGACACTGGCACTATTCATCCAGGCCACTGGGTGGCGCTCGGGTCTGGCCAGCCGATAGAGATAAAACAACATGAAAGACCGGCAACACAGACGCTGACAAACACTGAACGCTTTTGTTTCTTTACATTTTCGTTTTGTTTGTTACATTAATACTTGCATCATGACAACTTAGATGCGTGTGTGTTGTTATGCGCAGCGTGCATTTCTGTCAGGGATGACAGTGGAGTGATATGTTTGTTTGCGTGTGTGTGTGTGTGTGTGTGTGCACCCACATCGCCCCAGCAGGGAATGTGGTAAGATGAGGTGTGTGTGTGTGTGTGTGTGTGTAAGTGTTGCGCTAACCAACAGGGACAGGTCACTCTGTAACAAATTTGAATTTTTCCAGATCAATAACTCATGATGAGCTAAACTTTGTTATTTTGTGGAATTTAAAAATTGAAATCCTAATTAGCGATGCAAAGTTCCAGCAGTCTCATTGGTTAGAATGAATCACGTGGTGATACCATCTAGCGTACAACTTTTTGCATTGTTTTTTTGTGACAAATGAGTTCATTTTATTTAAAGTCCCAGTTCTAAACACATTATACATGTTAGAAATGTATTGCTAAAACGCATTACAAAGACTGTGAACAACTGAATTGTGGGGTTAGCACATTAAACTGTTTCGCTGAGCTGGCCCCGCCCCTACTGTCGATGACGCACTGGAGCTGCTGAGGCTGGCCCCGCCCCTACTGTCGATGACGCACTGGAGCTGCTGAGGCTGGCCCCGCCCCTTAACAATATTACTAGAGCACATTCGCATCAGTTAAGAACTCCAGTACTATTAGTTACTACTACAGTCTGCTAGCTATGCCTTCGGCACGGAAATGCGTATTACCTGAATGCGATCACTTGCAAAACAGATTGGTGTCCTTGTTTAAATTTCCGAAAAATGACCATATCAAGAAGAGGTGGATTAATTTTGTGAAGAGCCACCTTGATGGAGAGCTGAGGATCACCACGAACACCCGCCTCTGTAGTGATCATTTTACACAGGATAGTTTTATAAACTTTCATCGGAGACAACTGGGATTCACTGATAATCCGCTGTTACTGGTGAATGGGGCCGAACCGACTATCTCCCGCCTCGGCCCTCGCGTCGCGCCGACACCTGGAGCCATCACCGGCAGTGCGTGCCCACCAACGACTGTGAGTTGCCTTGCTTATGTTATAATCATAGTAGGTAGTCCACAGTAAAAGCTGCAACCCTCTAACGTGATTGTTCTTGTTTATATGAATATTGAATACTTGCGACGCGACATAAGCAAAGATGACTTGCGAATCGACTTTGACAAAAATGACTCGGACTTGAGCCCTGTGACTTGGAAAGACTTGACCTTCCTTCTAAAACCAACGATCAGAGTTGTTGTGATCACTCTAGTATACCTTATGCCCCAGAGAAACAAGCGCGCCGCCATCTTTAGAAAATTGTCTTTGAACTTCCGTTTTTGCGGGTCACTCTGTGGTCTGTAAATCTCTATGGCATCGCTGGTGAAGTGGATTTACTTATTGTAGAGGTGACGAAAGTTACCATGAGCATTGTAAAGCAGATGTCTTAACAAATGTCGACCGGGATTTTTTTTTTTAAACGAGCCGTTCATTCATAACTAAGTAAGATCGCTGTGGAAATATAGACCGGAAGTCAAAAGACAACGAGCGCAGCGCGGGAAAGGGGCGGGGCTACAGCAGCGCAATAGCACTGTAGCATTGACGATTAGCGCTGAGACAGAGCGCTTGATAGAGTGCGTTCAGTTTGAAATTCATGAAATTAAACTGCTAAGTCATGAACATTTTAAAAGCCTTCCTGAGATAAATTAGTATACATTTCATTTACTTTAGTAATTAACACTGAGACACTAATTTGTGCAAAAAACACTTAAGACTTGAAGCTTAACCCCTTAAGCGTAACTTGCCCGTATACGGGCAAACTAAATTTACTTCACTATATTACTATTAAATCCTAATCTAGTCATGACAAACTATATATCGTTGGAAAGGTCCAAGACTCCTAAATAGATATTTTAGCGTTGTTTTTTTCTTACAAATTACGAATGAACAGTAATATATGAATTTATGACAAGAGTGCGCCTCAAAAAATCAACGTCATTACAGGAGTTTCTGACCTTTGTCACAAAAAGTCGACGCACACACTTTTAATAATTGAAACTTTGGTTTTTAGTGCTAAAAGTTCATAATAAAACATAATCTAGTATTTGTCAATAAAAAAAGATAAAATTATATTTTAAAAAGTAAAGTAAGAAGTCCTCTAAAAAGTATCATATATATTATATATAATATATATATTTTTTATTATTATTATATCACATATTTTAGTAGTTATCATAAATTAGGTATCATTTGAAAGCTTACGAACTCAGAATTCATCCTGTGAAAACAGTTTTGAAATTGGACGTTGCGTTAACATAGAAATGGTATTTTTTTATTAGGCCCCTCCCCTTTTGGGCATCATCTTTCATAATTTATTATCAAAACCTTTTCTAATCTTGACAAAACACATATTGTCAGAAAGGTCTGGGTCTCAAGGTTCCATATTTAGTGACAGAAGTGATATTTGGATAGAAATGTATTAATTTGTTATGGCAGAATGCATACAATTAAATTCAATAGAATTCAATGGCACCCGGTGGCTATTTTTGGTATTACGCCTAAACAAAATCTCATGGGAACTTCAATTTTTGTGATATCAACTTTAAATTTGGAACACAACTTGGTTAGATATATAGCTTTCATTTTATAGTAATTTTATTGTAAAAAATATTTTGTAAAATATTTATTTTATATAAAAAAATATATATTAATAAAGTATATTTGATTTACTGTAAATTATAACTTCCATAACTTTTTCATGCTTTCACTTCAGTAATAATCTGCTGATTGATTTCTTTAAAACAAGACCAAACTTAGGTCTATATTCCAAAGCATTCTTGAATTACAACAATTTAAGTTTGTATAGTGCATTTTAATGTCAATTATCAAAAGGGGGGGTGACAGGTAAAGGGTTAAACTCGAGGACTTGCATAACAATGACTTGGCCCCACCAATGCAAATTCCTCCCTCAGATATCAGACCGATTATTAATCGATACATATTAAATAAGTGGCAAGAAGAGTGAAATATGTGCAAGTTCTAATAATAAGTTGTATGAAACTCATCCGGAAATTAGACTTTTTATCACTCTTAGACTAGGTTAAGTGGTGTACACCAGATAGTATGGGTCACACACGTTTGACCAATGCTTTTTTTACTTAAAGGTGAAGACCCAACTTTATGCATATTTGTAAGATTCCCGTATCTGTCAAACATATTTTATTGCATTGTCCTGGACTTAATACAAGCAGAATACTCTTTTATGAAGTTACTTCACTTAAGGACATATTTAATAAGACTATGCCTGAAAAGGTTTTTGGATTTTTTTTATCATCATATGTTAATTAATAAAAAATCGTGTATAATGACTTGCTGTTTTTATTGTATTTATGATATTTGTATTTTTGTAATTTAATTTTTGCTGTGAAAATAGCTGTGAATGCTGACATGACATTAAATAAAATAATCAGACCTGTTTATATGCATAAATATGATTCCTTAGACAAGTAATTTCAACTATTATCTGTTCACAAAGCAGTGCCTTCCAACCGCAAGAGAGAGCGAGCGCGACGACACGCAGAAAGGCACCCGAGCAGTCGGATGTCAGACAGATCCCTCTGTGGGGGAAAGCTCTGTGTCCACACGCCTGTCTGGAAGCACACGAGCCAACAGTAACACTACAGGTGTGTTGAGCGTGTGCCTAGTTTCTCGTTGTGAAATTTGCACGTGTTTTGTCTTGCTTGTTTTCACATTGCACAGATTTTACACCATTACATCGCTAAAAGAGGAACAAGATCATTTAATTCTGTTCTCGAGCGCTTTTATCTGTCACACACACACACACAGAGGTGTGTTTCAGAGAGCGTGCAAACTACGAATCGAATACTATTTATTTTACGTTTAATATTACATTTTTGTACCTGCAATGAATAGTTAAACCTTCGATTTTAAACCATTACATCGCTAAAAGAGGAAAAAGAAGTTAATTCCGTTCTCGCAGGTCGCACGCTTTTATCTGTCGCACTGCCCCACACACACACACTGTATGTGTGTGTGCGCGCGCGGCTAGTAGCTAGGCTAGTAGTTTGTGCTGTTGTATCAGAGTAAAGTGGGCTTTAAGTATGACATAAACGTTTTTTCTTGCTGATCCGAAAAAGTATGATTTGTGGCTCAAAAACCGTAGTATGGTCCGAACTGTGAGTTTTGTGATCCGTTGAACCGCTATCTCGCAGTAATGATCACAGACCGTGAGGTTTTCGTTCATTTTTTTATTTTATTTCAAGTAACATTCTGATGAAAGTCATGCGTCCTGTATGAAATCTTGCAAGGACAATTTTTTTTTTTTAATCTGTTTGATTTACCTAGCTCCGCCTCTTACAATATAAACATGTTTTCCATGTTCTGAAGCTACGGTGGCCCTGAAGGCCGTCGCTGTGGGCAACTCCACATCCCAGCTCTGCTCTTCATCTCCACTTAAGCGGAAAGCAGGATCACCTGATAGACCACCGAAGCGCCCTCTCCAGGAGTTTCCCTCTCTTCAGGAACCCGTAACGAGTTCCACCATGGCAGATCCTGATGACTCCAGCATGTCTGAATTGGTTGACACCACTAGTGAACGGTAAGTTAACTTTATTTGTTATAGACCCTGTGACATTGTGACGTATTTGTGTGGGCGGGGCTTAGCTGGAGGCAGAAAGATTCCCCTGAACACTTCGACAACGGTAGCTAGCAAGTTTTGTTAGCTTGTTTTTTTAACAATGATTGGAGAAAATGTGATTTTATCTTAATGGGCAAGGTCACTCACTGTCCAGGACCGCGATTGTTATTTGCACAAGTTAATTTTAACGGGGGGAACCAGATTGGCTGACCCGAACACGGTCACTCACTGATGAACGATCTGACAGGATTGACGTTAACACCCTCCGGGTGAGTGGCCTGACTTCTACACCTCTCCGGTAGAGAAACTGAGGGCATATACATCTTTAGATGCCTATAACTTTGTGCTGAATGTGACATTAAACTATGTGACATTACGGTGCAATTTTAATGATGTGAATATTTTCTAGAAATAAAAATTCCAAGTACAGCATATTCATTTTTCATTGATTCTTGCACCCAACAACACAAGATGAGTGTGAGTCGGTGTGAACAGTGTGTGTGTGTGTGTGTGTTTGTGTGTATGTCGCTGTCTCAGTGCTGTACATTCGCTCCTCAGTGTGTGTGTGTGTGTTTGTGTGTGTGTCGCTGTCTCAGTGCTGTACATTCGCTCCTCAGTGTGTGTGTGTGTGTGTTTGTGTGTGTGTCGCTGTCTCAGTGCTGTACATTCGCTCCTCAGTGTGTGTTTGTGTGTGTGTGTCTGTGTTTGTGTGTGTATGTCGCTGTCTCACTGCTGTACATTCGCTCCTCAGTGTGTTTGTGTGTGTGTGTGTGTTTATGTCGCTGTCTCAGTGATGTACATTCGCTCCTCAGTGTGTGTTTGTGTGTGTGTGTCTGTGTTTGTGTGTGTATGTCGCTGTCTCACTGCTGTACATTTGCTCCTCAGTGTGTTTGTGTGTGTGTGTGTGTGTGTGTTTATGTCGCTGTCTCAGTGATGTACATTCGCTCCTCAGTGTGTGTTTGTGTGTGTGTGTCTGTGTTTGTGTGTGTATGTCGCTGTCTCAGTGCTGTACATTCGCTCCTCAGTGTGTGTGTGTTTGTGTGTGTGTGTGTGTGTGTGTGTGTGTGTGTTTGTGTGTGTGTGTATGTCGCTGTCTCAGTGCTGTACATTCGCTCCTCAGTGTGTGTTTGTGTGTGTGTGTGTATGTCGCTGTCTCAGTGGTGTACATTCGCTCCTCAGTGTGTGTTTGTGTGTGTGTGTGTATGTCGCTGTCTCAGTGGTGTACATTCGCTCCTCAGTGTGTGTTTGTGTGTGTGTCTGTGTTTGTGTGTGTATGTCGCTGTCTCAGTGCTGTACATTCGCTCCTCAGTGTGTGTGTGTGTGTGTTTGTGTGTATGTCGCTGTCTCAGTGATGTACATTCGCTCCTCAGTGTGTGTGTTTGTGTGTATGTCGCTGTCTCAGTGCTGTACATTCGCTCCTCAGTGTGTGTGTGTGTGTGTGTTTGTGTGTATGTCGCTGTCTCAGTGCTGTACATTCGCTCCTCAGTGTGTGTGTGTGTGTGTGTGTGTTTGTGTGTATGTCGCTGTCTCAGTGCTGTACATTCGCTCCTCAGTGTGTGTTTGTGTGTGTGTATGTCGCTGTCTCAGTGCTGTACATTCGCTCCTCAGTGTGTGTGTGTGTGTGTGTGTGTGTGTTTGTGTGTATGTCGCTGTCTCAGTGCTGTACATTCGCTCCTCAGTGTGTGTTTGTGTGTGTGTGTATGTCGCTGTCTCAGTGCTGTACATTCGCTCCTCAGTGTGTGTTTGTGTGTGTATGTCGCTGTCTCAGTGCTGTACATTCGCTCCTCAGTGTGTGTTTGTGTGTGTGTGTATGTCGCTGTCTCAGTGATGTACATTCGCTCCTCAGTGTGTGTTTGTGTGTGTATGTCGCTGTCTCAGTGCTGTACATTCGCTCCTCAGTGTGTGTGTGTGTGTGTGTTTGTGTGTATGTCGCTGTCTCAGTGCTGTACATTCGCTCCTCAGTGTGTGTGTGTGTTTGTGTGTGTATGTCGCTGTCTCAGTCCTGTACATTCGCTCCTCAGTGTGTGTGTGTGTGTATGTCGCTTTCTCAGTGCTGTACATTCGCTCCTCAGAGTGAGTGTGAGTGTGTGTGTGTACCTATTTAACTATATTTTGGGGACAAATTTGTACCCAGAAGGGACCAAAACCTGACAAATCTCCAAAAAAACTCCCTTTTTTGGGAAGTCCTCATTTGTAAATCAGGTTTAAAAATAAAGTAATAAAAGCTTTTTTAAATATGTAAAAATGCAGAATGTCTCCTGTGATGGGTAGGTTTAGGAATAGGGGCAGTGTGTGTGTGTGTGTGTGATGGGTAGGTTTAGGGATAGGGATAGGGTTAGTGTAAGGGGACAGAATATACAGTTTGTACAGTATAAAAACCATTACGTCTATGGAATGTCCCCATTTAGATAGCTAAGTAAACGTGTGTGTGTGTTTGTGTGTATGTCGCTGTCTCAGTGCGTGCCGAAGTCGAAATTGCTGATGAGATGTAGAGGAAAATATCTAGTGGAAAATGAGAATGTTACATCACATCCTTGCGTTACTCAACCCTAATGCTGATGTGATTAGTCGTGTTATTTTACTATGAAGGTGAGAAATTAGAAATCTTTTTTTTGTGTGTGTTTTCCTTTGTCGATAGAGCACCGACCAAGCCACCACAGAACATGGTGAAATACTTGATATATGAGGAGTGCCTGCTTGAGCTTTTTAAAATCTGCCCCACCTGCTCAAGCGTCTGCAAGGTGATCACATTTGTAAAAGGAACATTCCTCTCTGTGACCCAGAAGTGCCAGAGTTGTTCATTCACCAGAGAGTGGAGGAGTCAGCCACTTCTGGGCAGCGCTCCAGCAGGCAATCTGCACCTATCAGCCGCTGTCTACTACACTGGCGCTTCTTTCATGCAGACTAACAAGGTTTGTGAAAATAATGACAATGGGTCTCTGTTACGAACCTTGAAAGGTCTAGGGCAGATACCGTAACATTTATATATTGACGTACTGCTGAAGGTGAGATGTGGTGGAAGAACACATGACAGGCTCTTCTTGAAGGGAAAAATTAACTGGACTTTATTTACAACAAGCTGAAGCCACTGAACCCAGTCAAAGAAACAATAAGTAGGTGAACAAATAAACAATAAATGAGAAAAGAACGAAAGCGGCTCCAAAGGAAAGAACAAA
Source organism: Meda fulgida (assembly GCA_030578275.1). Classification (NCBI taxonomy): domain Eukaryota; kingdom Metazoa; phylum Chordata; class Actinopteri; order Cypriniformes; family Leuciscidae; genus Meda; species Meda fulgida. Next base: position 39,243,580 of record CM060618.1, read on the forward strand.
ATATAACAAAACAATCCCTAATCTAAACCTGAGCTAACCAAAGAAAAAGGTCGTTAATAAACCGAAAGCTTCGGTGCATCCGGCACCCTAGTTAAACTACCTAACAAAACAAAAATACAGGGGTTAGCGCTCACGTCTTACCTGGTGTGTCTAGACATTAATTTTCTACGAGTGCAGTGTTATTCGCGATATACTGACCTGCGTTCTCTTCCCACAATGTCCGTTGTTAAACGATATCTCAAGTAAATGAAAAGGTAGACATACACATCAGAACTAAATTCACATAACACGTCTAATACTGAAAGAACAAAACACATAGCACACCACTTAAGTCACAGGCAGAGCCATACACACACTCATTTCGCTACAGAGAGGGAGTGAGTGAACGCACCATCCTTTTAAAACCAGCCGGCGGCCTCCGATTGGTTCTCAAGCGCCGCCTTAACGATGACTGGCGGTCGACTCAGCCAATCACAGCAACCTGTGAGCAGAGAGAGGGAGCTAGAGACAGAGAGAAGACAATGAGCACAACAACCAACACGTGCAAAGTACACTAACGTGCACAGAACATTGAAAACAAACACAAAACACGCGTGGAACATAAGTCTCATTCATGAAACGTTCGTAAATATGAGTGATTTGCGCGTAAAGAGACCTTCCCGAAAACTCTTCTCCTGATTCACAAATACTTCGCAAACGTCAGATGTGATAGTGAAATGTGTGTTAATGAATTCCAATCAGTCGTAAATGGGACGCACGTGCACGCTCATTCTCAATTACCATAGATCCCGCCCATTAAATCCGACTGACAAATATATATGGGAATCATATTATGACACTAAATGCAAAAGAACTGGTTTGGGTAGCCTGAAACGACTAATTAACCAGTCGTCATTCTCATCTGCGCGGTCTCTGAAAATACGGCTTTTGCGCAGCCAAATCTGCCAAATCTAGCAAAAGCGCTACATCAGCCATCGCATAATGTTTCTTGTTATGCCTGATTTTGGCCATTTTATAGGAAACAATTTCCGTAACATTTAAGGGGCTATTAGTTTGCCCAGCCCTGTTGAAAGCAATGAATTATTTGAATAAAGTGTTCCGTTTGCAGATGCTATTACTGGCTCTCATAATAAAAGTAAAAAGAAAAGGTGTATGTAATTACTATATATAATTTTTTTTTTTTCAAAATGCTGTGTAAATATGTACCCAATTAAGGTGAATTAAAATGCAGCATTATTAATGAGCAAAACGTTCGGATGTTAAACGCACTATTTACGCGTGGCTGGGAGCAGGTGTAGATTTCTTTCTTACCAACTAACATTTGGAAAATACGAACATTTTAATGAATCCGAAAATTTACGCCAGAACCACTTTACACATGATTTACACAAAAATTCATTCTGCTCGTGTTTCATGAATAAGACTCATTTATTTTTTAAAAAGTTTATAAGGCCAGTGTAGGAGTGCTCGATTATGGAAAAAAAAATCATAATCACGATTATTTTGGTCAGTGTTGAAATCACGATTGTTTCACATGACTTTGGGAATGTGAAAAGACACCTTTCAACAATGCTATTTCTGATTTTACTTTACAGGTGCTCAATGCAATGCATGTGAGAACCTTCAGCAGAATGACACATCGCAATCATGTGCACAACTACATTCTGCCCTCCGTGCTGCATAAATGGCGATCACACCAGAGCGACCTGCTTGAGGGACTGAAACAGAGAGAAACTGTATCTCTCGGTGGTGATATGAGAGCTGACCGTCCAGGCCAGTGCGCAAAGTATGGCTCATACTCCATGATGGATCTCAGCACAAACAAAATTGTTGATATCCAGCTCGTACAGGTAAATGGATTATAAAAGCCAAGTATTTGCAGTATTTGCCAGGGAAACTCTTAGGACATTTTGAGAAATTAATAAAATTTCAAACTTCACAAGTCTTAAAGGGGCTATATGTAGTTTTTAGCGGCCTCTAGCGATGATGTTTCAGATTGCAACCGATTTTTACAAGAGCACTCGTGCTCGAACTCATAGGCAATACCGTCTATTACGCAAATATCTCGGTGAATACTCGACAGCACTGAGCCCGTTGGAATCGTCTAGTCGAGCTGAAAAGAACCATATAAGTTTCCGAATTTTTGGTGGTGTTTTCGCGGAGATACTAGCCGAAAACCATCGTCCGCGCTGCAAAATTGCGGACGCCGGTGACGTCACGATCTCAGAAGAAAATCTCTCGTATCTCTGGAACGCGAAGACCCAGAGAGCTCAAATTCGGGGGAGGAGGAGTCTTGGGAATATTCATCAAAAGATTGACCGAGATATAAGCTGAAAAACGTGTGCCTTTGACCGGACGTAACTCCCTGACCTTCTACAAAAAGGCTCGGGAGCGCGCATGCACGGCACATCCGATGGATTTCGCGCGGTAAATCCGAGCCGGGGCCTTTACATAGAAATAGGAATACTGGCCTTCAGATGTAATAGCAAAACTCGACAAGTGGATCATTGTAATGCGTGATTACAACCCCTTCACACACAGGCAATAAAAAGAGGATTCGTTTTAGTAGAAAAGTTACATATAGCACCTTTAAAGAGATGTTATGTCTGTTTATGATCCACAGAGCAATGACGTGGGAAGCAGTGTCCGTATGGAAAAGGAAGGGCTTATCCGGAGTCTGGAATTTCTCGAAAAATCTGGTGTCAAAGTAGCTTCCCTGGTGACAGACCGACACACCCAGGTTCAAAAGTTTGTCCGGGAACAGAAACCAGACATTGACCACTGTTATGATGTATGGCATTTATGTAAAGGTAAATCATTTTGAACATGTAGCAACATTAAATGAACACTACACTTTTTTTTTGGAAATAGGCTCATTTTCCAACTCCCCTAGAGTTAAAGGACAACTCCGTTAGCATCTCTCTCAAAAAAATGACCAAAGAGTCTTAAAAAAAAGTGGAACAGTCTAATCAGATTCAATGATCTATGCTAGTAGATGTTAAATGTTCCTTTAACACCAACTGTAGAACAAATGTATTACATCTTTTTAAACTGTTCTCAGCACTCGACAAGAAGATGGATGCCATGTCCAAGGAGAAAGACTGCAAAAGGGTCAAAATGTGGAAGAAGAGCATCAAAAATCACCTCTACTGGTCAGCATCCGGTTCATCAGATGGAGAGGAAACGGTGGCAAAATGGACGTCTCTTCTCAACCACATCCAGAATGTGCATGTCCATGAACACCCACTCTTCCCCAAGTGCCTCCACCCTCCTTCCACTAACACAAACAAGTGGCTGAAGCCCGGTACGCCACTATTCAATAGCATTTATGCACCGATGGTGTGAGGACCCTCTTGGAATTGCTCTGTTTACGTATTGGTTATTCTCCGTCCTCTAGCTACAAAGGCCATCTACAAGCTGGAGAAGGTGCTGATGAACAAGCGTGTTCTTGGTGATGTGAAAAAGCTGAGCCCTCTCTGCCAAACATCTGCCTTGGAGGCGTTCCACGGTGTGATTCTGCGCTTCGCACCAAAAAATGTGGCCTTCTCATACTTAGGGATGCTTTGCAGGTAAATTGTATAGTAATCATGTTCTCAATATTGTATAGTAACAGCACTTCACCAATGGCCAAGCCCCTAGAGCTGGGACGATACACCTATCAATTGATTCGGTACTATTACGATACTTGGGTGACAATACGATATGTTTTGCGTTTTTTTTTTTTTTTTTTTTTTACTTTTTTTTTAAGAATTGCGATTCTTCAAGTATTGCGATTCGATAATGCAATGTATTTTTTTGTTTTTTTGTTAAGAATTGCGATTCGATAATGCAATATTGTTTTTTTAAATTGTTTTTTGTAAAGAATTGCAATTCTTCAAGTATTGCGATTCGATAATACAATATATTGTTTTTTTTAAGAATTGCGATTTTTCAAGTATTGCGATTCGATAATGCAATGTATTTTTTTATTGTTTTTTGTTAAGAATTGCGATTCGATAATGCAATATATTGTTTTTTTTAATTGTTTATTGTTAAGAATTGCGATTCTTCAAGTATTGCGATTCGATAATGCAGTTTTTTCTTAAGAATTGCGATTCTTCAAGTATTGCGATTCGATAATGCTGTTTTTTGTTAAGAATTGCGATTCTTCAAGTATTGCGATTCGATAATACAATATATTGGTTTTTTTTATAATTACGATTTTTCAAGTATTGCGATTCGATAATGCAATGTATTTTTTATTGTGTTTTTATTAAGAATTGCGATTCGATAATGCAATATATTGTTTTTTTATTGTTTTTTTGTTAAGAATTGCGATTCTTCAAGTATTGCGATTCGATAATGCAATGATGATTTTGGCATACAGCTCATGAAAACCCAAAATTCCAGTCTAAAACAATTAGCATATTTCATCCGACCAATAACAGAAGTGTTTTTAATACAAAAAAAAGTCAACCTTCAAATAATTATGTTCAGTTATGCACTCAATACTTGGTCGGGAATCCTTTTGCAGAAATGACTGCTTCAATGCGGCGTGGCATGGAGGCAATCAGCCTGTGGCACTGCTGAGAAGTTCTGGAGGCCCAGGATGCTTCGAGAGCGGCCTTAAGCTCATCCAGAGTGTTGGGTCTTGCGTCTCTCAACTTTCTCTTCACAATATCCCACAGATTCTCTATGGGGTTCAGGTCAGGAGAGTTGGCAGGCCAATTGAGCACATGGTCAGTAAACCATTTACCAGTGGTTTTGGCACTGTGAGCAGGTGCCAGGTCGTGCTGAAAAATGAAATCGTCATCTCCATAAAGCTTTTCAGCAGGTGGAAGCATGAAGTGCTCCAAAATCTCCTGATAGCTAGCTGCATTGACCCTGCCCTTGATAAAACACAGTGGACCAACACCAGCAGCTGACATGGCACCCCAGACCATCACTGACTGTGGGTACTTGACACTGGACTTCAGGCATTTTGGCATTTCCTTCTCCCCAGTCTTCCTCCAGACTCTGGCACCTTGATTTCCGAATGACATGCAACCACTGAGCAACAGTCCAGTGCTGCTTCTCTGTAGCCCAGGTCAGGCGCTTCTGCCGCTGTTTCTGGTTCAAAAGTGTCTTGACCTGGGGAATGCAGCACCTGTAGCCCATTTCCTGCACACGCCTGTGCACGGTGGCTCTGGATGTTTCTACTCCAGACTCAGTCCACTGCTTCCGCAGGTCCCCCAAGGTCTGGAATCGGTCCTTCTCCACAATCTTCCTCAGGGTCCGGTCACCTCTTCTCGTTGTGCAGCGTTTTTTGCCACACTTTTTCCTTCCCACAGACTTCCCACTGAGGTGCCTTGATACAGCACTCTGGGAACAGCCTATTTGTTCAGAAATGTCTTTCTGTGTCTTACCCTCTTGCTTGAGGGTGTCAATGATGGCCTTCTGGACAGCACTCAGGTCGGCAGTCTCACCCATGATTGCGGTTTTGAGTAATGAAACAGGCTGGGAGTTTTTAAAATCCTCAGGAATCTTTTGCAGGTGTTTAGAGTTAATTAGTTGATTCAGATGATTAGGTTAATAGCTCGTTTAGAGAACCTTTTCATGATATGCTAATTTTTTGAGACAGGAATTTTGGGTTTTCATGAGCTGTATGCCAAAATCATCAGTATTAAAACAATAACACACCTGAAATATTTCAGTTGGTGTGCAATGAATCTAAAACATATTAAAGTTTAATTTTTTATCATTACATTATGGAAAATAATGAACTTCATCACAATATGCTAATTTTTTGAGAAGGACCTGTATATATATATATATATATATATATATATATATATATATATATATATATATATATATATATATAATATATAATATATATTTTAAGAAGCGCTATTCTTCAAGTATTGCGATTCGATAATGCAATATTTTGGGGTTTTTTTTAGTTTTTTTTTTTTTTTTTTTTTTTACACTAGACCATGGGGAAAAGTTAAATCATAAGATGAGTCATATTTACAAAAACAATTAATCACATACATCACACATACAGTACTACATTCTCTTTAATAAATGATTCAATAACAAATGTGGTGGTGTGGCCATCATGCTGGAGTAATCCCATACACATCCTCATTCCAGACTTTACCTGGCTGCATTGCATTTCAATGAAAATTCTGGCCGTAGCCAAGCGAGGGGGGCAGCCGGGGAACTGCAGTTCAACATTAAAGTTTCCAGGGCCACGAGAGGGGATCATGTGGTGAAGACCAAATACTCTACTGGTTAGTTAATTCTCAATTGTCTTCTGGTATCTCCATAATAACATATCCATGATTCTGCATCTGTGCATTTACCCCGAAGATTTTGGCACCACCTGAGTGATAAGGTGTAGCATATTTACCAGTGTGACAAGCAGTAAAAACACAATATCTATTGCAGTTACTTTGTTAAAGTGCCCCCTATTATGCTATTTTAAAGTTTCCTAATGTTGTTTTGGACTCTCCTACAACATGTTTACATGCATCAAAGGTAAAAAAAACTGTTGCATTTCCTCATAATATACATTTGCACATCATCACATTTTCAATGATTCTTCAATTTTTATTCACTTAAAGGTGCTATATGTAACTTTTCTACTAAAACAAATCCTTTTTTTATTGCCTGTGTGTGAAGGGGTTGTAATCACGCATTACAATGATCCACTTGTCGAGTTTTGCTATTACCTCTGAAGGCCAGTATTCCTATTTCTATGTAAAGGCTCCGGGTCGGATTTACCGCGCGAAATCCATCGGATGTGCCGTGCATGCGCGCTCCCGAGCCTTTTTGTAGAAGGTCAGGGAGTTACGTCCGGTCAAAGGCACACGTTTTTCAGCTTATATCTCGGTCAATCTTTGATGAATATTCCCAAGACTCCTCCTCCCCCGAATTTGAGCTCTCTGGGTCTTCGCGTTCCAGAGATACGAGAGATTTTCTTCTGAGATCGTGACGTCACCGGCGTCCGCAATTTTGCAGCGCGGACGATGGTTTTCGGCTAATATCTCTGCGAAAACACCACCAAAAATTATTTTCAGCTCAACTAGACGATTCCAACGAATCCGCCGAGATATTTGCGTAATAGACGGTATTGCCTATGAGTTCGAGCACGAGTGCTCTTGTAAAAATTGGTTGCAATCTGAAACATCACCGCTAGAGGCCGCTAAAAACTACATATAGCCCCTTTAAAGCTATGTTACACACTATTTTCACAAATCCATAATAGGGGCCCTTTAACAGTTTGTCAACAGTTGAGACCATATGAATGACTCTATGCTATGTGCTCTCGCCTGTGTTTTAGAATATGTGACTGAGCTGACGGACATCCTCTTTAACGAGGTCATCCCGGACCCTGCACCCTTTGTGGCTGATATGAAAGCAGTTCCTGGATTCCTGTGTTCACAGTATGAGCAACCTGGGAAATCTGACGCAATTGCGAGCCATGTGTGCAGCTTCAGCTGTGGAGGTTATGAGGGAACGGCTCTAACACACGGTGACCCAACACCCATCTAAGTCCACAATCCCTTTCGTAACCAATCAGCTGTTTTCTGCCAACATGTAAGTCACCATCTCCACCGTACTATTCTTGCCCTTACTCGATTTTGTTATTTGGGTAAAATATACTGTACATTAGGTCTGTCACAATAATTACATTATTTACTTGTTGCACAATATATATATATATATGGACAGATTTGACAGTAAGTTGTGACGCATTACTCAGACATTTTGGACCGCTGTCAACCAGTTTATGAAATGTATTAAGTGTATTCAATAATTGTGTACATTAGGGCTGTCAATATTCCTCTCTAATACTATTCGAATTCAATTCCTTATTTTATCTAATATTCGAATAATATTTGAATATTAAATGCTCAAATTAATCCTATTATTAATATTTACGACATCACACAGGCTGATGGGTCGCTAATGCCACTATAGCATGTGGTTGTTGTTACACGTTCTGTCCACTAGAGGGACATCTAACTTACAATAAACATTTTATTCATGCTGAATATGGTTGAAGTGCTTCCGATGGTTTTCGGCTCATATCTCCGCGAAAACACCACCAAAAATTCTGAAACGTATATCGTTCTTTTCAGTTCGACTAGACGGTTCCAACGAGCTCGGTGCTCGCAGAATCCGTTTTCGCCGAGATATTTGCGTTTTTCGCTTTGGAGGGGCGCTTTTTTACGTCGTTAAACATTTACCTTTTTTGACAGTATTGTTATGATGATACAGCCTGGATAACGTGCACAATTGTGTTATGATTCAAAAACTTTATTGTTCATCAGACGAAACAAAAGCATTTCATTTTCACATGCGTGTAAGCCAAGGCGGCAAGAAAGGCAAGATTTCGTAAAAAAAAAAAAAAAAAAAAAAAAAACATTAAAAAGCAATATTCGAATAGTAACTTCAGCATTCGAATAGTATTGATTTTTTTTTTTAATAATCGAATTATATTCGAATTTCGGAATTTGTTCCAACAGCCCTAGTGTACATAGCTCATTACCAAACAAGTACAATATATAACGATTTTTTACATTTAAATGGGAGGTTTGAAGCCTGCGTACTTCCCATCTTCATCCGGGCACTCCTGGTGAATGCAGAGCACAACAGAAGAAGGTACGACAACCCCGTTGTGCTTTCCCAAGTACCCTCAGCACCAGGACACAAAACATCTGTAGGCCAGGTAGCGAGCACAACTGTAAATGACAAGATGAAAACAAAATGTCATGATACTATTATATTTATATAGGTTTGTTTTGGGTCGGTGGTCTTCTGTCTGATAATTGCAATAAAAACTGCCATTGTGAAGTTATATCTGGTGTCTTTGTACAACAAAAACAGCTTTTTCCTCTTCTGTTTGGTCAGGTCTAACAGAACGGGACCCCTGAGTATGACCGTTTGATTCAGCAACCTGCAGTCTGCCTCAAATCATTCATGTATAATAAACATAATTTCATAATATGATTGCATAAACTGTGTGACTTGATTCTTGTGTCCCAAACCTTACCAGTTTTGGAAAGACTACGCACAAACGTAATTTCTACACATTAAAAATTCATACAAATTATTGTATTGTCCTTCATCTCCAGTGGCCCATGGTCTGCCTGGGATGTGTTTAGGAGTATGTGTTATAAGGTGTTTTAGTGCTAGAGATCTAATACTCTACTAGTTGTGTATTCATACTTTTAATGATCATTGTGGTAGACACATTTGTTTATCTCTACATACAGCATTAATGTCTGCAGCAGGCGTTTCTCCACAGGTGCACCTACAGTTTACTTCACAGTGTGGCTAAAAAAATAGTCACACATTTGAGTTGTCAATTCTATATTATGAACAATCGTACAGAAAAGTTATCTGAACAATTTAGAGCCTATTCTGTTTCTCAGCTTGTGTTGCAATGATATTCAGCAGTCCATTCTCTCATATGCATTTATGCAGATTGTTTTCATACTTAATATAACAACCATGATGGCTGTTAGTTTGATCTGTCAAGTCTAGTCACCTTCATTTATATAGCGCTTTTAACCATATAGATTGTTTCAAAGCTGCTTTACAGTGATAATAGGAAATTAAAGTAACATTGTTTAGGCTTTTTAGCAGCTCTAGAATAAAGTTGCTGTTCTCAAAGTAAGTTCACTTGCTTTGGCCAAATACAATGTTGATTTTTTTTTTGGTACGGTTCGCTTTCACACTGCTCTTTTTGCAAGTGAACCAAAATTTGTCTACAAAACCACACGTGTGCTAAAGTCGTCCATTCATTGGACAGGAATTCTTAAGCAGGGAAAAGCAGGAAGTGCAAAAACAGGCTCAGCATGGAGATATTTCGTCATGCAATATTTCTTCTTTTACTGATTTCATAGAGAGGGGCTATATGTTCATACATCCAAATCATGAGATCATTATTACTGCTAACAAGTGATGTCAACAACGAACGAACTTGAGTTCGATTCAATCAAACCAAACAAGGCAGGTGTGAATACACCCTTAGTTTTGATTGATTCACTTCCGTCGCAACGATCATTAGTTATTAACTTAGGGGCCGCTAACACGACAGTTCTATAGATCGAGGAGAATTTGTTATTTATTTTTTTTGAAAAATCGAAGATCATGAAAAATATTTTTTTAGATAACGGTTACCCTTCAGAATGGGTTGATTAAGCATTTAATACATAATTTCAAGACACATTCTGAGTTACAAAAGAAGACGAAAAAAGTAAAGCATTCTTTTACTTTTATTACAACTCATTCACCTAAGTCCTCTGCGATAAAACACATTTTTACAAAGTAGTTGAGAGAAAATTTTCAGCATCCTCCGTTGATTGTGTATAAACCGGCTAGGAATTTAAAAGATTGTTTATAGATGTTTACTATTAGGCTACTGCCACTTTACCGGCTCGCATCTAATATACACGCATGACAGACGCACCATATTTCCTCTCAAATGTTTGCATCCACTTTAGACATTGCCAACTCTGTTTATGTAAACCATGTGTGTATTTGAGAGATAGCTTAACGAGACTCTAAAGATAACTTAGTCCAGTAGCAGGCACTGTTTGACAGGCTATTAGTTCCCGCGCTTCGGGTGTTTGCCCTCAGAAAAGCGCATCAACACGCAAAAGAAATGTTTAACCGGCAAGGCTTTTAAAGCACTTGCAAATAATGAACTTTTGTGAATCGCAGTGTCCCGTATCTGCATTAACGTGTGATGTGGCGTGGTACAGACAGAGTCGCCAGAACTGCAACTGATAGAATGCACTGTAACAAAATACTACGATATTTCTTCAAAAGCAGATTGTGGAGACATTTAAATTGTCCACGATCAAAAATCGTGATATCGCACACCCCTACCACAGGGGGACTTCAAGTACGGGATGGGTTGTTGAATGTAATGGCATTTTACTGAATTGTTTAAATTAGTTTGATTAACCCTGAGTCTTGAGCATTGAATGTTAGAACAATGATTTGACGCATCTCTCTTGATCTGTCACTGATGAACATCTTTGGCTTCAATGAGAAAAAAGAAAAGAAAAAGGGCGTTAGGATCAAGAACTTCTTGCTCGTATATCAAACGTTTACCAAACCATTAGAACTCACAAATACTAATAGCAGATCTATGTATTTAATCACTAATATGAAGAATCAGGACTAACCACTTATTGTATTATCGTAAATGTGAGGATGAAACTATAGCATTAAACAAGTTCTATGTTGATACATTTAAATTGATTTCTGGATATGGTAATGTTATTTTTGTACACACACACGTGTTGTATTTTCATGTTTCATGGGGGCTTTCCATATACATAATGGTTTTTATACTGTACAAACTGTATATTATCTCCCCTTACACTAAACCTACCATCACACCATTTTTTTTGTTGCATTTTTACATTTTCTAAAAACATAATTTAGTGTGATTTATAAACTGTTTTCCTCATGGGGCCAATGTTGTTTTGTTTTTTGTTTTTTTGGTGAGAAATAACAGTATTTTCTTCCAATAGAGCTGTTTTATAGGCTTTTACCTGACTCTGTTTCTAACAGCAAACACTGAGTAAAGTGAGATGATCTGCTGATGATCCTGGATGGCTTGTTGAATGAGTGTTGATAGTCTGAGGCTCATCAATATTAACAGATCTGCTGAAACACTCTTTATTTCATGACAATAGTTCCTGTTTTCACCTCATTTATTATGCTGATGTCTTCACATCTCCTGTAAATTGACACTTAAAGCTCATTTCGTTGGTGTCAACAGACTGAGCTTACCATTATTTATATTGGGAAGAATATACACTATTTATATTATATTGTCCATGAGGATATAAAACTGTAACTGATATATTTTTGATTTTGGCAGATCAGCTCCTCCCACATAAATTTCATCATCAGTGAAGCTCCTCCCACTGTAATCCTCCAATAAATGCTGGAATATTCCCATCAGCTACAAGTGAAGACGAGCATCAGAGCATCAGGAAGAGCTGAAATCTGCAAAGACTGAGTTTATTAAAGAGGACAGTGAGAACATGAGTGATCCAGAACCCTGCAGAATGAAACACACTGAAGATCCTGAAGAACAAAGAGGTTGGTGTTTATTCTTCATTCATTCATTCATTCTTCAGAAATGCTGAAGAACATTCATGTTAGAAAGATTCAAGCACTTCATCATATTTAGATAAACAGTTCAACTGTGAAATGGCTGCAAAAGTTTCTGTTTTTTTGTTGTTTTTGTTTTAAACAAATGGTCAGTAAATGGAGGTTTCATATTGATTGTCAACATCAGGGCAAATGAAATTTAAAAATTTAAACTGTTTTATTTTAAATTTATGTTATATATCATTCACAATTTGCCAGAATTTTAAATTGTACAAAAAAAATATTTTTTTAAGAATAAACCGTAGACACCAAAATGTCTGAATAAAAATAACTTTCAAGAATGGCTGACAGTACTGTAAGCATAATTTAAGATAAATCTGATTTAAAGATACTGATAAAGTTGTGTTTCTTGTCATTAAAGAAGTTACTCACATTTATAGAGATTATTCTTCTTACAGTAACTTTGGTAACAGGGTTGATGAATACAGTCAATGCTACAGTTTGTGTAAAAACTGACAATAGATTGAAATTATTTTCTTGTCCTCCCATCATGCAGTAGGAAAAGCTTCCTGAGTGTCACAGCTTTAAGAAATGCTGTTTTGATAATGCTAATAAAATTATTAACTTAAAACTAGTTAAAAGCTGCGGTCAGTCTACACTTTGAGCGTGTGAAATTTCTAGACACTGCAACGGTCGTGATATGATCTCACATTCTGCGACAGCTTTTTTAAAAACGTATATAGCAAATAATAATCATTCCAAAATTATACATTTACAACATACTCCACTTTACTGCAAAAAAATGTGTTTTCTTTCTCAAAACAAAGTTCATTTGAGCTTGTGTTTGCGGTGTCCCAGATTCACATGCGTATGAAGTCAATGGAAGGAAAAGTTTAGTCTGGCCAGCACTTAATAATTAAAATGTTTTTAATAACATAAATTAAATATAAATCTAAAAATTGGTGTCAAAATATGCCAGAATTGTGTATTTGAACGTTAATATCACATTAGATAGTTGTGTCATTGATCAAATATATTTAATAGTTCTTGCTACAGAAACATGGGATTTGTGTGTACTTTACAAGTGTTCACACTGTGACAAGAGATTCAGTCGATCAACACGCCTGAAAACACATGAGAGGATTCACACACTGTAACACATAACAGTTATACTAAATAAAATATTACCGAAAGTTATGTGAACACAATGACTGTCTTTAATGTTTTAAAAAGAAAAATTGGAAGATCAGTGTACCTCATTCATGGAAAGTTTCAGGGACATATAGTTAATTTATAAAAAAGGCATAAAATCTATTCCCCCCCTATTTCTCTCTTTTAATTATTTTTCATGAAATCAAAAATGAAAATAAATTTGAAAATGAAAGTTTTTCTTTCATTTCAGACCTGAGTGAAGTGGAGGAGGAACATCATGTCAAACCTGGAGAAAAACACTTGAGTCGCTCAAAGACTAAACAGACATTTTTCAAGAAAAAAAAAATCTTTCACCTGCACTCAGTGTGGGAAAAGTTTCTCATACAAACAAAGTCTTAAGATTCACATGAGGATACACACCGGAGAAAAGCCGTTCACATGTGATCAATGCGGAAAAACATTTCAGGGCATCAAACCTGAAGACACACCTGACAGTTCATACGAAGGAGAAGACACATTCATGTTCACACTGGAGAAAAACCTTACAAGTCACTGTGACGAGATTCAGTCAGTCATCAACTCTGAAATCACATGAGAGGATCCACACTAGCGAAAAACCTTAAAAGTGTTCACACTGCGACAAGAGATTCAGTCAGTCATCAACACTGAAAAGGCATGAGAAGATCCACACTGGAGAAAAACCTTACAAGTGTTCACACTGCGACAAGAGATTCAGTCAGTCATCACATCTGAAAACACATGAGAGGATCCACAGCAGAGAGAAACCACACACGTGTGATCAGTGTGGAAAGAGTTTCTCTATTAAAACTCACCTGAAGATACACATGAAGATTCATGCAGTGGAGAAACACATCACCACAGTCTGAGGGCCCGTCCACAGGAAGACGCGTTTCGCTGTATACGTATATATTTTTTATCGCATTGGCGTTTCGTCCACACGGATCCGGCGTTTTGGGAGAGTGAAACTGCTATTTTTTGAAACCGGGTCCCAAAGTGGATAAATCTGAAAAGGACACCCTTGCGGTTTCGTGCATGCAACCAATCCGTATATTTTGTGAAACGATGATGTCATCACATCACGTGACGGCTGCGTCACACGTAACAGCAACAAAAATAATGGCGGACTTCATGATTGTGTTCGTGCTGCAGAGGCTACTAAGCCTACTAGCTTTATTACAGCAAAATCTATTGCTTCTGTGGTGAGCAACAAGCGATAATGGACAACACCATACCCCACATGCTCTTAGATCCACCGCGAAAGACAACCATGCTCAAAGTCCTCTTCTCCGTGTATAGTGTATCTCTGTGGCAGAATTACAGCGCCCCATACTGGTCTGGCATATATATATATATTTTTTTTTTGAACGAGGAAAAAAAAATCGGATAGTGAACGCACCGGCTTCGTGTGGACGTGGTCTGAGATCACAATAAGCAGTTCATCTTTATGTGCTGAGAAACAAAGGCTGCTGTTCCACCTTCGGAAAAGGTTCCAGTTGTGTTTCCACTTGAGGTTTTTCCTGGTACTTGAGGTGTTTCCTGGTACGGCACGGCACAATTACAAACCGTTCTCGGCCCTGAACTCTCAGCACACATGGCTAACCGTGAACCATGATGTTTGAATGCGTGTAGTGACATCGCCACTCAGGATTGGTCACTTCTTGTCTGTTGCCTGGTTACTAGTTTCTCTGTAGCTGGCTAGCGACATAAAAGCAATTTGAGTGACGTAAACACAAACTTATAATAAAATTAAAAGAAATAACATGGTTACTGTGCTCACCAGCTTGCTTGTTGATTATGTTCATGATCGATTTCATCCATTAGTTCTTGCAGCCCTAGTTAATTAAAGTTTGTTTTGATCTTCAAATACAATAAGAAAATGAAACACCATGAGACTGAAGAACAAAGAGGTTGTTGTTTATTCTTGATTCCTCATTCATTCATCGAGTTTTACATTGTTTCAGGTAAAGAATAAAAAGACATTAAATTATTATTAAGTCATTTTTAGACATCATTAATTTTTTTTTTTACATTATTGATTTTGTATTTTTTTATGAATTTGACTCAGGAAATGCCTGAAAAGCAGGTGAACTGGGAAGTCACATATTTGTCTCATATTTAATAAAGTTTGCATCCCTCATTCTGTTGCTTTCATGGAACAGAATTTTCTCTTTTAGAATTTTCAACATGATTTTTTAGGTAAAAAAAAAAATGACACAAAGATGGCTGCTATGGTCAAAACATGTGAAAAAAAAGTGGTTTTGCAATACCAATGCATAACCACTGAACCACTTGAGATGTATTGATGCCCTAGAATATTTTGTGTCCGATCTTTGTGGTTTTTCACAGAATCACACACATCCTCTCTGTGAATGCAAGTATAACTGCCCTAAAACGACCGGTTGCTTTGTGCTCAGATTCCTTTGTGCCACTCGCTCCTTCTTCACTGGTCAGGGTCTTCTCCAAGAGTCGCAGATTTCTTTCATAAAAAGATTGCTCAGCTTCTTGTCGTGACTGGTCAACTAAATGCCAGTATAGTTTCTTCCATTCTGTTTTAGAGAGACGTTTGTGCTGCTGTTTGTGCTGCTTCAGTTTCTCATCTAGTTTCTGTTTCTGAATCTTCTGAATGCATTTCTCAGTTTCATCAAACATGTCACTTGTAAAGTGTGCCCCTTCATTTTCTTCCACCATCTTCTCTATTTTACAGATCAGATCTTTGATCTGTGGGGAACTGGCAGACTCGTTGTCCAGACAGAAGAACCGGTTTCCACAACTCTCTACAAGTTTTTTGAGATCTGGATCACCTTCCTCTAGATACTGCTCAATGGTTTTCTTTTGCTTGTCTAATTGATCTTTGTAAGTAAAGAGGATCATGGTGTATTTTAGTATGTGTTCTCCAAACACTTCTTTGAGATGTTGCACTGTGTTTTTCTCCTCCTCAGTGAATCGACCCACTCTAATGACGATAAGAAAAGCATGTGGTCCTGGAGAAGCGTATGTTACACATTTCACTATTTCAGTTTTAATCTGCTCTTTACTGAGTTCAGTATCATAAAGTCCAGGTGTGTCGATCACGGAGATCTCTTTACCAAACCTCACTGTAGTTTCTAAATTACTCTGTTTCGTCTGAGAGATTGATCCGGCTGTAGATTTGAACACGTTTCTGCCGAGGATGGTGTTACCAGTGGCACTTTTCCCACATCCAGTTTTTCCCAGCAGAACCAGTCTGATCTGGTCTTTCGTTTCAGAAAACACATCAATCCCACCTGGATCTTCAGCTGCAGACTTTCCTGAAACTATAGATCAAAAAATTATGTTTTATTAACAAAGTTCAGGAGGTGCACGTTCAGATAATTAACACAAGTGGAGAGCACTCAGCAATCAATGATGGGGGGGGGGGGGGCGGTACTCTTAATTTGGGCCGAACTCCTAGCCCTCCCACAGACAGCACGCTAAATACACATTAAACTTTACTCCCTCAAATTATATGCAAGTGTGAACTCGTGAAATCAGTAATAAAACACTTCAGGGATAATTTCCATATGACCAGTGCAGCACACTACCGATGGACACTTATTGAACAAATCACTAAGGGCCCTATTTTAACGATCTGAAATGCAAGTATGAAACGCGAAAGGCAAGTAACTTTGTGGACGGATCTCGGGCGCTGCTGCTATTATACCGGCGGGATAAATTACTCTTGCGCCCAACACAAATCTAAAATGGGTGGGTCTGAAGTAGCTACATTACTCATAGGTGTACTTTGGGCATAACGTGCAATAAGCCAATCAGAGTGACGGTGAAATGATGCATGATGTTCCCTCCACCACCGTTATGATGATGTTTTGATGTTGGCAAGCTGTACCCTTTTTGTGGCATACATGCTGAGAATTCTTCCCGAACAATTCAACTTTAGTTTCATCAGTCCATAAAACATTTTCCCAGTAGCAATACAGTTTGCCAAGGTGCTCTTTGGCAAACTTCAGGCACACAGCAATGTTTTTTTTTTGAGAGAGAGGGTTCGTCAATGGACACCTTGCCTGTTCAAAATTGTATATATGGTAAACTCATGAACTGTGATGTTTGCAAGTTCCAGTGATGGAAGAAGCGTTCAGTTTTTCCTCTTGCTAATTCCGCCATGCAAATAGAGAATCCGCCATGGTGCGAGCGCAACTGGCTTTTAAAGGGAATGGAAGATGAAACTCTGATTGTTTTATTGCACGTTATGCCCAAAACACACCCTTTACTCATTAAGAGAATAGGGACAACCCTTTTAGGCCATGGCGACCATTTTTCCATTGTTAAACTAGCAAATGTGGATTCAGACATGCCCTAAGTGGGCTGTATACCATGCGCTTATATAGTTAAAATAGGGCCCGTTTGCTGTTACTAGTGGGTTCTTCTTTACCTCACAGGGGATTCTGCATTGTGCGTCAGGAGTCATCTTAGCTGGGCGCCCACCACAGTACTTAACTGTCTCCATTTATAGACGATTTGTCTAACTGTCGACTGGTGGATCCCTAAACACTTTTTTGAGATTGCCATGCATCCCTTTCCAGCCTTATGGAGATCAACTACTCTTGATGAAAGCGCTATATAAATGCAGTCCATTTGATCGTATGTCTTCACAGAGCTACTTTTTGTGAGGCACAGTTCACATCAGTTGATGCTTCTTATGAACAGCAATCTTAAAATGTTTGAATGTCTTTTATCAATCAAAGTAACTCTAAACCACACATTCAAACTCAATTTATTTATTGGACTCCAAGTGCAAGCTACTGTCTCCAATTAGCTTTCGTTAGTAATTTCAAAGTAATTAGTCTATGGGTTCACTTACTTTTTCCTACAGCACCTGTGAATGTTTAATGGGTCTGTTTAATAAAGACACACGAAATTATAATTTGTGTGTTATCAGTTTAAGCACACTGTGTTTGTCTGTTGTTGTGACTTAGATCCGATCACATTTTTATGGCAAATTACTGCAGAAAGTTAATTCCAAAGGGTTCACATACTTTTTCTTGCCACTTTATATACATACATATATGTCAGAATAATACTTTTAAATGGTGGGAAAATCTCATGACATGGATCTGGGAATCTGAAGGATCTGGAGAGATTCTGTATGGAGGAATGATCTCTGATCTCTTGTCAGTTATCTTGGCAAAAGAACGTTGCAAAAAGTACTGAATAAAAGGGTATGATTAATTGTGAGCAATGTGTATTTATGAAAAACATTTATTTTATAATGAGATTTTCCCCCCATTTAAAAGTATTATCATCCAATGAATGGATAGAATGTTATTATATTTTTTGATCAAGATCAAAAGGATTAACAATGCAGATTTATTTTCACAGCCTTCTTTGATCATATTTACTAAGGGTATGAATCATTCTGGGCTTAACTGTATAACTTACAATTGACAGGAGAACCTCTTTTGCTGTCTCTCCTTTTCATTTGTTGCATGGTAAATTTCCCTCTGTTCTTCATCATTATTCGTTCAATCTTCTGCAGTAGTTCTTGTATCTGACTCTCTGATTTACTCTTGTTATTGAAGCAGTGAAACCTTCCTCCACATTCAGTCACCAGCCGCTGGAGATCCGCATGATCTTTGCTTCGAAGATATTCCTCAATGGTCAGTGGTTCATCCAGATCCTCCAGTTCATCTCCACGTGTGAAAAGGATCATGATGTACTTCTGAACTTCCGGACCAAACAAACCATTAATGAAATCCAGGATCTCTTCCTCATTTTGCACAGGTTGCTCTAGAGGAACGGTGAGCAGAACTGCACTGAGATCTTCTGAACATAGTTTGATCAGCTCCTCTTTCAGTTCCTCCAGCTTCTCTTCATTCAGATCTCGGTCCAGTGGATCTGGAGAAATAAACACATGCACCTGCTTCTCTCCGATCTGTGTTTTACCCTCACACACTTCAGACTCATGCTTCTTTACTTTAAACCTCTTTTCTCCCAGTATAGTGTTTCCAGATGAGCTTGTCCCAGAACCATATCTGCCCATCAGAAGAATCCGGACCACTGGATCATCTGAACTGGAGCAGATCTCTGACATCCCTGGATTAAATGTATAGAATAAGATCAGAATCAGGTCATTGCAAATTATCATTCTTCTCACTGCAAGCCAAGAGTGAGAAAAGAACAAAACATATACTCTTGAAAAAATTGCTGGGTTATTTGTTATTAATGTTGGGTTGTTTTAACATAACTCGTCTCCTGGGCCAATTTTTCTGACAGTACCAACGTCTGCTTGTAACACTAATACATACGACAGAACCGTGGAGTGGCCTGATAAGGGGGTGTTTGAACACTGAAAGGAGGCGATGACATTAAAGTATTTCTAGCAACAAAAAAAAAACTGATTAAAATGAATATACAAGGATGGATTTTTTGCAACTTAATACATTTGAAATGCATAAAATGTGTAGATAAAATAGACAATGAACATTATTTTATATTTTTATAGCTTTAGCTATTCGACCATCCGTCGGCTGGTGCATTGATTCCTGACCGGCACTCGCAATGCAAATAAATATTTATTTTCTGAAGACAAAATACTTTCGTATATAAAGTAAAAAGATTATTTATTCCATACTTAAGCAATACATTTTCTTTATACATAAACCAAAATATTAATGAATGTAGGTGTTTGCTTTATTTTTAAGATAAACAAAAGCCAAATTAACCATTTTCACTTTCGAAGTTTTTTTTCAGTCAGTGTTTAATTGAGTTTATATACCAGAAATTTTTGACCTAACTTAACTTCAAAAGGCCTTTTTTAAATTTTTGTATGAACCATAATTTCAGTCATGGATAATAATAAAATAAACACTATAAAAATGTATAAAAAAACAACGATTTCTGGAGTCAGTTAAGCTGTTTTCTGCACACAACTCACTGTAAATACCAAACTAACAAAATTGTAAAAATTGTGTGTGTGTGTGTGTGTGTGTGTGTGTGTGTGTGTGTATGTGTTTGCTTTAAGTCAAACTGACCGAAACAGGTTTAAATCGAAAGCATGGATTTGATGAAAAAAAAGCATGAAAATAATAATAATAATTATAGGCGGTATACCACAGTAATTGATTAAGTAATTTATTAAACTATATTCTCGGTAAATGTGAGGAAAGAAATCAGTATGGCAGCAACAAACACAGTCCTTGAGTCGTGTGGAGAGATGTCTTACCTGTAGGTGCAAAGGTCGAACTTTATTTGAAGGTCGAAGATCGATCTTTAGTGAATGCGACTCCAGACAGATCACAAGAATAATGCTTCTTAGAAAACAAAAACAGCACAAAACGTTAAGAAAGCACACTCTTTAAATTAAACACGTCGAGGATTTAATCAAAAGAAAAACGAAGAGAACAGTAGCAGGAGTGTTTAGCTGAACTTTCACTTAAAATGCTCCTCCTACACAAGGGGGTGATCCATCAGCCGGAAGTTGAAGCTGCCTCCAGCTGGCTATCACCTGCTGTTAGCATCCCATTGACTCCCATTCATTTTGGCGTCACTTTGACAGCGAATAACTTTACATCTGAGGCGTCCAAAGACTCCATTTGCCCATTATTTATTTATAAAGAAACACGACAATGTATAAAAGGCTCCATTACTTTGTATCTTACGTTATGGCCCCGTAGAAGCCATTCTTGTAAAAATAGGCTAAAAATTGCGTCATAACCACGCGACTTTACGTCGCACAATAGAGACATTACCGTAGAGACATGGAGAAGCTCGCACAGTCTCGCAGGCAGTCTTTTACTGTCTAAAGTCAGCCCAGGGCATAGAGTCCATAAAAGCAACATGAATATTTAAACAACGTTTTTGAGGAATTGGAAATAATTTGATATGTGGCAAGTGAATACATATGAAGTAACATTTATCCACGAACATTAAATTATTTATCTACTACTACACCTACGGGGGATGGGGAAATTAATTATCAGGAAATTATACAGGCAATGGAAGAAGAAAAAAAACATCTCAATGTCTATCGCGGTTAACGTTGTTCCTTTATTTATTTACAGATCTACTTGAAGATGAATGTGATCCCGTTCGGAAGCCATGTACAAAATGCCTACGTGAAATAAAGAAAAACGGTTTTGTTCATGATTTATTAGCCAAAACTACATGATTTAACACCCAGCTCACAATTCTTTATATATTGGAATATTATATGGTCATATAATATTGAATGGATACGAAAATGACTCGAGGGGACAGTATTTTATGGTATGGTTCCTGGGCTCATACTAAGAAGTATTT